>CM053792.1:416938763-417443763 GCA_028749045.1 Cupressus sempervirens
TTCATAAGAGACATTGGTTTTTAAGTCACATTTCTCCATTTTCCTTAGAGCTAAATTTTGTCACCATACAATCATTTGTAGCAAACATCTTAAATATTATCTTCTTAGTGTAATCTATTTTGATTAAGAAGATAATGGATATATTTCTAAGAATTCTTAGATGATATATTAAAAAAATAATAACAACTAGCACTTGCATCTGAAGGAGCAAGGGGTACGTTGATAGTGACAAACACTGATGGTTGCCCATGCATATTGTTTTTCTAGTAAAATTAAAAAGATTATGACCATTTGAGATAGTAATTGAAGAATGATAGCCATTTTAGGTGCTCTCTGCTTAAAAGACTAGGAAGCAACATTCTAAGTAAGTTTTTGTTGCTTTAGAAGATTAGGTAACTATAGCAATAAAATGCCACAATAAGGTAAAGAGGCACAACAAAATTAATGAATTTTCTTTTTCTACATATTTCTTCATGAGCATATATTTGATCTTATGCTTGATGCTAAATTTGTTATACATTATGTTAATTTATAGCACATGGTCTTTTGAGCAATGTAATTAAAGAGAAGAGAATGAGAAAAATATTATCAAGTTCAAGATTTGTATCTTAACATGCTATAGGCAAAGAGTACCCATATAAATTCCATGTTCATATACTATTTTCATAGTTTTGGAATACAATCTCAATAAGCATCCTCTACACTTTGGATACCATAATAGTCTACTAGTAAGGTGATCTTCCATCTAGGTTATCAGGGATGTCACTTAAGACAAACTATATATTGTTTCCTATTGATGAAGGATCTTGAGTTTGCAAGTTCAAAGTTTCTAGAAGCCATCTATACTTAGTTAGTCATCATTTGAAAGTGATGTGTCAAAAAAGGGAACAAGTCAAGGAGTACTAGAATAGGAGTATGAATGAAGAGTAGTGGTGTCCTGAAGGAATAAACTGGGGCATCGACATCAGATGGTCAAACTAATACTTTAAGTACTCCTTTCCTTTCACTCGACTAAATGCAACACAAATTAGTACTTAGATGTGCATTTAGCCCCTCCCATTCTATATTAGGCCCCTAAAATTCTATGGGGTTGCATGGGCACCTTCTGTGAATTCCCACATTCTGCATGCAGTCATAGTTTAGCCCTATTAGACCCCTTCTCCATCAGCTACAACTTAAGCTTAGCCAAATTACATCCTAGGTGGAGTCTAGGATTGCATAAAATTTTGACTATTTTGAACCCCCTTATCATTAGCAAAATATAGAGTATTTCTTTGTTTCATCTATATAATATTTATTATATATCTTTAAATTTAATTTTAATTGAATCATATAAATGAATAAATGATCAATTATTTGATTATATTAATATATTTTGGAATGGTGTTTTATTCTCATAATGAAGTTTTGCCTTTGAAAAAATTGTAGAATGCTCCCACATAAAACTATCATCACATAACTATTGTAAATAAATTAAAAATTTAATATTTGTTAGAAGTTTTTGGTGCAACAAGGATTTAAAAAAATCATCCCAATCGTCAACTAAGTCGTCCAAAGTTCCAACTGTGAGTGAACACAAAAAACAACGAAAAGAAACATTGAATTTAAACAGTGAAAATGTAACACTCAGTAAATAAATTTCTTTGAATGCCAGTGAAAATGTAACAGCCAAACAAATTACTAAATGCATGGACGACTCCAAACCTTAGGAAAGGAAATTGGTAATTGGGAGTGTTTTTGAGTTGGTTTCCTACACCAGAGAAATAATATTAAAGATGAAAAAATGGTGATAAAAATGAGCACCTGTGACATATTTTTTGGTCATCCATACCTTTTAGACACTTCGAACCATTGAGTGAAAAAATTAGCATATAGATTGTTTCTTATGTGGTCTTCTATTTTGGATTTTATTCGGATCCACTAAAATTGTGAACTCACTCATTCTATGGTCAATATTTCATAACCGTCTTGTCACATCTCAAGCCTATAGACATTTCCTTTCCTTTCCTCAAATTATAATGAAGAAAATAAATAGCTCAGATAAATGCAATGGTTGTTTATTGATTTTAAATTTAAATTTTGATTGTAACTATATATTAACAATTTTGATAAGACATACATTTTAAAAGGTAAATTTTATTTATTATAACTTTTATGTTTAAATAAAAAACTTTAATTTTTAAAATAGTTTTATTTAGTTCTATATCTAATTAAAAAATTAAATAAAGTTATCATGGTATTTTAATGCAAATAATACACCTGGTCATCCAAAAATGAATCATCAATTGTAGGCTCCTATAGATTAGTTTTCACTCTAGAAAAAATGTTTTTCATTTTTTTGAATTTTCCTAGCTTGTCAATGATGATAATATAAAATTCTTGCATAAGTGTAACCACCAAGAAACCCTACAAGAGAAAACATGAACTTGTTTATCAAGTATTTAGTTACAACATGATCAATAAGAACAAATATCTTATATTTTATGATATAGTGTCTGAATTTGTTCATCGCATAAATGAGAACTAACATCCTTGTCTTTGTGATAGTGTGAATTAATTCTACTCCTTGATTTATTTATTTTTAGTAGATAAAATTTTCAACAACTCCTTTTTCTTTCTAAAACTACTACTACTACACAATATGAAGCATCTTACTGAATTTAAAACGGTATAGTCTGTAGAGGTCCCTTGAGGAAAACACCATGTGAGACAACAAGACTTTAAGATCCTAAAATGTTTGTTCACAAGTTGGTGCAAATTGAACATCTACATTTTTGCTATAACATATTTAATGATCTCACTATTTGACTAGACATTCTTATGAACAACCTATAATAATCAACATTTTGTAGAAAAATTCTAACATCCTTCATATTAGTGGATGTTGGAAGACCTTTCATTCCTTCAATTTTAGCAAAGATCAAACTAAATACCTTTGATAGAAATATATGCTATCCTCAGACTATTTCTTCTGGCATCATAAAAAACATTTATTGTTATTCAATGAGAGATTGTGCTCATTACTTCTTTGCAACACCTTTCTTAGACTATCCAATGCTTCTTTGAAGAATTCCTCATAGGCAGTGAAGTGGTCCATATAAATCTTCATGCAATGATGAGTGATATATGAAAAAATAGTAATCACTTTCATTGGAAAAGTTACTAGTCAACTACACAAGAATTTGATAAAATATATTAAGCATAAGTACTCCATGGACATGTGCATGTTTTTTCTCCAAATAATTTGGTGTATTTTTATTTGATTATATAACCAAGTTAAAAACCAAGAAGAAATGATAAATTCTTCCTTGCTAGAGAATCAACTATGTGATCCATCAAAGGTATGGAAAAGTGGCCCTTCTGTTAGTCTCAAATTGGTTTTGACAATTGAGTGTCAACACACTTAACCATTTCTCAAGATGATGCCAAGTATAATATAGAAGTCGAGCTACAATGTATGTCAAGCCAGAGAATTCAATAGGTGTCGAGTTAACTTTAGGTTCCGAGAAAATTTCAAGTGCTGAGCAAAGTATAGATGCCAAGTCACTATAGATGCCGAGTGAAATAGAATTACTATAAATCTCAAGTGAGCCATTTTTCCTATATGTGTTGAGCATCAGCAACTAGTAAGTTCCAAGTAACATAGAATCAACATATAAGTTTGTATCTTCACAAACTTAGATGTAAACCATTTTTGGAGCTGACATAGGATGAATCTCAAAATATCTTGAAGATAAGGATGAATCTTTTGCATTACCTATGCAATCAACATGCAACCAATAAGAAAAATGGAGAAGGCATGCAACCAATAGGAAAAGTGCAAGAAATGAGCAGGAAATGAAGATTTAATATTGATCGTAGATTCATACCTAATCCTAAGACTTCAAAATCTTTAAAAAGAGGACAAAGCCCCATTATGAAAGAGAGAGGATGCGTGAGAGAGAAGTGTATGGATTAATTATAGCAAAGTGTAGAAGGTTGAAAAGACTTGGTGAAGAATAGAGCAACATTGCAAAATCTAGTTGATCAAGAACAGAGTATTAGAACCTTGAAGAGTGACATATCAGCTCAAGCCAGGATTAGATTAGTCAGAGTAGAATAAGGATCTGTTATCAACAATTGAGGATTGCAAGCTACTATCAAGTCAAAATCTTCTAATACTTTCTAGCAATTGTATTAGGTATGGAAATCCTATGGACTTAGGTTGGCTTAACAGCCATTTGTAAATCCTTTAACAGGGTGGCATTCTAAGTGAATGTATTAAAGTCCTTTAACCAAGCCTACTTTTAGCAGGGTAGTTAAATCCTTTAACTAGGTCACTTTTAACAAGGTGTAAAGTCTTTAACAGAATAGACCTTTTACAGGGTAGATCATTGGAAGTGGTCAAACATTCTGCAATTACAGATTGCTCCAGTGATATTTTGTGGGTGTCATTCCAACCCCAGTTTTACCTTCTCATTTTGGAAGATTTCTATGTTACCAAGTCCCATGTTATCTATTTTCATGCATGCTTTTACTTTCATATTTATTAGATGAATTAGATGCATGTGAATGCTTTAGTTAAACAATTTTAAAGAGGTTAAAGTTTGTTACTTCTGATTTAGCCCCTCCTCTCAGAAGTAAATCTTCCCACCTGTAAATTCAACAATTGATACTAGAGCCAAGTTCTCACAAGATGAAGCCTTACAGCTTGGAGAAAGATCTAGAAATGGAAGTCTACAAACTTGGGAAGATCATAGAGAATCAAACAATTGATATACAACTTGCTTTTCATGCACTAGAAGAAGATAGAGAGGAACTAAGAAAATCCTTAAAGAGAAGAAGAGAGATTGCCATAGCTGAGAATGACACATCGTCCAAGGAGATTGACACCTCAAATCTATTTTCAAATAGAGATTCCAAAGAGTTTGATGCAACAATAGTAGACCTAATGGAGAAGAATAGAACTCAAGCAAAAGAAATCAGAACACTCAAGCCTAAACAAAAATTACAAGCCATGATGCTTTGTGAAGTAACTAAATAGAAGAAAAGAGCCATTGAAGACAAGGCTATGCTAGAAGAAGACAAGAGAAACCTTGAAAATAGACTAGAAGAAAATTCAATTGAGCTTGCAAGAATTTCAAACATATAGCTAGACACCCTGAGTCAAATGAAGAATGCACATCGTGAACTAAATGTCAAGGATATTGAGATCTCTACACTAAAAATACAAAATGAATAACTACAAAATGACCTAAAAAGAGAAAAGGAGATTGCATAAAGTTTCAAAAAACTTAATGAGGCCATCAAATACTTTGAGTAGCTACTAAAATCACCAAGGGCTGGTAATGATACTTCAAGACTAGGATACACTAGCATTGAACAAGGAGAGTCATCCAAGACTGTAGAATAAAGAAGTAACAAGGTAAGAACACTAAACCTACTTGTCATTACTATGGTGAAAAGGGACATACCGCTAATGTGTGTAGGAGTAAGAATGCCCATCAGCATGACAAGTGTAAGAATGCAAGTCATTGTCATAAGTGCAAAAAGCAAGGACATCAAGCACATAACTATAGGACTAGGACTATCAAAACACCAAGATTTGAAAGTCATTACTACAATTGCAAGAAGTATAGACATAGAGCTTTTGAGTGCTGATCACAACCTATGTGGACACTAAATCAGGTAGCAAGAGAAAATAATGGACATCACTACAATTGGGATTACAACACCGGGTATAGCTATCATTACTATCAGGAATATGGACACATTCCTAAAAATTGCATAAGGACACATTTCAAAGGAAACTATAGCAGATGGCTGAGTCAAATCACATATTTTAGTTGCTTGAAGACTGGTCATAGTAGCAAGAATTTCCCAACAAGGTCAAAGACACCCAACTCAAAGAACAACAAAGGTAAAGAGAAGGTAGATGTTGAACACATCAAAGGAGAAATGAACAAGACATGGAAGAAGAAAGATGGGTGTAGCACATCAAATGAAGGGATTACTTCACCTAATAGGTCAAGTGATCACACTTCATCAAACTAAGCAAAGAAAAGGCATGAGGGACTAATTTACAAAGTTTTATCATACATTAGTTCTTAAACAAGCAAGAACTAAAAAGATGAGATCAGCATGAACAAAGATTCAAAGTTAAAATTTCAAGAGTTTGCAAGTGTTGCCAAGTTGCCCTCAAATGTTGATTAAAAATCTAGTACATGTCGAGTTGATTGTCAATATAGTGGGAGCCGAATGATTAGTAGGAGCAGAGTTGGTAGAGGAAGCCGAGTGAAGAAGAAATTTTTAGTTGAAGCCAAGTAAAGAATACTCCTGTGGAAGCCAAGAGGTGGAAAGACAATGGAAGCTGAGTAATGTAGAATCCTTTAGAAGCCAAGTGGATAGCTATAAATGTATTAAGCATTAAATGCTAATAAAATAGGGTATATTATCGTATTTTTAATCATTTTTCCTCATCATGAACAAAGAGCAATGATAAGAATGAGCATAGAGTGAGTTTAAAGTAGAAATTCCAATGATTAAGTAGAATTCAATAGCATTCCAACATGATTTTATCGATCTTGAGGTATTTATGTATGTGTTGAGTTACACAATTTAATATTTTCATCATGTTAAAACCCTAGAATTGCAAAAATGGCTTCGAACTCTAGGAAAACTTATGAGAAGGAACCTTTCAAAGTCTAGCTAGTGTCCAATGAGATAGAAGAACCTAATTTCCACCCAATCCTAGACGTAACATATAAGAATGACCCAACTGGAGCCCTATCCATCATATCCCCTAAGGGTGTTATGGCTCAAGATGTTAGGAAATGCTATAATTGCAAGATTGGAGCATAGCTGACATGGAGATGAGGGAGGCACATGAGAAATTGTGTGAAAATGGAGTGTTGAAAGAAGAGTACAAAATTATTGAAAACAAGGGTTTACCACATGCCCTAGAATTCCCTATAGTGTTCAAGATAGAATGGATTAGGCTAGTGTTGAGTAGAATACATGATGGAAGCTTATGGTTGGAGGATGACCCTATGAAAAAAAAAAAAATTGTACATAGAGTGACAAGGTATCCAAGCCTAGATCGACAGAAGACCCTTAGGAGTGATTCTAAGGAGGCAATTGAGAAGAATAATAGTGCAATGTGGAATGAGAGGGATGACAATTGATACCATCCAAGACTCTCTTGCTGATTTTTCTATAGGGTTATAGCACACAAATTCTACCAATCCAATAGACTCAATAGAGTGCCTTGCATTGTCATGGATGTAGGCTATAAATTGGTGAAGATGCATCATACCTATGATCTTGCAGAACTGCAACTACAATAGATTAATGGTAATCTAGTAGCAATCAGAAGAACCCAAGGAGTCCAATGTAGATTTGGTGTTATTTTGATATGTATATTCTTTTATGTTCAAAATGAATTTGCTTCTTTTGGTAAAGTGGAATGGAAAACTAATAGGTCGATTGTAGCTCAAGTCAATGAATATATAGAGTAGATGGAAGCTAATTTTGAAACCCTAATGACTAGCTATTTTGAGGACTTTAAGAGGACAATGAAACAAAGGCTAAGGATTCCAGTGTCATTAGTGGAGAAACATGTAAATGATGTATGTTTTCTTATAGATATTGATTATACATATATTCAAGCTTCCATACCAAGAGTGATATGGTTAAGACCTCTTGGGTATAAAATTAGCATAGACAAAGCATCAACAACAATAATTGAATTATTGGTAGAGGAAATAGGCAAGGATGCACCACATTTTGGAACTTATGATGTGGTGAGATCAAAAGTGGATATGGATTTGAAGATTGCCTCCACTCTGAAAAAGAAGGATAAGCTTGTTAAGAAGCTAAAAGCTGAATTTGGGGAAGGCACTATAGAAGTCGTAGATGGAGAAGGTGAAGATGCCAAGGGTGATGAAGAAGAACAAGATCAGGGGCCACTTGCCTTAACCAAAGGTATGGTAGAGGATGAAAATGAGGAGGAAGGTGTCAAGAAAGAAGTACCCAAGGCTGAGACAAAGAAAAGAGAAGCTCAAAAACAACCAGTTGCACAACCAAAGGGAAAGAAGAAGGCTACAAAGCCAAGCCCAGCCAAGCCAACTACAAGGGTTGATACCAAGGATACAATCCAAGTGGCAAAAGAACAAGGGAAACAAAAGGCAATAGTACAAGGAGGACTTGTAGAGAAGAAGAAAAGAAGAAATTATGTTGCACGTCTTGAATTAGACAAAGAAAGAATTGATTCTGATGAAGCTAAATTCATATTGGTAAGTTGTTCTACCACATCTAAATTGGAAAGTGTTTGTAATAATGTTAGAGACAATGCTGATTTAATTGGTCTAAAGACCATTGACTTTAATAAGTTGTCAAAGGAACAAAAAAACATAGTGGAAGAGTCCATCTACACTATGATGGCTAAGTTCAAGACCACCCCACTTGATCTAGATAATTCAATGGCTAAGGAGTTAAGCTCATTAGTTGAGAATAAATGACATTTTTGTCTCAAAATGGAGAAAAAAAAAAGGGAGTCTACATTGGCTCATGTAATGCTAGACCTTACTAAAGGTCAAATAACAAAGGCTAGCAAGAAACATGGGAGAAATTTTGCACCCAAATATAGAGCCTTCAAAATTTTGTAGAACCAAATTAAAGATGTGCGAAAGTCCACAAAAATGTGGAAATTAATATATGGTTTGACAATTGTGAAAGAAGGGTAGTAAGACCCATTTGAAGGTGGAAATGATGGAGAAGATAAAGAGAATGAGAAAGAGGAATAAAGAGAGAAAGAAAAAGATGAGGAAGAGGAAAAAGAGATAGAAGAGGAGACAGTGGAGAAGACACATGGTGAGGAGGCAACAACTAAAGAGTAGACTAAATAAAATGTGCAAGACACCCAACTACCACCACCAAGTCCTCCACATACAACATCTGCAAAAACAATAATTGTTAATGATGTTCTTGACACTTTAGGTCAGAACATCAACCCATTGACTATAGAGGATCTCAAAAAGATCCTTCACCAAACTACACTACAATCACAACTATGTACTAATCTAGTTTTGGTGAGTGTGGATGAATTGTAGAAAGCTATAACAAAGATAACAAGGGAGAAGGAAAAAATTCAAGTACCATCTACACAACCTCCCACATCTACAATAGATCAACCTAAAGAGTAAGAAGAAAAGGATAAAATTGCTAAGGTTAATTCTACAGTTAGAATGACAACAATTGTCGAGGAGCCAGAAAAGGAACAAACATGGCAAGATGGTCCTACTGCACAAACCCAAGGTGCATCTCCTTAAATTATCATTACTGATCAAGGAAATAGAGAAGAGGAGAAAAACCCTAAGGAGTAGGAGGCAATACAAATATTGGTGAACCTGTCTACCTTGGGGACTCCTACTCAAAAGTCGAGCTCTGATGCAATACCATTGCAAATTTCTACACTAGACTCGAGCTCCACCAAGGTTGCAAGGGTACTTCACTATGGAGACCCTACACTTGATGAAGAAATAGTCATACCTAGTTATGACTCCAGAACTATGAACCTAGCATAGATAAATGAAGTGCAAGAGGCACTAGAGAGAAGGAAGAAACAAGAGATACTCAGAAATGAGTCTAGGCACAAGCAAGCACTGCTAGAAATTAAAGATATATTTCTTGATGTGTTCAGCTTGCAAGTACCTGATGAAACCTAGCCCATCATGGAGAAATTGTCCAACATTGTGGACTAGGTATAGAATGAAGACCTTGACACTAATGTTAAATTATTACAATGGTCAGAAAAAAAGTTTCAGATGAAAGTGAATGAAAAGATAACTAGTAAAATAGCACATTCCAAAGGAGAATTGGCTAAGAAGATTGAAAAAGTGAAGAAAGTACTTGATAAAATATTCTCATTGTACACCAATTTGTGTGATTCATCATATTTGACACAAGAAACTAGCCAAAGGATAATGAGCTTGGAACAAAATCTCAAGATTTCTAGCACTCAGCTACCTAAAGATCCAGCTCAGAGTGAGAAGCATTTTGTAGCTGCACTTCACACATAGCAAGAGTTAGCTATGTTGATAGAAGAAGAGGCCAATATCAAGGCCAAATTATTCAATCCTCCATTACCCCACATTTAGAATTACTCTGTAAGGAACAAGCCTATGCAGAGAATGTTCTAAAGAAAGATCCTAATCTTTCTACTTTAGAAGGTCTTGTTCATCTTGTAGTAGAGATAGCAATCCAACACAAGCCATTGGAAATTGCTTTAGATAATTGGGATGCTTCGCTCAAGATGATTATGGAGGTAAATAAAACATTTTTGGCTAAATATTCTATTCATCCTTAGGACCCTTTGACATAAGTGTCAAAAAGGGGGAGATATAATGTTTTGCGGGAGAAGTGAATAAGAATGGGAGATAGTACATTCTTAATAAAGAATATCCAAAGGGGGAGATATCCACATTCACATTTTGAGGAAGTAATAAAAGCCAAGAAGGATGAAAAAGTTGCAAGAAGATGTGAAAGGGAAATAGATACAGAGTATAGAAAGTAGAAACAAGGTACATAGATATAGAAACAAAGAAAGACAAGGCAAAGAGTATCAGATACATTAGTATAAGACAAATTCAACACAAGAGTTTTGGTTACAAAATTGGCACATTAGCTCAAGGGGAGTTACAAATTTTTGAATGTATATAGACCACTACAAAGTCTTGAACAATTTATTGAATTTTTGTACATATGCCAAATAGATTACTTATTATACTCATAGAGATCAAATTCACAATGTTTAAGTGTTTTTGCCACTCATGTCAAAGGGCAAGATTGTTAGTCTTAGATTGGTTTTGACAATTCAGTGTCAACACACATTTATCGTTTCTCAAGATGATACCAACTATAATACAAAAGCTAAGCTACAGTGTATGTCGAGCTAGAGAATTCAATAGGTGTCGAGTGAACTTTAGGTGCCAAGCAATCTTTAGGTGCCGAATGAAGTTCAAGTGCCGAGCAAAGCATAGATGCTAAGTCACTATAGATACCAAGTGAAATAGAATTACTATATATGCCAAGTGAGCCAATTTTCTTATATGTGTTGAGCATCAGCAACTAGTAAGTGCCAAGTAACATAGAATCAACATATAAGTTTGTATCTTCACAAAATCAAATGCAAACCATTTTTGGAGCTGACATAGGATGAATCTCAAAAGATCTTGAAGATAAGGATGAATCTTTTGCATTACCTATGCAATTAACATATAATCAATAATAAAAATAGAAAAGGCATGCAATCAATAATAAAAGTGCAAGAAATGAGCGGGAAAAGATTCATACCTAATCCTAAGTCTTCAAAATCTTTATAAAGAGGACAAAGCCCCATTATGAAAGAGAGAGGATGGACAAGAGAGAAGTGTATGGGTGAATTATAACAAAGTGTAGAAGGGTGAAAAGACTTAGTGAAGAATAGAGTAGGATTGCAGAATCTAGTTGATCAAGAACAATGTATCAGAACCTCAAAGAGTGACATGTCAGATCAAGCAAGGATTAGATCAGTTAGAGTAGAACAAGGATCTGTAATCAATGATTGAAGATTGCAAACTACTATTAGGTCAAAATCTTCTAATACTTTCTAGCAATTGTATTAGGTATGGAAATTTTATGGACTTAGCTTGGCTTAGTAGCCATTTGTAAATCCTTTAACAGGGTGGCATTCTGAGTGAATGTACTAAAGTCCTTTAACCAGGCCTACATTTAGTAGGGTAGTTAAATCCTTTAACTAGGTCACCTTTAATAGGGTGTAAAGCCTTTAACAGGATAGGCCTTTCATAGGGTAGACCATTGGAATTGGTCAAACATTGTAACCTTGAATAGTTACACATTGTTGCAGTGATATTTTGTGGGTGTCATCCCCACCCCATTTTTACCTTCTCATTTTGGAGGGTTTTTGGATTACCAAATCTTGTGTTATCTATTTTCATGCATGCTTTTACTTTCATGTTTATTAGATGAATTAGATGCATGTTAATGTTTCAATTAAAAGCTTTTAAAGAGGTTAAAGCTTGTTACTTCTGGTTCACCCCCCTCTCAGAAGTAAATCTTCCCACCTATAAATTCAACACCTTCTAAGTTGTTTCATTTGGTTCCATATAGTCCACACAAACTCTCCATTTTCCTAATTTCTTTGGAACAATGATTGAGGAAGAGACACGTTCACTATTAAAGATATTGAAGGTATGGAACCTACATCCAACATTTTTGTAACTTTAGTGTAATGTCCCCCTTTTTAGCATTCATAGCATGGTGTTGTCATTAGCCTATTTCCCTATGGTCCCGTAGACTAACTAAGACATTAATGGGACTTGGAGGCCATTTGGCCTAGATAGTTTCAGTTGCAAATTTTTCTGAGGGGTTTTGAGGCAACTTCGGGCATACTTACTATTTATAGTAAGTCATCTTGGGTGTGGGTGGACATCCAGTGGCAACGATATGTCAATGATAATTGTTTAAAATTGGCAAGAAGACTTGTTTATCACTGATAAGATTTGTTATGCATTGATAAAGCTATTCTATAAAGTTAAATTTAAATATTTAACTTTATTAATGCATAGACTATAGTTTGTGGGAAATATTTAAATTAAAAGAGTCCCCTTTATTTTATAACACATTAGAGATATAAGTTACATAAAGGGAGTTATGTTTTATCCCACATTGAGAAAATGAAGGATGGAGCCCTTGTGAGAGCACTATAAAAGAAATAGAAGAGCTTCTTTTAAGTAGGCTTGGAAATATTAAAAAAATTGGAGAATTTTTTGGAGATTATGTCTCAATAGTTTGAAGGACGAAATCCCTTCAAGCTGAAAATCTTGACGCCATTGAAAGATATGGTCTTGAGATTCAACATAGTAGCAATCCAATAAAGTAGATATGAAAAAGTAGTTCAAAAAAGCAGAATTGAAAAAGCAGGCTGAAAAAGCGGGTACGAAAAAGCAGTCCAAAAAAGCGGAACCAAAAAAGTAGGCCGAAAAAGTAGTTCAAAAAAAGAAAAGTAGAAGGGGCAGCATTGAAGGAAATTATTATAGCTAGCTCCAACCAGGTTCTTTTGGTAGTATTTCTTTTTAGGGTGTTATAAGCTTTCAGCTGCAAGTGTGCATTGTACCAGCATTATCATTTTGTAATCCATGTAAATGCTAAAGTCTTGACCATATTTCATGAGCATTGTATTTTTTCAATGCAATTAAGAAGATAATAGTTGCTGGTGTCATTTAAGCAATTTAATATCATTATTTATCAGCTAGTTAGTTTGCATACCAACTATTTGTAAAAATGCCAATTGGTTGTAGGTGTTCATTTCTCATGCTTAGATCATATATATGCACTGAATATTGTCAAAATTAGTAGCACACTCATGTTAGGTCATTGCGTAGTCCATTGTAGTCTTCTAGCACAAGATTCTCATTGATGCAAGTTGAAGAAAAAATCAATTGAAGCTAGCTGAAATACTATATCAGTCATACGTCCCTTGCATGTGAATTATTTGATGAAATTCCTTGAGCTTTCATCACCATTTTTGAGGGCAGATTTGAGGAGGGTCATTACAGTGGTATCGGAGTGGTTTCCTGCCATCCTGTGGAGGTCTTATTGGGAATTTGGATTAGCCAGATAGAGAGAAAAATGTTTGACAAAATGAATGCCAGTCCAGATCAGGGAAAGGAAAGATTCTTACAGTTATTAGACACCTTAGCATAGGGACAACGATCAACAGAGCAGAGAGCATAGGAATAGAGTCAGAGATTGGAGCTTATGATGCAAATGATGGCTCGTCAAATGGGGTTGAATGCTAATGTGGGTGGAGGAAATAATCAGAATGGTAATAACCAAAGTGGTAATAATCAAGATGGGACACGTAATGGAGGTGAACAAGTTGGGAACAATTTTGGTCATGCACCCCAGCAAGCTAGGACAATGAGTTTAAGGCCCATGATTCCCACATTTCCTCCTAGAGCCCTAGAGCAGCCCATACCAGAGCCTTAGATCACTGATATACAGGACTAGTTGAGGAGAGATTGGGAAGCCGAAGGTCCAAATTTTACTGCTGCAATTACCTTTAGGGAGTATATAGATGTGCGGATGAAGCATATGCCTCATGGACATGACAAGAACCAGAGCTATGAGCTACAGAAGAAAGTAGGGAAACTTCAATTACCATATTATGATGGCGCGGGGAAGTCTACAGCAAGAGCTTGGGTTCAAAGGCTTGACACATACTTTCAAATGAACCCTATGCTTGAGGAAGAAGCTATTAAGTATGTAGCAATTCACTTGGATGGGTTAGCACACGAGTGGTGGCGTCATGGTATGGTCACTATGGGTCATGCACACATTACCTCATATGTGGAGTTTAAGGAGAGACTGATTGAACGTTTTGATAGGCCTAAGGATCGTACCTTCCCTATGACAGGTAGAAACTTGTATGAGGAGTTTAACAGAAATGTTGATTCGATACAGGGAGACATTAGCATATCTTCAGGTAATGGTTTATCTGCATCATCTTCACATGTAGAAGGGGTTATAGATGTTGTGCAGGTTGAGCCAGCTGCATCAGAAGGTGATATCACAGGCACACAGGATTGTGTGATTGACACAGATAGTGATTCCAGTACAGTTGGACTGGATGAAGTTACAGTAGTTAAGGATACTGTCATGTTTGAGGATAGTACAGTTGGTCAAAAAGTGAGCATTCAGGACTTTGCAGAAAGTGACTATCAGGCACAGTTGGATGCTTCTTCACATGAGATAGAGGCTAGTAGCTCTTTACTTGGTTTGGCAAGCCAGTTGAAGACAAGGGACAAGAATATTGTCACGGCTTTATCCCATCATGATACGATACATGGATTGATTGAGAATCACATTTGGATGATTCAACTGTAAGAGAGACAGAAAAGAGTCATGACAGGTTCTTCTTGTAATGACTTAGAGCAGATCAAGGAAGGCATGGAGGCAATGAAGTTGGCTCTCCAGGTTTCTGAGAGACATGTGGACAAGCATTGTCTTGAGGTGAGTTCAGTATGGGAGTTAGCGTATATAGCAGGGACTCAGTTTCCTTTTATAGTCAGGTCACATGTTGATGATGATATGAGTATGTCTAGCATTCACACTCTAGATTCAGAGACTATAGACAAGTTTGTGAAGTTAGTTGGTATTGTTCACATTATTCAGGTGAGAAGTTTACTTGAATTGCCAGTTGGTTTCCATTCATGGATTAGATGTTGGGATCCTTATCTTAGTACTTGGGATCATTTTGACCGGAGATATTTATCATTCTTTGGTAGTAGTATCTGTTGCACCATCATGGACTTGATTAGTAGTTTGCCAGGTGTAGTTCTCATCCATGCCATCAGCTTGTTTGATGCTAGAATTAGTTTTTACAAACCTTTGTTAGGCATTGTTCATGTATCAAGTAAACCATTCTTGTTGGAATGGGTTAATGATCTCTCAGATATGACAAAGTTTATAGAAGAGTCCCAGGATCTGATTATTACAGATGACACCCAAAGGGATGTTGTGGACAGTTTTGAGGACTTAGTCTCCTCAACAGTTTCCTTTGATACAGAGGTTTATGTTGATGCTTTAGTCACTCCGTTTGATGATACAAGTTTAGCAGTTGGACTGTAGAATTTGGATGGTAGTATTACAGACGATAGCTATTATGAGGTTACTCCTTTGGAAAGTGTATCAAGGGTAGAGTATAGGAGTTTGACCAGCCAACACAATCATGTGTCTAGTCAATTGAGAGTTAGTGAGTGAGACATTGCTATCGTTTGCGAGCATTTTGATGCTACTCATTAGTTGTTAGCAATTTATGGATGGGGTTCTCATACTAGTAATGAGCAGGGAGGCAATTATCTTTCCTTGACGGAGATCCACTCTTTATGGGAGGCTATTCGGATTCTGAGATAGAATTATATGTAGTTGGTAGCTGACATAGATTATCTTATGGAGTGGGGGAGTACAACATACGAAGCATTATTGGCCAAGGAAGATGAGGTGAGTAAGCTTACTCAGCAGCTTGAGGTGACTTCTGAGTTTCTTGAGAGTACACAGTTGGCTTTCAAGGAGTCACAGTTTCATTTATCTGAGGTGACCGTGGAGTTGGAATGACTTCAGTCTTTATCAGATTATGTACAGTCACTGACCATGGTGTTTGGTGATCCGAGGATGTCCATGGTCGAGGTTGATAGAGGCAGTGGAGATGAGGATATATCTATCCATGACACTAGTATTGGCATATTTGGTCCATTTCCACTAGAGGCAGGTTCAACTGAGTTGGGCGCTGCAACTAAGCATTGTGATATGTTTGATTTGGAGGGCACAAAGACTAGTGATGTTTTTGATTCTGCACTCTTGGCTATATCATCCTCTGACTTAGCTAATGATCAATCACAGTTGGTTGTATCACATCTGCAGGATGAGTCTTTGATTGGGATTGGTTCTTTTTACCGGCATTATACTGTAGGATATGTTCATCGGTTTTTTTTTGATCCATGTGTTAAGGAGTTGATGGCAGACAAGTTTGGTCTGGGCTCTCATTTTTGCTATCTACTGTGTCATGACTATTCACCATCAGCAGTGCATGGGTGTTATGGTTATGAGATAGTGACCGGTGATCTGCAGAGTTTTGTTAATTGTAGTAGGTGTGTAGTGTGTGGATTCTCCATACTTGGTACAGTTTCATTCGAGAGCGTTCACCATTATTGCAAATTTGGATTATATATTCCGTATAGGCTAGTGAGATGTGCTGATGGTATTTACTATGTTGGCAGTTTGGGTTATCTACTCTACTTGGGTTTTGATATTTTGAGAGCTTGTTTCTCATGGGTTCCTAACTTTGGAGTTTGGGTGAGTTGTATTCGCTAATTTGATTATGGATTCCTCTTGGTTAATTTTCAGAGGTTGTTGTAGGAGCCTATGTTGACTGATAGTAGTATAGTTCATGACTAGATTTCAGATCTAGGTGGATTGATTGGGTTGTTGTTCAACCATTGCTTGGGGACAAGCAAATTTGGGAAGGGCAGACTGTAATGTCCCCCTTTTTAGCATTCATAGCATGATGTTGTCATTAGCCTATTTCCCCACGGTCCCGTAGACTAACCAAGATATTAATGGGACTTAGAGGCCATTTGGCCTAGATAGTTTCAGTTGCAAATTTTTTTGAGGGGTTTTGAGGCAACTTTGGGCATACTTACTATTTATAGGAAGTCATCTTGGGCATGGGCGGACATCCAGTGGCAACGATATGTCGATGGTAATTGTTTAAAATCAACAAGAAGACTTGTTTATCACTGATAAGATTTGTTATGCATTGATAAAGCTATTTTATAAAGTTAAATTTAAATATTTAACTTTATTAATGCATAGACTATAGTTTGTGGAAAATATTTAAATTAAAAGAGTCCACTTTATTTTATAACACATTGGAGACATAAGTTACATAAAAGGAGTTATGTTTTATCCCACATTGAGAAAATGAAGGATGGAGCCCTTGTGAGAACACTATAAAAGAAATAGAAGAGCTTTTTTTAAGTAGGCTTGGAAATATCAAAAAAATTGAAGAATTTTCTAGAGATTATGTCTCAATAATTTGAAGGATGAAATCCCTTCAAGCTGAAAATCTTGACGCCATTGAAAGATATGGTCTTGAGATTCAACATAGTAGCAATTCGAAAAAGCAGTCCAAAAAAGAAGAATCGAAAAAGCAGGCTGAAAAAGCAGGTTCGAAAAAAAGCAGTCCGAGAAAGCGGAACCAAAAAAGCAGGCTGAAAAAGTAGTTCAAAAAAATAAAAACAGAAGGGGCAGCATTGAAGGAAATTATTACAGCCAGCTCCAACTAGGTTCTTTTAGTAGTATTTCTTTTTAGGGTGTTATAAGCTTTCAACTGTAAGTGTGCATTGTATCAGCATTATCATTTTGTAATCTATGTAAATGCTAAAGTCTTGGCCATATTTCATGAGCATTGTATTTTTTCATTGCAATTAAGAAGATAATAGTTGCTGGTGTCATTTAAGCAATTTAATATCATTATTTATCAACTAGTTAGTTTGCATACCAACTGTTTGTAAAAATGCCAATTGGCTGTAGGTGTTCATTTCTCATGCTTAGATCATATATATGCACTGAATATTGTCAAAATTAGTAGCACACTCATGTTAGGTCATTGCGTAGTCCATTGTAGTCTTCTAGCACAAGATTCTCATTGATGTAAATTGAAGAAAAAGTCAATTGAAGCTAGCTAAAATACTATATCAGTCATACATCCCTTGCATGTGAATTGTTTGATGAAATTCCTTGAGATTTCATCACCATTTTTGAGGGCAGATTTGAGGAGGGTTATTACATTTAGTTTTTAGAGTTTCTCTTATTATAGCGTTGATTCTCCTCTAGGGTTGTGTGATTGATCTACTATCTTTCTTTTGTATTTCTTATGTGTATGGAGTTTTGGATCCAACCCCTTCATTTCAGTATGATCCCAAGAAAAAGAAGTCATTTGAGTCTACAGGAAGATAACTAAGGACTATTGTTGATGAAAGATAAGAGTTATGTTAATGTTCAAGTATCATTCCAATGATACTTTTATCTACTTGGTAAGTTCAACCATAGATGCATCATTAATGATGTAGATATTGAGTTCATGACATAACAATGCATGGAGAAAGTGTGCTATTGAAAAATAGGTTGACAAAGAATACATTGACAACAATGTTCATAGTGGACATTGTGGAAACTTTAATCAATTGTACTAAGTTGCCACTTCTATTTCATAGTTACTTTGCAGGACTTCGGCAACACATTATTATCACTTTAAAGTTGTATGAAATAAATTATATCAACACATTCTAATAAGTTGACTCTCTCTTCCTATTCATGTCCCAAGTCTAACATAGTGTCAGTAAATAGATTTTTCTTCACACAATAAATCATTAGAATAACCCTTATTTGCTCAAAAATGAAGCCACAAAAAGATACCAACAATTGGGTCGCTTTGCCATTGAATTGTGCAAACATCCTCTATATTTTATAGGGTATAGCTCCTTGATTGGATATACAATAAATAATATTTAAGAAATACTTTTAACTTGAAAGTGAAGGCTACATGATCTATTCTTGGATAGGGGGCAAATTATTATAATTGAAAAAGAAAGAAGATACTTCCACATGTAGCAATGAAGACGTACAATTCTTCCACCCACACATGCATTGAGAAAAGATTAAACTAACAAAGACAAACACTATAATAAATGAATTCAATAATAAAATGGTAACTCCATCATTCAACCTTAATCCAAACATGAGCAAGAAAAATGTCGATTCAAAGCATATATTCTTCGAAGAAATTAAATCTTCATTCAATTAGAAATTATAAAATTTCTAAATATTACTTACAATTCAAACATCTTGAAGAAAACTGGAAAAAGAAACAAAGCTAAAATGAACAACTCTGATTACAATAAAAAACTACCCCCCTTACACAATCTGAATATCCTCAAATATGCAGCACACAATCTGCAAAAATAGTGGAACCTCCAAGGCTCTCCACCCTTGGAAACAAGAAAAAGAAGAACCCCCTTCATTACCTTTTGCACATTATAAAAAGAAGAAGAACCCTGTCTGCCTCCTTTAGAAAAAGAAGAACCACCCTTTCATTACCTTCTGCACATTATAAAAGATTTCAAAACCATTAAACAGTTATGGCAACCGATGCTTGGGAATGAGAAACTGAAACATCTCTTGCCCATACTTTTCCAACATTATAAACTTTATTAATTGTTTATGACATTGTGAATGTGAGATCTTTATAATACATATATGTTAACAAGTGGCATCTTTAGATGTTTTATTTGTGTGATGACTCGATTTCCATCTTTGACAATATGACAACTTTTATCCAACTGCATTCCATCAAACAATTAGTATGCATCTTCATTTTTTGTATTAGCATTTGAATGTGGTTAAAACCGACCAATTTGTGTTTAATCTTCATTGTCCTCTTGTCTACACGTATTCTTTGCATCGCACATGAACACCATCATTTTCATTTTTGAATGTGCAACATATATAAAAAGAAAGCATTCAGACAAATGGTTAATAGTCACTTTCTATACTGCGTCCTCGATGCATTTATCATACTACAGATGTATATGTTCAAGCCTAGGTATGGAACAGAGCATAGACTCCATGTGTGCACAATTCAATAAACTCCATTTTAATGGTGTGTGGTAATTAAGAATGAACATGATCCAACTTGGAGTTACCTAGCATTACTGACGTGGTGCTCTGACAAACATCAAACACACCAACTACATACATCAATATTTATCAAGTCTACTCGGGCTCTCTTCTGGAAACATTCTAACAAATTTGATTACATGCTTTCTTTGACACAAGATTTTATCTGTCATGATCATGTTGAGATTCTACCGAACAGTTGGGGTGTATTTACATGTTCACCATGGTTGAGGAAATAGGAGGAACCACTTCTTCTCAGGTATTACTTGACACTCGTATTGAAGTCTCCATCCCATACTAAATATGTCATGGGTTCGTCTTATATGATAGACAGTGGTGTCAAGGATTCAAATCCTCTTCAACTTTGGCTCCTAATCGCTATGTAGGCACCTACAGTCCATCGAGCAGTCTACAGATGCATCCCAATAATAAAAAGACTTGATTTTGTTTGAGTGGAGGAGCACCTCTTGTGTTAGCAGATTTTAAGGTTCCAAGTAAGAAAGAGTGCCTTTTGGCATTGAGGTTGCCACCAAAACTTGTGGATTGGAGATTTCTGAAATTCATAGGGAATGCATCTGTATATCTAGATTCATTTAGTCTATGAACCAACATGGGTTCCCATTAATGTCTACGGTTTGAAACATAGGATGGTGTTAGGTTTCATGCATTTGATTTGGAGGTGAAGATTTATCAATATCCTCACCATACTGGCGGTAGCTCTCATGCTTCACCATTATTATGAAAACCACCTCAACCTATGATTCCCATCTCTATGCCATCTGATTCCAACAAGTGTTTCAAATGTAATTAGTGATATTCGTGCACTATTGGCAATGGATATGATCAAACTGTCATTCCCAAATTAAACTAGAAGGACATCAAAATGTGAGCCTAAGCTCGTCAGCCACATCCATCATTACTATTCTTTTGTTGCCACAAACTCTAATCACTTTTTCAGGAGACAATGCTTTAGGTCACAAATCATTGTTTCTGCAATTGGAGATTTAGAAATGCTTCAATGTTATGAAATCTAGGCACATTAAGTTTCACAGTAGGCTCAATATTTCTTATTGAGGGGATTCAACGATTTCATTATAATGACTACGGGATTTCATATCTGCATAGTCAAAGTGTTTCATGGAACTCATTCAAACAGGCATCCACTACTGTCGGGATTTTGTTTTAATCATTTGTATATGTGATTTGTACCTCTATCAAGCGAGGGGAATTCTGATCTTCTATTAACCATTTTGCTTGGGTTCTCCTCTTTGAAATATATCATATCCTTTGATATTTAGAGAAGAATGATATCACAGACAATTAATATTTTTAAAAGATGTTAGTCCCAAGAATGCCTTCCATTACAAAACATAATGGGTCTTGTACTTTGGATATTTTTTTGTGATCAATCTAAAACATAGGTCACCCATGTTTGGAGCCCTAATTTCATGAATCTTAAACTTTGAGCTGTACCATTTTGAACCTTGAAATTGATCTCTTGGTAGGCCCCTCGATGAACCCAGATTTTGAACCGAAAACTTGTTTCATCTTTTTGAGTTATGTACCATTAGAATCTGCATTTTTTTGAAACAATGAATTTGCATATGGATCCACATTTTGAATCTCTGAATTCAAATTGTAGAACTATGTCAAACCTTGAACTCTGAACATGAACTCAAAATCTGAACCTTAAACCATGTGAACCTTGAGACTGCAGCTAAGCACTTTTGAATTATTACACACACTCTTGCACAATTTAGAAACATTCCTCTGAACAAATTTGTTGTGTCACATCAAACCAATTAACCCATTTGAAATGCAAATCAATCCTTAATACTTGTTGAACCATTTGAATCTTTGAACCTTTTTCCTTGTTCAATTGGTTCCAAATTTACAAAGGAAAGTCTTGAACTTGTGCATTTGAGCATTTTGATTCATTATCATGAAACTTCATCTGAGCCTACTTTACACAACATTTCCAATACAGACTAGAGGATATTTCAAGAGAACCAAGGAAAAGATCATTAGGAGGATGAAATTTTCAAGTTTAAAATTAGGGTTCAGAATGCCAACTAACATTAGCTTGCACTGGGAAGTATGTGCTTGAAAAGTGCATAAAGAATCCAACATATTTGGTCAAAAGACTAGTGCTTAGTCCATTGGGTAGCAAAGTCAAAGCACATGACAAGAAAGAAAGGGCTCCTTGCAAGGAGAGCAAGACAACAATTGAACAAGATGAAGAGAAAAAGAAACTACCCTAAGCACCTAAACTAAAGAGAAGGCAACAACAAACCAAAGAAAGGGATGCTTATATACATGAATGTACTAGTGAGGAGATCTCACCACAAGGAACATGAGTAAAAGAATAACTTACACAAAGCCATTTACTGGCTGACAAAAGTAGGAGTATCTTTTGAATAATAGATTGCATCCACATGAAAGAACCCAACACCACTTTGTTTGGATATAATCTTGGTTTCTGCAAGTAAAATTGATGTTGTGCAAGGGTTTGGAAAAGTATACCTTTTGTTTGAAGAGCCACAATTCATCATAAGTTCTAGAATTTCTTAAGTCTTCTAGCATTAAATTTCTAACACCATTAGTAATCTCAAGCTAAAAGAACTCACATTCCAACACTCAAAAAGAGAATACAACATCACCTTCAAACTACTTATATAAAATAGTAGCATTGTCAAAATCAAATGGTATAACAATTACCATGTACATACCTGGATCAAATACAGAAGTGCATTCATTTTTGGGGCCCCAATACATACACAACAACTCACTTGACATGTTGACCTAGACACTAAATTTCCTGTCACATGGCAAGCAATAAACTTAATTACTTCTCCATTTATACAATCCATGACAAGAGTAGTGGTTATTTTGCTACAAGTACAACTTTTCAATGGATGTGTGGGTGGTCTTTTTTATAAGAGAATTATTATCACAACAAAATGAACCACATGAAAATACCATATCTAAGGGGCCATGCCAATTTTCCAGCCCAAGAAAAACATCCTCAATGATATCAATATTAGCATTAGCGTGAAATGAGCATGGTATAGAAATCTTACCTTTTATGGCTAAGACATCAATCACCATTTGTGTTGAATACTCTTCTTTTTCCTCCATCTTTCTATTTTTTGAATAGGGCACAATTATGTCATATTGGCGTTGAAAAATTTTGGCATTCCTTTTGTCAGGTACACACATTATTAGTTTATCATAGAAGAAGGAAAGTGCCACATCTTGATCATTACATCTTTTTGAATAATAAGAATCTATGATAAAATACATAAAGCTTTGCACCTCATATTCAACACATAACAGGAAAGAGTATTGCACATCTTTTAAAATACTCACTTGTATGTGCTTCTCAAACATGTCTCTTCCATCATAGACATTTTTAGATTCTTTTTCTATTGGATCAGCCTTCCCAACCATTATATCATTATTTTCTATTGAAATCATGCTTGGAAAACATTCATCTTTATTCACAACTAAAATAGAGTTTATACTAGAATGCTCTGTACGCTAAAATCTTCTTGGTTGAGTGATAACAAAAACTAATTCATAATTTCTTCTTCCAAATAAGAAATATCATGGAAACTTTATAACATTACCAATGATGGAAATTTTGCATCATTGTCACCTCTAACATTATCCTTCTTGCTTGCAATCAAATCTAAATGTCCTTGGTCCATGACTAAACCTTTTTCAAAACACCTTTCAACATTATTTTCAAAATCAGCATTATCAAAATGATTTACTACTATATTCACCTCAAAATGAAAAGATTCCAAAATAGGGCCTTTGTCATCATACACACATAAAGAATCACTATTTTCACCATCTTCCATGACATTAAAAGATTCATATTCTAGCTAGGCATGGTTAGAAATCATTTTGATAGAGTCTTTGAGAAAAAGATGATCATCACAACCTTCAAATGTGAAACTTTCAATATGAGGAGAAAAAGAAATTTGGGATGATGTTTCATCATTCTTGCTTACCACTTCTCTAGTGTTGCCAAAGATCTTCTCATCTTTTGAAACTAGATCAATAGGAGGTTGAAGTAAATTTGATGGGACTTCATGTTCATTCATGACAAGGTGATTGAAATAAATGGATGAAACTAAAATAATTAGAGCCTCTTCTTCATCATCTTTCAACTCTTCATTTAGCTTTGATACCCTTTTTTGGTAAACTTGCAAAAATTTATTCTCTTATTTCAGCTCTTTTAACTTGTAGAATCTAACACAAAGACTTCTCCACAATAGCTAAGATGTGGAATCATTATCCATACTTATGCTATTTCTGATAGCTCAGGAAATGCTTTCTTTATAATTGTCGATGAACTCACACAACACTTTATCCTCCAAGGAATAAAGTTCCATCAGAGAGGGATCTTTCCTTAGTCTTTTCATGGCTTTCATATTCAACATGGTCTTTATACAGAATCACCAATCTCTTGTACATAGGGATAATTATAAAATTGAGGAAACAATTATAGACATTGATCTTTGTTTCCATATCCCTAGCAGAGTCACCAAAAATCTATTGGTAAATAGATTTTTCTTCACACAATAAATCATCATAATAACCCTTATTTTCCCAAAAAATAAAGACACAAAAAGATACCAATAGTTGGGTCCCAAGAACCCTTTGAATTTTATAGGGTACAACTCCTTGATTGGATATACAATAAATAAGATTTATGAAATGCTTTCAACCTAAAAGTGAAGGATACCAGCTCTATTCTTGGATATGGAGAAAATCATTATAACTGAAATAGAAAGAAAAGACTTCCACGTGCGGCAATGGAGATGCACAATTCTTCCACCCACACATGCATTGAGAAAAGATTAAGCTAACAAGGACAACCCTTGCAATAAATGAATTCTATAATAGAATGAAACTCCATCAATCAACCTTAATCCACACATGAACAAGAATAAGGTCAATTCAAAGCATATACTCTTTAAAGAAATTAAATCTTCATTAAATTAGAAATTATACAATTTCTAAATATTATTGATGATTCAAACATCTTGTAGAAAAATGGAAAAAGAAACAAAGCTAAAATGAATAGTTCTGATTACAATAAAAGCCTACCCCCTTTACACAATCTGAATATCCCCAAATATGCAACACATAGTCTGCAAAAATAGTGAAACCTCAAGGGCTCTCCACCCCTAGAAATAAGAAGCACACTGTCTACCTCCTTCAAAAAAATAAGAACCCTCTTTCCTTACCTTTTTCATATTATAAAAGATTTCAAAACTATTAAATGGTAATGGAAATTGATGCTTGGGAATGAGAAATTGAAATATCTCCTTGCCCATACTTTTCCAATATTATAAACTTTATTATGTGTTTCTAACATTGTGGATGTGAGATCTTTATAATACACATATGTTGATAGGTGGCATCTTCATATGCTTTATTTATGTGATGACTTGACTTCCTTCTTTGAAAATATGACAACTTTTATCCAACTGCATTCCATCAAAAAATTAGTATGCATCTTCATTTGTTGTGTTACCACTTGAATGTGGCTAAACCTAGCCAACCTATGTTTAATCTTCATTGTCCTCCTACACGTATTCTTTGCATCGCACTTGAACACCATCATTTTCATTTTTGAATGTGTAATATATATAAAAATAAGTCATTTAGACAAATGGTTAATAGTCACTTTCCAAAGTGCATCCTTGATGCATTTATCATATTACGGATGTATATGTTCAAGCCTAGGCATGGAATAGAGCATAGACTCCATGTGTTCGCAATTCAATAAACTCCATTTTTAATGGTGTGTGGTAATTAAGAATGAACATGATCCAACTTGGAGTTAACTAGCATTACTGACATGGTGCTCTAACTAACATCAAACACACCAATTGCATACATCAACATTTATCAAGTATAGTCAAGCTCTTCTAGAAACATTTTGACAAATTTGATTACATTCTTTCTTTGACATGACCTTTAATCTATCATGATCATGTCAAGATTCTACCAAATAGTTGGTGTGCATTTACATGTTCACCATGGTTGAGAAAATAGGAGGAGCCACTCATTCTCAGGTAATACTTTCACACTTGTATTGAGGTCTCAATCCCATACTGAATATGTCATGGATTGATCTTATATGATGGATAGTGGCATCAAGGATGCAAATCCTCTTCAACTTTAGCTCCCAATCACAATGCAAACACCTACACTGTTAGGATTAAACCACGGATAGAAAATAACAATTACATGCAAATATAACCAATAACAAAAAATAATAGATCAAAAAAAAAAGAACACATGACACCAAGATTTAATGTGGTTCACCCAATCCCTAGGCTATGTCCACCAAGCAACAAGTCCGATATTATTACAATCCAGTGATTACAACTTGATTACAATCCGTAATCCCTTACAACTCAATACCACTGCAAGAACCTATTTCGCATCACCACTATAAAACAACCTTAACCCTAAGCCCTTTTATACAAGTATTAAACCACTTTAGGGTTACTACATCTTGGCCATAAATTAGCCATTACTTTAGTGGCCAATCTATGAATGATGAATCTATGAATACTTCCAAAAACCCCAAAGAATTTATGAAGTATGTATAATACTTTCTTGATCAATCACCACATACTAACATACAGTCCATCAAGCAATCTACAGATGCATTAAAAGTATAAAAGGCTTGATTTTGTTTGAGTGGAGGAGCACCTCATGTGTTAGCGGGTTTTAAGGTTCCAAGTAAGAAAGAGTGTCTTTTGGCAATGAGGGTGCTGCTGAAACTTGTGGGTTGGAGATTCTCAAAAGTAATAGGAAATGTGTCTGTATATCTGAATTCATTTAGTTTGTGAACCAACATGGGTTCCCATTAACATATGAGGGATCAAACATAAGATAGTGTCAAGTTTCATGCATTCGATTTGGAGGTGAAGAATTAACAATATTGTCACCATACTGGTAGTGGCTCACATGCATCACCATTATTATGAAAACTACCTCAACTTGTGATTCCCATATCCATGCCATCTAATTCCAACAAGTGTTTCAATTGTAATTAGTGATATTCATGCAATATTGGAAATGGATTTGATAAAACTATCAATCCCAAATTGAACTAAAGGTCATCAAAATGTGAGCCTAAGCTCATCAACCATGTCCATCATTACTATTCTTTTGTTGCTGCAAACTCTAATCATTTTATCAGGAGACAATGCTTTAGGTCACCAATCATTGTTTCTACAATTGGATATTTAGAAATTCTTCAATGTTATGAAATCTAGGTACACTGAATGTTACACACTAGGCTTAATATTTCTTATTGAGGGATTTAGCAATTTCATTATAATGACCACAAGATTTCATATCTACACAATCAAAGTGTTTCATGGAATGCATTCAAATAGGGATTCATTGCTGTCAGGATTTTTTTTTAAATCATTTGTATATGTGATTTGTACCTCCATTGAGCAAGGGGAATTTTGAACTTCTATCAACCATTTTTCTCAGGTACTCCTCTTTGAAATATATCATATCCTCTAATACTTAAAGAAGAATGATATCCCAGAAAATTAATATTTGTAAAAGATGTTAGTCTCAAATATGCTTTCCGTTATAAACAAATAATGGGTCTCATATTGTGGATATGTTTTTGTGATTGATCTAAAACATAGGTGTAATGGATACCCAGGAATGCCCTAAAGCTAAACCAAGGCTGAAATTATATTAATGCTGAGAATGCTGCAATCAAGTACAAAGAGATGTATTCCAAAGGATGTTGCAATCAATGACAAAGAGATGTATTCCAAAGGCCAAACCCTAACAGAATGACGTCTAGAATGTTACATGAGAGAGTGAAAGTCCTCTATTGCCAAAAGAGGGAGTGTGATTCACACATCCAAGCTCTTATCAAATGCAAGTCATCATCATCCAATGATCAGCAATGAAACTTTCAGCCCTATTTATCCTTTTCTTCATCCTTCTGGAAGGAACTAAACATTAATTAATTGCAAGAGCTAGAAGCTTCCTCCTTCCAATAATTAATGCATACCCTAAAAATTCCCCCCCTGGAAATAATTAGTTAAATCATGAGAGGCTTGTTGAACGGGTGTTGCACACATTGCATAATATTGTTATATTTTATTTTATTTTATCATGTAATGTTCCACCTAGATGGACGTGAAACATGTAAAGATTCTCATGGAGTATTCTTGATGAGTTGTATTGTAACATTGTGAAAATATATTATGTAATTATTTAATATTGGGAAAAAGAATTAAATGCCCAATATTAAATGGGGGGTCAGTGGGTTAGGTAGCACATGGTTTTAGCACATGGTTTATGTAATACCACTTGGTGGTTTTGTGGGACTTGCTACTATATAAGCAGCCACAAGGGTAGTTGTTGTAGAGAGTAGAGAGTGACAAGGAGAAGAAAAAAGGCAAGAGTCGAGCGGGACAAGGCTTGACAGGTTAGCCAAGGGAGCATTTGTGAAAGTTGAAAGCATGGCATGGGATGTGTGGATTCATGCTTGTTCACATAGTTTGCTCAGTTGTGGCTATGGCCATGAAGGCTTCCATGGTTGTATGGAAATGGTATTTTTGCTGAATAATACATGATGATGGATGCTTTTGGAGGCTAGATTTTTCCCTCAATGAGGGTTTCCCAGGGTATATCTTGTGTCACATTTTATGGGTATGTTGTCTATTCTCTTGCATGTGGATTTTAATTTTGTGTTTTTTTCAAATTTATTATGGGTTATGTGGAAATGGTTATATTCTTTATTGCCAAGTTTCCTTACAAGTGGTATCAGAGCTATGGTTTTATTATTGTAACCCTAGATTGAATCCATGGGAATGCATGAGAGGATAAAAGAAAGGGCAAGATATATGAATGATTTATTGCAGATCTAAGGGTTTTTGGTTTTCTGTTATGATGGGATGTTAAAAGATTTGGGCATGTGAAATTGTTGGAGAAAAGAAATTTTTTTTTCGAATGTTTCATTTAAATGAGGGTTTTCAGGGGTAGCTTGCAGAAATGACCTCCTGGGTAAAAATAGACCTCACCACTGGATCCGGGTCAACATTTCCATAAATTTTGATATATAATATGCCCTAGTTTGGACATGTTTAGAGGAAATGAAAGAGTTTTTTGTTTTTAGCCCATGATGGCCGTCAAATTTAATCCCGTCGAAATTTTTATCACTGAAAAAATTAAAAATGAAAAATCGTACTGAAAATGGTAAAATGAGAACTTTAGTAAAACGATCATAACTTTCTCTCAGAATATCGGATTTCAGAGTTCTTATAGGTGTTGGAAAGCTAATTCAGAGCACTACAAGATGGTGTAGGTTTGGTTCTATGGTTTTGAATTTTTTTTAGGTTTTAAGAGCCCTAAAGTCAGATGTTATTTATTTTGAGCACGAATTGGGGCATAACTTGGGCATATGGAGTCGGATTTTGGACTTCGAGTAGTCAACAGAAATCTCTTGGAGAGCTCTACATATTGGTTCAAATTTGGTGCAGGTTTGGCATGATTTATTTAGTGATATATTGATCTGAACAGTTTATTAATATATTTTGACTATGGTAACATTGTGAGTTTATGGCATTGGAGATTTAAGATTTGATGTCATTGTATACTCAGTTCATATTTCAGATTGGTCCCATGATGATATGGTTATCAATGTTTGGTTTGGATATGCATGATGACTTGTTGGATCTACAAGTTGTGTAGTGTTGTAAGCGGTCTATACTTACAGGTTGCATTTATAGCTTAGTTATGGGTTGTCTTTGCTCATTGATCTTTCATTATTGATGCATATTCAGATTGGTGGCTTGGATTTGGGTTGTCTATGCCCTAAGTCACATGATTTTATCTTCATGTAGAAGGGATGAGATGTTGTTACCAGGTACAATCATGGTAGAGGATTGTGGTTGACTATGCTGACAGGTTGGACATATTGAGAGCCAGATGCTCAGTTCATGGATGTGATCATGGTGTCATGTATTTTGGCATGACATGATTGGATATACAGGTACATCCTTGATGTTCATTAGCTTGGATTTATAATTTGGTTATGGTGGTATATCTTCTTGGTTGAGGATCATGGTTATTTGGTTTCTTTTAAGGAGCTCATGATGTGCACTTTGAGTTCTTTGATAGTTTGATGCCTTGGTTGATTCTCATGGTTAGAGGATTGTATTTTCATCATGATGTCATGGATAGCTTGGATACACAATTTAGTGGGAGCTTGTGACAGTGATGGGGTGACAGTGCAGGATTAGTTCCTAGTTTGGTTTGGATCTTCATATAGGAGATGGATTTTATGATGCCATAGGTGACTTGGTACCACGGTTGAGTGGGAGTTGTTGGAATTGATATATTTATTGAGTGTTTGCAGATGTTGAAGGTTTGTCTTAGATCCTGTTGCTGCAGAAGCATCTTTGACATTTGCATGGTGCACTTGTTATCTTCATGGTGTATGGAGATGGTTCTTCCTGGTATGTGGAGATGGTTTTCTTTATGGTGTGTGGAGATGGTTGCATCTTGAGGACTCATAGGATTCTTGGCAAAGGTGTGGTTTATGCTTTTATTTGGCATGTTATCCTTGGTGTGAGGATAGTTTCATTATTATGTCATGGTAAACTCTTGATATGTGTTTAGAGTTGTGACATTTTATGGTATGTTCAGATAGAGCATGTTATCTCTTTGGTTGAGATGGTTAGATCATGTTGTCATGTTTATGTTCCTAAGGCCATGGTTGGAACTTTGACATTGATCTTGGTTTAGTTTCTTGGTATTGAGTACACTGATCATAAGCTGGATACTTGATATTTCTATGTTGCATTTGGAGTTGGCATGGATTGATTGGTTACAGGTGCTCATGGATACTTAGAGACGGTGGTGACGCTGATTTCTCTTGGATTAGAGAAGTATTTGTTGGGATGGTTGATGGTTTCAGCAGGAAGTCTGAGGGGCAGTCACCTGATATGGACTTGAGAGGAGATTGTTCTTAGATGAGTCTTGGTTGGAGACTTGGGTATCTTGATGAGCATTCTCATTCCCCACTCTTGGTCTACTTGACGATTTGCTACTTGAGAGGTATAGCCCATTATTTTCTCTTAGTTGCATTATATTTATGCTTATCTTTCATGGATATGGATCTTGAGCTATGGTACATGAGTTAGTTCTGGAGGGTTCATTTGAGAGATGGTTTAGCATTGGTTATCTCCATGTGCATATGTTGTTATGCTGGTTGAGTTTGGGAGATGATTTTATATTGGGCATTTTCTTTGGATTAGGAATGGTTAATCCTTGGTTTAGGAATGGTTTATTGAGTTTGATCTTCTTGTGAGAGGCTTACATCCATGATTAGTTATATGGTATGGTTTGGGTGTTGTTGAGGCTTCTTGTTGGGGTTTTATGGAGGAGATCATACTTGCACAGTTTACATCTAGAGGTGTGTGTAGAAGGACATGATACAGGTTATGATTTGCATGGTTTCTCTAGTCTTGGTTATCTTCCTGGATGTTCAGTTTTTGACTACATTGGATTTGAGATTGGTTGGAGATTGTGATCACTGGTTTGTGTTCATGTATGTCATGTGAGAGATGACATGGTTATTTCTTTATCTCTTTCCTTTGTTGGTTGTGGAGAATTTGAGAGACTATTGGAGACTTGTTATGAGAGTTATTCTTGCAGGATATTGGTTTATGTATTGTGGATGTCCTTGATACTACATGGATTCACTTCTTTGAGATGTGTTGAGTGGATTGGTTATAGATTTGACATTATCTTTTGCAGTGGGAGCTTCTTGGTATATATGTGGCAGGTATTGCTCTTGAGGCTTGTGATTGCAGGTTGCAGATTGGATTTGTCAGTGATATGAGATTCACTTGTTATACCTTTGAGGTATGGATAGTTGGATGGGTTTGGTACTTGCTGTGGGTGCTATTTCAGCTATGGATATTTTGACAACTACGGATACATGTGATTACCTTTGGATCAGGTTTTTCTGCTTGGAATTTCAGTTGGTACAGGATTTTATGATCTTCTAATGTGACAGGTTGGGTGGTTTTCTCTTTGGATGGCTTCTATGTATGTCCAATGGGAGTGGCATAATAGGAGGTGAGATCATTCATGTTTGAGATGCTGGATACTTTGATTTTGTTGTGGGTACTAGGATGGAGCACTTGGTTTATTTTGATCCATGATGGTGGATGTGCTAGGAGGGATTGTTTCCTTGTTCTTTTATATGGCTACGGATTGACCGTATGTAATGTATACAACAAGTGGGAGACTGTTGAATGGGTGTTGCACACATTGCATAATATTGTTATATTTTATTTTATTTTATCATGTAATGTTCCACCGAGATGGACGTGCAACATGTAAAGATTCTCATGGAGTATTCTTGATGAGTTGTATTGTAACATTGTGAAAATATATTATGTAATTATTTAATATTGGGGAAAAGAATTAAATGCCCAATATTAAATGGGGGGTCAGTGGGTTAGGTAGCACATGGTTTTAGCACATGGTTTATGTAATACCACTTGGTGGTTTTGTGGGACTTGCTACTATATAAGCAACCACAAGGGTCGTTGTTGTAGAGAGTAGAGAGTGACAAGGAGAAGACAAAAGGAAAAAGTCGAGCGGGACAAGGCTTGATAGGTTAGCCAAGGGAGCATTTGTGAAAGTTGAAAGCATGGCATGAGATGTGTGGATTCATGCTTGTTCACATAGTTTGCTCGGTTGTGGCTATGGCCATGAAGGCTTCCATGGTTGTATGGCAATGGTATTTTTGCTGAATAATACATGATGATGGATGCTTTTGGAGGTTGGGTTTTTCCCTCAATGAGGGTTTCCTAGGGTATATCTTGTGTCACATTTTATGGGTATGTTGTCTATTCTCTTGCATGTGGATTTTAATTTCATGTTTATTTCAAGTTTATTATGGGTTATGTGGAAATGATTATATTCTTTATTGCCAAGTTTCCTTACAAGGCTTCTGTCCTTCCAATAATTAATACATACCCTAGAAGCTATTAATAAAAAGTCACCTTTTAATTTTTAATTGAATGACTTTAATTTTTCTTATCCTCCACTTAGACTTTTGAGAATGTGAAGGCTAAAACATGGGAACATTACAATAGTTCACCCATATTTGGGGCCCTAATTTCATGAATTTTCAACTTTGAGCTCTACCATTTTGAACCTTAAAATTGAGCTCTTGGTAGACCCCTCAACAAACTTCGATTCTGAACCCAAAAATTGCTTCATCTTTTTGAGCTACATGCCACTTGAATCTACACTCTTCTAAAACAATGAATTTTCATATGAATCTGCATTTTGAATATCTGAATTCAAATTGTAGAACTATGCCAAACCTTGAACTTTGAACATGAACTCAAAACCTAAACCTCAAACCATGTGAACCTTGAAACTACACTTCTACACTTTTGAATTATTACACATAGTCTTGCACAATCTAGAAACATTCCTCTAAACACACCTATTGTGTCACATCAAATCAATGAACCCATTTGAAATTCAAATCGAGCCTTTTTACTTGTCGAACCATTTTAACCTTTGAACCTTGTTCCTTTTTAAATTGGTTCCAAATTTACAAAGGAAATTCTTGAACTTGTGCATTTGAGCATTTTGATTCATTATCATGAAACTTCATCTGAAACCTTTTTAACACAATATTTTCAACATAGACTAGAGGAGATTTCAAGAGAACCATTGGGAAAGAATCATTAGGAGGATGAGATTTTCAAGTTTAAAATTAGGATTCATAATGTCAATTTAAAATTGGGGTTCAAAATGCCAACTAACATCTAGTAGGCTTATCGAAATCTTATTTTGGTTGATCAAGAAGATAAATAATATGACTTTCAGTATTGCCTCCATCAGAGATAGTCATACCTTTATACCTATACCTAATATAAGAATCAACTAAGCCTAAAGGGGTCTCTCTAGTATAATAGGATATCCTCTTTGAGTAGCTTTAAGAGATAGGACCATGAAAACAATAGTATATTTCCATATGTTCAGAGTATACCAAAAAGCATTTATGTTCTCATCTGGTTTCATGGGGGAACTATCAGCCAACTAAAGAACACTAGTAGGGTTTGCCTTAAATTGGTAAGGATACACTACTGCATAATGTCATTGGTCATAACATTGATAGTAGCTCCCAAATCAATTGGGACATTTTTTACTATGATTCCATCAATGGAAACTTCTACCAATTGTCTGCCATGATCAACATATTCACAAACCACTACCCTCCCTAACATTATATCTTTAATTTCGCCCATCTAATGAACTATTTGAACAACATTCTTCATTACTTTTTTTTTTCTCAAACAAGAATACCTTAGTATATGTATCTTAACATGGGTTGGCTCAAAAATTACATAGTTATAACCTGATAGCAATATCACAATTTAACTTGTTATGGAAAATATCTCCTACTTATCAACTATCACCATAGTTTTTAAACATGGCCCCTTTTAAGTTGTTCAGCCAAAGCTATAAGAATTTGTGTAAATAAGTTTTAAAATTCCCCATTATTGAGAAATTTATATCACACCTCTTAAACAATAAAAAATCTGATTCACAAAGATATTGATAGTTCTTCAGTGTGAAGTCTACTATGAGTTGCCGCCAATATTTAATGAAGCTTTGCACATGGAAGTAGTGATATAAAAAAACCCCAAAAAGAGATTTTTTTATGCATACTAAAGCCAACTGAACATTATCTCAATAGTGCATATAATTGGCCACTCCAGAAATGAATCATTTCTCCCTTAATATGGGCATACATGCAAGTAATTGCTACAGACTTGACATTTCATCAGTATATCGAGCTTTTCTGGAACCCTTAAACCAAGGAACAAGTTTTAAAATTTTCATTTCCATGCACATGATATTATTTAAGAGCAAAGACAAATTAAATTGATTCAAAGACTAGTGTAGACCTGACTGTCATAATAATAGGGTTGTAAAATTTCCTTGAAGTCAAGGTTATCTACATATCAGATCTTCCTAGAACTTGCAACAAATGAAAATGGTTTAAATTTTCTAATTTTACTTGAAACTAAGTTAGCATGCCCTGGAAGCATCATCCTCAGCTTGGAGTTATGATAAGAAAATTAGTAGCCTTGATATGATAAATTGTAGGCCGAACCGTGTAGTGAAGATAATGCAAGCCCTTCAATGTGCCCAGAGTAATGTTTCTCCTCTGCTCCCCAAGTTAGAGTTCCCCTATTTCCCCCAAAAATGTGTTCCTCTAAACTCCCATCCACCATCTCTAGCACCCCTCTTTGTCATTGTTGTAAACATAGAATCCTTTGAGAACCACAAAATTCTGGTGCCTAATGTTGTTGATGATCTCCACCTCATTCATGAATTCAATTTCCCCTTCTAAATTGCAGTTTGTGATCTTCTGAACCGCAATTGGGCTGTTGTCGGTGAGGATGCCCTTATAAAGTGTTGTGAAATTGACATCAGTGAAATTGATAGTGACATTCCTGATCTGTTGAATGTTGAGTGTTCCATCTCTTTCAATAGATTCCTATTATTTCACACTAAATAGTTGTGCTCCATCTTGCCCTTCATTTTGACCCGTAGGCAGTATGGAAGGCCTAAACCAGAGAGCACGAGGAACCAATGGTGGTACCTATAAAACCATGAAACAAAATTTGTTGATCGAGCTTCTTCTAAAGAAATGACACACGAAGATTGCAACAAACGGTTTGGGTCCAAATTCATTTTCCATTCCCACAACATAAAATAATTTAATAGTAACATTTTCCATTGGTTTTGTTTGAAATGTTCTTGATCATGTATGTTAAATACCTATGAACTACATCCCGACTAACAGAACACGCAGCACTAGGAGAGGCACCAGAGAGATCACCATTATAGGCTTGTATTGCAAACCTTGAAAAAAATTAAAAAATCTAATTGTTATAAGCATCAGACGTGTTTTAGATGAAATCTTCACCTATAATAGCTTACCAGCTAATTAGAATCAATAGTTTTTCTCCTGTCATTGTAGGTTATACTATTGCAATCATTTGTTGTAATTAAGAAGTGTTAATATTTTTTATACTATTGCAATCACTTGTTGTAATTAAGGAGTGCTAATATTTTTTATTTCAACCAATTACATGCAAGTATTTTTATTTTTATTGACACTTTTCACTTAAAATGTGAATTTTAAATTTCCAAAATCATTAAAATTATTTTAATGCAATTTCATTAATGGTTAATATGTTTGAGTGTTATAGGAGCAAATTTATAGGAAACATTACTGCAATAATTGAAGATGCCTTTTAATTGATTTTCAATTAATTATCTCTCATCTAGTCCCTATTCATCTTAATTTCTACCTTTACATTCAACTATTTCATACTCTAAAAGTGCTTTTTCAAAATTTTTAATTGTAAATATATATGAATTTTTGTCATCAAACTTTTAGTACTTATATTCAACTTCTATTTAATAATTTAATAAACTTTAAATTATTACAATTTAAGGCAAATATAAGCCACTATGTGATACTTGTTTCAATTTTAAATTTAACTATTAGATAACTTAAATTCATTTATAAAAATAAATTAAAAAAGTGAATAAAAATAATTAAATTTATTTATTAATGATGCTTAGTTCACAAAATTATTTACAAAATTATAAAGAATTATCCTTTTTTTATTTATTAAATTACATTCAACTTCTAAAGGTATACATTTAAGAATTGTCTTCCATATAAAATATTATTAGAACATTAAATATATTACTGTATCAATGAATATTTGATAATCATTTAATAGACATTTTTAGTAAATGCACACTAAAATATAGATTTAAATATTCTTTAAATATTATATCAATTAACATTTTATAACTACTTAAAGTAGTATTTGTGATTATCAAATATATTTATATTGATGCTTAGTTTACCAAAAATATTGGATTTTTGTTTTACATCTCCACAACTCTACTTAAATTCCAAAAAGTACTCACAAAGAAATGTCCCTTTTTTCATTGAAAGGACTTAACTTCTAAACATTTGATATTTAAGAATTGTCCTTCCATAAAAAATATTGTTAGATCATTGAACATAATACTATATGGGTTAATATATGATAACCATTGAAATTTCAATTCTTAGAAAATTGAAGAATGACTCTACAATCAAGTGAACATGTTGAGTATGTATAGGATCATGGTCAACCAAACTTTGGCCTTAAGTGGTAGTGAAAAATCAACAAATCAATGTTATGTCAACTTGACACATAATTTTAAAGTGGTTCTAGACTTTATATAAAAAAGTTGTAAGAAAATAATATGTAGGAAATTGAAAGTAGTTTCTAAACTACTAGGCCTTATTTAGAGAAAAAAATAATTGATTGGTCAAAATTTTGGATTTTAATGCAGTACTATGAAAATTTTAGGGCAAAAATAAAAAGTAGGTGTATGTCTGACCACCTTAATCAAAATCAAATGATAATTTTTTTAAATATAATTATAGATATAAAAAGTAGACTCATGCTCAGATGTGATGCATATTTTTGGATATTTTTATTCCAAATAAATAATTAAATATGAATTTTCTACTAAAAATTTTTGAAAAAAAAATTCCATGTCTGACCACCTTAACTTATAGAAAACGTTACCAAATTTAATTTTTATTTTATTTTTCTTCTACTAGGTAAAGCATAGAATGTGGCACAACTTTTGGATTTAAAAAATGTTATACCATTTGAAAGTTATAGCTATTTTTCAATCAATATGTCAATCAACACTTTACAATCATCTTCATTGAAAATTAACTAATAAATACTTATCGAACTTAGAATTTGATAGCACTTATCTTGATGGAATCTTGAAAGTGTTATAAAAAACCCCTGTTTGTTTCATTCAATTTTGATAAAAATAACATTGTTAGATGGCTACCTAAAGTCTGATTGTTAGTGAAACCTTTCTCAAACATGTTTTTTGGGTTGACCAGATAGGCTTGGTAAATACTGAGCCTAATTGGATACCCGAAATAAAATCGAGTATTCAATCAGGTCCATGATTTTTCAATTGAAATTTTGGAGGGAAATTTGAGAGCAAATAAATTTGAGAGGGAAACTTTAGAGTGTTTTAGAGAGAAATTTATTTGGGAGAAGTGTGGACATTGATATTATTATTATAATATATTATTATAATTATTACTATATTATAGTAATATGTATGATTATTATTATTAAATATAATATAGTTATAAATATAATAATAATAATTATAGCTAAATATAATATAGTAATATATATGATAAATATTATTATTATTAAATATATATAGTAATATTATATGACTATTATTATATTATATTATATATATGGTTATTATTATTATTAAATCTATAATCTAGTAACATTTATGATTATTACTATTATATAATCTAATAATATATTATTATTATATTAAAATATATAATATTATATTATTATTAAATATAATATTGTCATAAAATGCATCGAAAGGACCTATGACCCTTTTGATGCATTCCCAATGGGTCCGTAGGGGTCTTAGGCGTCATAGGTACATACTTTGTTATGAAATGTGTTGAGAGGGGTCATAGGTTAACCTATGACCCTCTTGATGCATTGGGACCAACCATATGTGTTGCTCAGGGTCCTAGGACCCCTAGGGACATAGGTTGTGATGAAATGCATGGAGAGGGGTCATAGGTCATCCTATGGCCCATTTCGACCCATATAAACAATTATAATATGTCTTAGAGACATATGTCATCATGGAATGTGTCGAAAGGGCCCTTTCGACCCATATAAACAATTACAATATGTCCCTAGGGGTCCTAGAACCCCTAGAGACATATGTTGTAATAAAATGTTTCAAAAGGGGTCATAGGTCATCCTATGGACCCTTTCAACCCATATAAACGATTCTAATATGTCCCTAGGGGTCCTAGCGACATTTGTTGTACCTCTTTCGACTCATATAAACAATTATAATATGTCTCTAGGGGTCCTAAGACCCCAGAGACATATGTTGTAATAAAATGTGTCAAAAGGGGTCATAGGTCATCCTATGGCCCCTTTCAACCCATATAAATGATTCTAATATGTCCCTAGGTGTCCTAGGACCCCTAAAGACATATGTCATCATGGAATGTGTCAAAAGGCATCATAGGTCATCCTATGGCCCCTTTTGACCCATATAAACAATTCTAATATGTCCTTAGGGGTTCTAGGGCCCCTAGAGACATATGTTGTAATAAAATGTGTCGAAAGGGACCTATGACCCCTTTCGACTCATATAAAAATTATAATATGTCCCTAGGGATCCTAGGACCCATAAAGACATATGTTGTAATAAAATATGTCAAAAGGGGTCATAGGTCATCCTATGGCCCCTTTCAACTCATATAAATGATTATAATATGTCCCTAGGGGTCCTAGGACCCCTAGAGACATATGTCATCATGAAATGTGTTGAAAGGGGTTATAGGTCATCTTATGGCCCTTTTCGACCCATATTAACAATTATAATATGTCCCTAACTATCCTAGGACTCCTAAAGACATATGTCATCATGAAATGTGTCGAAAGGGGTCATAGGTCATACTATGGCCCCTTTTGACCATATAAATGATTATAATATGTTCCTAGGGGTCTTAGGACACTTAGAGACATATGTCATCATGGAATATGTCGAAAGGGGTCATAGGTCATCCTATGGCCCCTTTCGACCCATATGAACAATTCTAATATGTTTGTAGGGGTCCTAGGACCCCTAGAGACAAATGTCATCATGGAATGTGTCGAAAGGGGTCATAGGTCATCCTATGATTCCTTTTGACCCATATAAACAAATATAATATGTCCTGAGGGGTCTTAGGACCCCTAGAGACATATGTTGTAATAAAATGTGAAAGAGGTCATAGGTCATGCTATGGCCCCTTTTAACCTATATAAATAATTCTAATATGTCCCTAGGGGTTCTAGGGTGCCTAAATACATATGTCATCATGGAATGTGTTGAAAGGGGTTAGAGGTTATCCTATGGCCCCTTTTGACCCATATAAATGATTCTAATATGTCTATAGGCATCTTAGGACCCCTAGAGACATTTGTAATCATGAAATGTGTTGAAAGGGGTCATAGGTCATCCTATGGCCCCTTTTGACCCATAGAAATGATTATAATATGTCCCTAGGGGTTCTAGGATCCCTAGAGACATATGTCATCATGGAATGTGTTGAAAGGGGTCATAGGTCAAACTATGGCCCCTTTTGATCCATATAAACTATTATAATATGTACCTAGGGGTCCTAGGACCTTTAGAGACATATGTCATCATGAAATGTGTCAAAAGGGGTCATAGGTTTATCCTATGGCCCCTTTTGACCCATATAAATTATTCTAATATGTCTCTAGGGGTCCTAAGGCCCCTAGAGACATATGTTGTAATAAAATGTGTCAAAAGGGGTACTAGGTCATCCTATGACCCCTTTTGACCCATATAAATGATTCTAAAATGTCCCTAGGAGTTTTGGGACCCCTAGAGAAATATGTCATAGGTCTTCCTATGGCCCCTTTTGACCCATATAAACGATTCTAATATGTCCCTAGGGGTCCTAGGGCCCCTAGAGACATATGTTATAATAAAATGTGTCGAAAGGGGTCATGGGTCATCCTATGAACCCTTTCAACCCATATAAACAATTATAATATAGTAACAAACAAAAATAATATATTAAAAATAATGATAATATAATATGATATATATATATATATAATATTTATAGATGATAATAATAATAATATATTAATAACATATATAATATATTACGTTATTATATTTTATAATAATTTCATATATTTATTAATATTTATTATATATTTATAGATCATAATAATAATAAAATATATTATTATATTTAATAATAATATAATATAATAATATATTATAAGCTAATACATTATAGTAATTCATTTTTCCCTTCAATATTTTGGTGCAATATCGAATATTCGATTTGAAATCGAGTATCTGATCTGAAATCCGATACGCAATTTTACTAGCATTATTTTTTCAAAATATTCTCTGTCATTGTAGACCCAACATGTCATGTCCCCTTTTCAAATAATTAAAAAAATAATAATCTTTGCTAAGGCAGGCAGGCCCAAGAAAGTGAAGTTTCGAAAAAAAGGGGGTTAATCTTTGGAAATCGTTGGACTAATAAATGAAAATTATTATTAAAATATGTTTCATTAACCTCTCTTGGACGTGAGTTACGGTTATGTCCTCTTTTAAGGGGTTTGGAGGCATTTTGGGGGGGGATTCCAGAACTTGATTTTTGCTCATTCTTTATTATTCTTTAGAGGCTGCCAAACCTGTGGAGAAGGAGACCCAAGAACGGGAGTTTGCAAGTTTCCAGGGAGACCCAAGAATGGGGAGTTTGTAGGTTTCTAGGAAGGCTAAGTACGGGAGTTTGAAGCCATTCCATGTGCATGCTCATACAAAGTTTGCCTTTGTGCTGAACAGTGCAGATTTGTGGATTTTTGGGTGTGTTTTTTGTATGAGTTTGGTGTTTTAAGTTGAGTATTTCATATCAGTTTGTGTTGCTTCTGTATTTCAGACTTTAAGGTGTTAAAATAGAGCTCAATATATGTATTGGGATGTGATTAAACTTCTGAGATAGATTATTAGTGTTTTTGTCGTATTTTCGAGCATTTTTGTGTTAATTTCGGGAGCCTGATGAGCATAGTTTTTGTCCTACATTTGAGAATTGTTGTGTAAAGGCTATATGGATTTGGAAATTTCATTTTGTAGGCTGTTATGCTACTGAAATTTCTATAAAAATGTTCACTTTTAGATTTATTAATAATTTGTGAAGTTGTGAAGCTTTTGGCACTATTTTCAGCATACCCGATTTGAGGTTTCTTAAGAAATTTTGTGGATCTTTGTGATATTAGTTGTTTGATCTTAAAGATCTGATTAGAAGTTGGAAATATAATAAAAATTTAGAAAAGGGACATTTCAGTGGTATCAGAGCCATGATCTTGCCAGCCTGAGGGTTTGTAGAAGTTTCCATGTCAGTTTTGACAACTACCCAGATCTTGCATTTCAGTTTTGAGAACTACCCAAATCTTGCATGTCATAATTTATGGTTGCATGTTGCTTCTAATCAGCTGCATGTCAAAATTTATGGTTTCATACTACTTCTAATCATTTTCATGTTAGTTCTTGGTGAATTTGGTGGTTGTAGAAGTTTGCATGTCAGTTTTGACAGCTACCTAGATCTTGCATGTCAGTTTTGACAACTACCCAGATCCTGCATGTCATAATTTATGATTGCATGTTGCTTCTAATCAGATGCATGTCAAAATTTATGGTTGCATGCTACTTCTAATCATTTGCATGTTAGTTCTTGGTGAATTTGGTGGTTGCATGTTGCTTCTAATCAGTTGCATGTCAAAATCTATGGTTTCATGCTACTTCTAATCATTTGCATGTTAGTTCTTGGTGTTTGAAGAAGTTATATCCTATTGGGGTTACACTCTACTTTATCCATAATGGACAGGTATAGTACAGAGTCTCAGAGGACACAATCTTGGACAATTGATATCCAGAGTCAAAACAGTAGAAAGGATGGTTATTTAGACATTCGAGATAAACTTATGAAAATAAGCCATGACATGTCTGAACAGTTGGTTGAGCACCACCGTATAATGAATGACATGTTGTCTGACCCAGCTAAGGTGGATAAGTTGATTGGATTTCTATTTGGAAAATTTTCTCACAGGACAGCTGACACAATTCCCAAGAACTTGCATGAGGAGTTTGAGAAACTAACTGATAGCCAGGTAGAGGTCTCAGATTCTACTCTGCCACAAGAGGGGGTGGGAAAGGATATTACATAGATTGATAGTAATGGTCAACTTGATACTCAAATTGAGACAATTGTTAACAGGTCGTCAAAGGGTGATGCCACAGGTATTCAGGATGGTATAGTTACAACAGGCAGTGACTACAGTGTAGTGGGTTCAGATGATGATTATGAGGATGTTGTTGTGCAGGATGGTGAGATACCTGGTAGAGATGAGCAGACATTGAGTATTCATGACTTTGCTAAGAAAGAGTACCAGGCACAGTTAGATGCTTCATCACATGAGGTTGAGGCTAGTAGTACTTCACATGATTTGTCCAACTAGCTGAAGGTGAACAAAGATAGTATTGTGACTTCATTATCTCATCATGACAGGTATGTGGAGTTAGTTGGTATTGGTCATATTACTCAGGTGAGGAGTTTTCTTGAGTTACCAGTTGATTCTAGTTTACAGATATGGACTCAAGATTGTTATATTGGCATTTGGGATATAGTTGACTGGAGATCTTTAACACTTTTTGGTAGCAGTGTTTGTTTGGGTGCTATCATGGATTTGATTAGCAGATTACACAGTGTTGTCTTTTCTTGTGCCAATATCTTGTCTGATGTTGGTATTAGTTTTTATACACCGATGTTGGGCTTTTTTCATATATCCAGTCGACCATACTTGCTGGAATGTGTTGATGATATTTCATATTTAGCAGTGTGTATAGATGAGTCCCAGGATCATATTGGCATTGATGACATCCAGGAGGATGCAGTGGGCAGTTTTGAAGACTTAGTTTCCTTGGGTATAGAGGAGTTGGACAGAAATGCTAATGTTTTTGATACTCCATATGTTGATATAAGTTTTAGATTTGATTCACAGGATATGGATGGTAATACTCTAGAGACTAGTAACTTTGAGGATACTCCTTTAGACTAGTCATTAGAGGAAGTTTGTAGGAGACAGTCAAGCCAGTGCCATCATGTGTATAATCAGTTGAGAGTTAGTGACTGAGACATTGCTATCACTTGCCAGCACTTCGATGCTGCTCGTCAGTTGTTAGCACTGTATGGATGGGGTTCTCCTACTAGTGATGAGCAAGGAGGCAGTTATCTTTCCTTGACAGAGTTCCACTCTTTATGGGAGGCTATCCAGATTATGAGACATGATTATATGCAGTTGGTAGCCGATAGAGATTATCTTATGAAGTGGGGCAGTACAACATATGATGCATTGTTGGCCAAGGAAGATAACGTGACTGAGCTTACTGAGCAGCTTGAGGTGACTTCTCAGATTCTTGAGAGTACACAGTTGGCTTTCAAGGAGTCACAGTTTCATTTGGCTAAGGTGACCATGGAGTTAGAGCGACTATAGTCTTTACCTAATTCTATATAGTCACAAGCTATGGTGTTTGGTGATCCGAGGATGTCCATGGCTGAGATTGTCAGAGACAATGGAGATGGGGATGCATCCATTCTTGATACTAACATTGGCATATCAGGTTCATTCCCACTAGAGTTAGGTTCAGTTGAGTTGGGTGTTGTAGCAAATTGTTGTATGCCTGACATGGTGGTGGCCTCTAGTATTGATGGCACAGAGACTAGAGATGTATCAAAGATCATGTGTGATGTTGGTGAGTCAGCAGTTGGCATGGTTCCTGCTAGTAATACTACTCCCTTGGTGATATCTTCGGAGGTAGTAGTTAGTTTCAACATGGTTAATGATCAATTGCAGTTAGTTTCATCTTGATTACAGTCTTAGCCATTGACTAAGATTGGCGCACTCCATCGGCATTACACTGTGAGGTATGCTCATCAATTTACCTTTGATGACCATGTTGATGAGATAATGATACAGAGATGTACTTTGGTTCCTAGTGCTTATCATCAGTTATGGGACAATTTGATGCCTCAAGATGAGAGTTGTGATGGGCATGACATGGTGATAGGTTCTGCAGTTGACAGCTTGATAATATGTGACTTAGAGCAAGAGTTTGGGAGTGATGCTTTAGTGGGTGTTGTTATTGATTCTACTCCTTTGGCTATGGCATCTCTTGACTTAGCTAGTGATCAGTCACAGTGGGTTGTATCACTTGTTCATGGTGAGCTGTTGACTGAGGTTGGTTTTTTTAATCAACATTATATTGCAGGGTATGTACAACAGTTAGAATTTGATCCTTGTTTTGAGGAGTTGATGGAAGGCAAATTTGGTTTGGATTCCATTTCTTAATCTTTATCTTGTAATGTCTTTTCACCATCAGCAGTGCATGGAACTTATGGTTATGAGATAGTGGCCAGTGATTTGAAGAGTTGTGTTGACTGTAGGAGTTTTACAGTGTGTGGATTCTCCATACTTGGTATAGTTTCATTTGAGAGCATTCACCATTGTTGCAGAGTTGGATTGTACATTCCATATAGGCCAGTGGGATGCGTTGATGGTATTTACTATGTTGGTAGTTTGATTTATCCACTTTACTTGGGTTTTGATGTTCTAGGAGTTTGTGTCTCATGGATTTTTGACTATGGTAGTGGTGATTTTGGAGTTTGGTTGAGCTATAATTGTTAGTTTGATTATGGATTCCTCTTGGTCATATTGCAGAGGATATTGCAGGAGCCTGTGTTAATTGGTAGTAGTATAGTTCATGACTACATTTGGGATCCAGGTGGATTGATTGGTTTATTGTTCAGCCATTGCTTGAGGACAAGAAATGTTTGGGAGGGGAGGACTTGTCATGTCACCTTTTCAAATAATTAAAAAATAATAATCTTTGCTAAGGCAGGCAGGCCCAAGAAAGTGAAGTTTCGAAAAAAAGGGGGTTAATCTTTTGAAATCATTGGACTAATAAATGAAAATTATTATTAAAATATGTTTCATTAAACTCTCTTGGACGTGAGTTACGGTTATGCCCTCTTTCAAGGGGTTTGGAGGCATTTTGGAGGGGATTCTAGAACTTGATTTTTGCTCATTCTTTGTTATTCTTCAGAGGCTGCCAAACCTGTGGAGAAGGAGACCCAAGAACGGGAGTTTGCAAGTTTATAGGAAGGCTAAGGATGGGATTTTGAAGCCATTCCATGTGCATGCTCATACAGAGTTTGCCTTTGTGCTGAACAGTGCAGATTTGTGGGTTTTTGGGTGTGTTTTTTTGTATGAGTTTGGTGTTTTAAGTTGAGTGTTTCATATCAGTTTGGGTTGCTACTATATTTCAGACTCTAAGGTGTTAAAATAGAGTTGAATATATGTATTGGGACGTGATTAAACTTCTGAGATAGATTATTCGTATTTTTGTGGTATTTTTGGGCATTTTTGTGTTAATTTCGGGAGCTCGATGAGCATAGTTTTTGTCCTACATTTGAGAACTGTTGTGTAAAGGCTATACAGATCTGGAAATGTCATTTTTTAGGCTTTTATGCTACTGAAATTTCTATTAAAATGTCCACTTTCAGATTTATTAATAATTTGTGATGTTGTGAAGCTTTTGGCACTATTTTCAGCATACCCGATTTGGGGTTTCTTGAGAAATTTGGTGGATCTTTGTGATATTAGTTGTTTGATCTTAAAGATCTGATTAGAGGTTGGAAATATCATAAAAAATCAGAAAAGGGACATTTTGCAACAACATTTCTTTTTGTGGGCCTTTTTCACGAATTTTAGGAAAAGTCATGTTTTGGGGCCCAAACAATCGAAAAAAGTTTGATAATATATCCCTAGGTGTCCGATATTGTTAGCTGAATTGGGAGCAACAGTCGTCAAAAGGCTAAACAAAAAAGGAAGGTATCCAATGAAGACATTGCAGCATATAGGGAAAGGGACAAAGTAGAACACCGAAGGAAAAGACAAGGTATGTTAAATGTGAGTCAAGTTGACGATGAATTAGTTGAAGGTGAAATCATAGAGTTAGATAATGAATATGTGCAGTTGAGGAATGAAAATGTACCAATTGAAAATGATAATGTCGGGATTGAAAATTTAGAGAATGAAAATTTGGAGGATGAAATGCTACTAGGTCATAATGTAAATCGCATGATTGACCATGCTGAATATGAAAATGCACAGGAACCTTACATATCTCCTAATTATAATCAACATGAAGGTTCTAGAACACCAAAATGGATAATTGAAATTAATGAAATGATTATTACCAATTCAAAATGGAAAAAATAAGAAAGAACCATTGGGTTATGGGCTTCAAGATTATATAAGATGTTTTTTGGCAACAAGATAGTGGTGGAGCAATGTGAGCTTTTTATGCACTTATTAAAGATGCAAAAGATGAGACCTATGTTTTCCAAATTGAAGATTCATGTCAATAAAAAATTAGAAAGAAATTCCATTATTGTGAAGAATCTTTTTAGTGCTCTCAATAGCATTGGGAAAAGAAGCAGGGAGAAGGATAAGAGAGCTGCTCAAAGGGTTATTACAACCTCTTTAGTAAGTCGTCATTTGAGAAAGGGTAGATATATGAGACAAACTTGTATTGACTTGAACCTAAATCATACTACTTTGAGAAGAGCACTTAGTAAACAAGAGAGAATTGATGATCCTCTTCAAAATGAAACATGGGCTTTTGGTGGGAGACTTCCACATTTTAATAAGAAGCTATCCGATGATGTAAAGGAAGAAATTACACAATTTTGGCACTATAGCTCATGAGTGTCACCCAATGCTAAAGATGTGTTAAAGTTGAGAATTGGCATTAGAGACCGCAGACCACATCCTAAACACTATTTGGAGGTAAGTCAAACTATGTTGTTCAAACAATTTAGAGAGAATCATCCAAGTCTTCATATATCACAAAGGACTTTTGAATCTTTGAAGCCATTTTATTGTGTGCCACTTAAAATTTTAAATACATGTTGTTGCAAATATCATGTCAAGTTTTCTATGCACCATGAACTATTATGCTCCATCCATTCTACTTTGCATAGTAAATAAATGTTGAAGAATTGTGGTGCTAGTGGGCTTCCAAAATCATTAAGAGACTTGCTAGATCAATTTTTATTTCATAGAGTTGATAGTTGTTTCTTTTGTAATGTCCCCTTTTTTTATATGTCCTTCAAATCTCTTTTAGTTTCCAGTTAAAAGTCTTATGAATGACCCTAAGTATTTGTTCTATACTCGAAAATGTATTTATTTCCAAGAATATCCAAATTCTTGAGTTATATATAGATATGATAACTTTGTATAAGATAAAGGATATTAGGTTCTCTTCTAATTATGTTTCTTCTTGTACTCCTCACTTATTAATAGATTTATGCCCCTTACTTTATTGATAAATCAAATCACCAATTTAATGCCCTCTTCCTATTAGTTTCCCAATGACATTGACCCCTTCCAACTTTTCTTGTAAATCATTGCGACTTACATTTTAGCAATATTATATGTTTTGGTCTTTGTAAGTGACTCAGCTTCACCCCAAATACTTGATATGCTCTTCTGCCTTTATTCCACATCCCGTTTTATATTTAGAATGGGATATTTGATATTATTGTTCTTCGTTCACCCTCGTTCCATGTCTTTTGTGGAAAATGTAATAGTCCACATCTACTCACATCCAAGGGGACTCAATGGTAATGATCTCCTCATTTGATGTGCTTTGACCACGTGAATCCATGATGATCTTCCTTCTATCCATGATTTGACCATAGATAGAATGTATTTTTCCTTCCTTGATATCTTTAATGTTGATGCCGACCTTTCCTATTGGAATATTCAAATATGGAAAGAGCACTTATGAGGGGGGGGGGGGGGGGGGTGGGTGAATCATAAGTATCAAACTTTAGCCAATAAAATTTTAACTGAGTAAGTTGCATGCATGTAAATACATCAAATAAACATGTAACAAAACTCATGCATCAATAACTCATAACACCAGAATTTTGGTAACCTAGAAACCCTCCAGAAATAAGAAGGTAAAACTGGGGTGGGGATGATACCCACAAAAATTTACTGCAGCAATATTGTTCAACCACTTCTGATGGTTTGCCCTATTAAAGGCTTTACACTATACTAATAGTGACCTGGTTAGAGGATTTACAAACACTTAACATGAAGTGTCACCCGATTAAAGGATTTTAATCACCTATTCAAAAGGTTCTTACAAAATAGCTGTAAAGCTAACCTATCACCATAGGATTTTCATTTTAATACAATTGCTAGAGAGTATTAGATACAATAAACCTGATAGATTACAATCCTTGATTGCTGAATGCAGGTTCCTTTTCCACCTTCTCCTGATCTTGATCCTTTGCGATCTGATAAATCTTACTTCTGAAAATAGATTTGCTTATGCACCCTTGTATGTCCTTCCATATGTATATTTACAATGAAATTTCATCTTCCTTATAAAGACTTCAAGACTTAGGGTTTGTTTTGGATCTACGATCCATATTGATTCTCAATTTCCCATTTAATACTTATCTTTTACTGATTGGTTGCATGCCTTTAGCATTTTTCTTATTGGCTGCATGGAAATTGCATGGGAAAAATAAAAGTTTCAATCTCATCATTAAATCCTTCGAGATTTACCTTCTGTCGGCTGCAAAAATTGTTTGCATCATAGTTTGTGCAATTTCAAACTTTTATGCTGATCTACTGAGTTACTCAACTCCTAAAGTATTCCTGATACTCGACACATGTTGTTTCCTGGATAGCTCAGCACCTGAACAAAACTATATCACTCAACACATGTTGTACTCGACACTTGTTAACACTCGGCACCTGTTGCGCTTGGCACCTATTGCACTCGGCACTTGTTATCACTCGGCACCTATTCCACTTGGCACTTGTTATCACTCGACACCTGTTGCACTCAACACTTGTTATCACTCGACACCTTATCTTACTTGACACTTACTTTTGATCTTGGTTAAGTGTATTGACACTCAATTGTCAAATTTATTCTTTAAGCTAACAATCTCCCCCTTTGACATGAGTGGCAAAAACACTTAATTAAGATCCATGTGACTCAATAATTTATCCTTCATTCAAAATTTGCTCCCAAAATTTGCTATCTCCCCCTTTTATCATACTTATCATTTCATTCCTGTACTTAACTCCCCCTTACTTAATCACTTATTATTACTTTCTTATTACTTATTCTCCCCCTTTTTGACACTTATGTCAAGGGTCTTTACAATGAAATGCCATACTTGGCCAAAAATGTGCTATTTACTTCAAGGAGTACCTTCAGAGCTGCATTCCAATTTGCTAATGCGACATCTAATGTCTTATGCTGGATGGCAATCTCTGCTACTAGGTGTACAAGTCCATCGGATGAAGAAAGGTTGGGGTCTTTCTTGAGGACTGTCTCTACATTTATCTGCTCCTTGTGAAGTAGTTCCAAATGAGGAGTAATTGACAATTGAATTTGTATCAATTTGGCTTTTGTGGTTGCCTCCTCTGCTACTAAGATAGCTAACTCTCTTTGTGTGTGAAGCGATTGGACAAAATGCTTCTCACTTTGAGCTGGCTCTGTGGGGAGTTGCATGCTAGAAATTTTCAAATTATTTTCCAAGATTAGTATTTTCTGGCTAGTGTCCTATGTGAATGTGGAAAAATCACACAACTTGTTGTATAGGGAAAAGATATTTCCTAGTACAATTTTAACTGTTATAACTTTCTTTGCTAGTTCTTCTTGTGACAGTGCTATATCATCGGATATTTTACTATTTACTTTACTTTGGAGCTTCTTTTCTGACCATTCAAGCAATCTGACATTTGTTTCCTAGTCTTCATTAGTCACCTAGTCAACTATATCAGATAGTTGTTGCATGATTGATCTTGACTCATCTGGAGATTGTAAGCAAAAGGCTTCTATGAATATATCTTTAATTTCATTCAATGCAAGCTTATGCTTGTATTCCTTTCTTAGTGCTTCTTGTCTCCTTCTTTTTTCTAATGCACTTTGGATTTCATTAATCTTTTCTTCAGTAAGAGTTCTAGATTCATAATATAGGATCTTTATTTCTTCATCAAGCTTAGGAACTCCATAGTGAAGTTTCCTGACTGCCTTTGATGAGCTCGAGCCTGGTGTTCTAATTTTCAGCTGTAATCCATCTGTGCTCGGCTGTTGAAGAGTTTGTGTAGGAGTACCAGATTTTGGTAATGCAACCAGTGTTTATATTGTAGTCTCCTCCTTTTTCTTTGTCTCATCCTTTTCTTTAGCTTGAATATCTCTTTTATGAATGCTAGGTGGGGTTGAACTTGTTGGTTCTTCAGATGTTTCTTTTATTTCCCCTGTTGTTGTACTCAGCATTTGGAGTGTATAAGTGACTATACTTGGTGGAGGTGGTGGTGGAAGGAATAGAATACCAGTAGTTTGTATGGTCAAAGGTGGCACTTGTTCTTTTACCTTGACTTCTAGATTTTGTAATTCATCAACACTGACCAATACAAGATTTGAGCTTAATTTTGCTACTAGTGATGATTGGTCAAGGATTTCCAAATCCTCTACAGTTAATGGATTGATGTTTAGATTTGAAGTATGTGTAACATCCTTTATTTTTATGATATCTGCAGGTGTGATGGTGGCATGAGGAGGACTAGGAGGAGATACTTGTATGTCTTGCATACTTTGATCTTGTGGCTCAACTGTATCTTTCTCTTCCTCTTTCTCCTCATTATGTGCCTCTTCTTCCTTTTCTTCTTTACTCTTCTTCTCCACTAGTTCTTTTTCTTTTTCTTTGGTTTCTAATACTTTCTTTTCCTTTTTCTTGGTAATTGCCTCTGCCTTATATTCTTCATTATATACATTTTCAATTTTCTTGTAAACTATTTTTCACAATCTTGTGGATTTAGTAACTACCTCTTCAATTTTATTTTGCAATATGCTGAATGCTCTATACTTGGGAGTGAATCTGTTATTATGCCTCTTTACTGCATTTATTATTTGATCTTTAGTCAGATCAGGCAAAAATCTTGCTAATGTTGACTCCCTTATTTCTTTTTCCATTTGTAAACAAAAATGTCATTTATCCTCTACAATTTTATACAATTCTCTTGGCATAGATTCATCTAATTCTAGAGGTGTGTGCTTATACTTAGCCATCATAGCATACATAGATTCCTCTAATTTATTTTGCTCTTCCTTGGTGAGCTTAGAAAAATTCAGTTTCTTTAGACCTTTTAAATCATTATTTCTAATTTTTGAGCATAATTTATGAACAACAGTCTGGGGTTTGTGTCTTACCACTTGAAATTGACTATTGTTCTCTGACTCTATTTTCTCCTCATCTATTTCAGGCTGGGGAATAAATTTCCTTTTCTTTGACTCAGCAATAGTCTTTCTTCTTTCTTTTTTCCTCTTCTTGGGCTTTTTGTGTTGTAGCCCTTGTGGTAGGTCTCTTTGATGCAGGGGCAACCACTTTCCTTCCCTTGGATTTAGGAACAAAAGGAGTTGTGATCTTTCTCTAAACTGGTGCTTCCTTGGCTTCTTCTACCTCAGCACTTTCCTCTTTGTCTTCTCCTAACCCTTGAGTCTAACCTTGAAATTTATCTCTTTTTTCTTCAATGTCTTCTCCTTCTTCTTCTACTGTTCCTTCTTCTTCTTCCATGCCAAATTTTCTTTTGATTTGTTTCACCATTTTGTCTTTCTTCTTTACTGCTGAAGCAATCTTCAAATCTGTTATCACCTTTGACTTGACAACATCATAGGTTCCAATTTTTTTTGCATTTTTATCAGCTTCTTCTACAAGTAGAGTTGTTATTGCTGCAAAGGCTTGATCAACATCAAGTTCATAACCTAGTGGCCTAAGCCATCTTACTCTAGGTATAACTGCTTATATGTAAGTATAATCTATATCTACAAGAAAAAAAATATCTTTTTCATATTTCTCAGTCAATGAGACTGGAATTCTCATTCTTTGTTTCATGGACTTTTTGAAGTCCTCAAAATAACCAGTCATTTGGACATCAAAATTTTCACCCATCTATTCAATGTATCCATTAATTTGTTCAACAATTGTTTTATTTGGATTCCATCTTACCTTACCCATAGAAGGAAATTCTTTCATCAGATAGAAAAACATACACATCAAAACTGATCCAAATTTGCATTTAGCTCCCTTGCTTTTCCTTATAGCTCCTAGATTTTCATTAATTTGTTGAAACATGAGCTCTGCCAGATCATAAGTGTGATCTCTTTTGATTATCTTGTATGCAACATCAACTGCTATACAAGGTACACTGTTCAACCTGCTTGATTGATAGAATTTGTGTGAAATGATTCTCACAGCAAAATCTAGTAGGGGATCTGTGACTGTGTCGATAGTCATTCCTCTATTGTTCCATTTGGCACCTGTATTTTTCTCTATTACTTCCCTTTTGTCACTTCGCAGGGTCTTTGACCGATCTAGGGTTGGAATACTAGTAACCCTATGAACAGTTTTCTTGGTGAATTTTACTAGCCTTGACTCTAACCAAAAAGCTCTGTCATGTATTCAGCTCAAAACTATCCGTACCCATTCAGTTTTGAAAACAATCAGAAATGCTAGGGTTTTGGTCAATCCTTTTCTTTCTATTATTGAAAACTCATTTTTCAGTACTTTGTTTTCACATAGTTTATCATATGCATTATGAATTTCTAAGTCTCCTATGGCACCAATTTTGCAATTATAACATCTGTGAACATCTTGGACCATATCAAATTTATTTGGAATAACTGATAATGCACCTGTAGGATCATTCTTGTATGCTACTTCTGGAATGGGCTTAAATTCGGGTTGTTTAAATTCGTTGCTGACCAACTAAACTTCATGACTCTCTATACCCTTAGTGGTTCCTGACCCAGATGCCATTGTTTTCCAAACTAGGTTTATAATTTAAACAAGTTTATAAGTCCTATGTAGCTCGACACTTAAGTAAAATACCTTAAATCGATGAAATTTGTCTTGAATCACTGTTGAAATCTTCACGAATGGCTTCTAAGCTGATCTTGATCTTCTCTGCTCTTTTTCAACTTTTCTTCTTGTTTGAATGGTGGGAAAATGATCAAAAAATGGATTTATGTACCCTTCAAAATAGAGTAATAAATGCTTAGTACGCTGCCAACTGTCTACTCGGCACTTGAAAGGTTTTGTCATAACTCGGCTCCCATTATGTTTTACTTTTACTCGGCTCTTATTGATATTTCATAGCTCGACATCAACTATCAACTTGGTCATTGCTAGCAACTTGGATCCTGAAGGAAACTTTGACATATCTTCACAAAAGTTTTCAATTTTGACTTAGCATCTTTGTTTATGCTGATTTCATTTTTGCAGTTCTTATATGTCTTGGGACTGATTTATGATGTAACTTGGTTTATCAATCCCTCACACTTTTTCTTTGCTTAATTTGATGAAGTGTGATCACTTGACCTATTAGGTGAAGTGATCTCTATACTTTATGTGCTAGACTCATCTTTCTTCCTCCATGTCTTATTCATTTCACTTCTTATATGTCTAACATCTATCTTTGCCTTTCCATTGCTGAACTCAGAACTTGATGCCTTTGACCTTGTTGGGCAAGTCCTGTTGACATGACCAGTTTTCAAGCAACTGAAACATGTGGTTTGACTCAACCATCTTTTTTAGTTTCCTCTAAAATGTGTTCTTATGCAGTTCTATGGGATATGTCCACATTCTTGATAATAGTGACAGCTGTACCTAGTGTTGTAATCCCAAAATTCATAGTTTGATGTCTTTGCTGGTTGATTTACTGTCCACATAGGTTTTGATCTACATTCAAAAGCTCTATGTCCATACTTTTTGCAATTATAAAAATGTCCATCAAATCTTTGAGTCCTTGTGACATTTGATCTGCAAATTTGTGTCATATGCCCTTGCATGTTGCACTTGTGATAGAAACTTTTGGGTATGTTTGATTGATTGAATCTTCTACTCCTGCACACATTAGCTATATGTCCCTTCTTATTACAAAAATGACAAGTGGGTTTTGAATTCTTACCTTTATCACTTCTTTGTTCAGCACTCTTTGAAGATTCTCCAACTTTGGTGCTGTTATATCCAAGTCCTGATGTATCATGGGCAGATTTTGTTGATTTCAGCAACTGTTCAAAATACTTGATTGCTTCACTTGATTTGTTGGGATTCTCTACTACCACTTTTTCTCTATTCAATTCATTCTGAATTTGTTTATTTTGTATCTTCAAGGTAGAGATCTCAATATCCTTTACATTGAGTTCATGATGAAGATTCATCATTTGGGCAAGTGTATCCATCTACATGTTTGAGATCCTTGTCAGTTCAGTACATTTTTCTTCAAGTCTATTTGCAAGATTCCTTTTGTCATTTTCCATCATGACCTTATCATCAACTACTCTTTTCTTTTATTTAGTAATTTCACATATCATTATAGCCTGTGATTCATGTTCCATCTTGAGAGTTCTTATCTCATCTGCTTGAATTTTATTTTTCTCCATCAGTTCTGCTATTGCTACATCAAACTCTTTAGTGTCTCCACTAGAAAATATGTTGGTGATATCAATCTCCTTGTAGTGTATATCATTTTTAGCTATGGCTAGATCCTTCCTCTTTTTCTAATGAGTTTCTTAATTTGTTTCTGAATTCCTCCAAGCTATGCAGAGCAAGTTGCACATCTATCACCTAATTTTCAATGATCTTTCCAAGTTTGAAAGCTTCCATCTTTAGATCTTTCCCTCCAAGCTGTTAGGCTTTTCCTTGTGAGAACCTGACTAGCTCTGATACCAATTGTTGGAATATTCAAATATGGAAAGAGTACTTATGAGAGAGGGGAGGGGGGGGTGTGAATCATAAGTATCAAACTTTAGCCAATAAAATTTTAACTGAGAGTAAGTTGCATGCATGTAAATACATCAAATAAACATGTAACAAAACTCATGCATCAATAACTCATAACACCGAAATGTTGGTAACCCAAAAACCCTCCAGGAATAAGAAGGTAAAATTGGGGTGGGGATGATACCCACAAAAATTTACTGCAACAATATTTTTCAACCACTTCTAATGGTTTTCCCTATTAAAGGATTTACACTGTATTAATAGTGACCTGGTTAGAGAATTTACAAACACTTAACATCAAGTGTCACCCGGTTAAAGGATTTTAATCACCTATTCAAAAGGTTCTTACAAAATAGCTGTAAAGCTAACCTATCACCATAGGATTTTCATTCTAACACAATTTCTAGAGAGTATTAGATACAATAAACTTGATAGATTACAATCCTTGATTGTTGAATGCAGGCTCCTTTTCCGCCTTCTCTTGATCTTGATCCTTTGCAATCTGATAACTCTTGCTTCTGAAAATAGATTTGCTTATGCACCCTTGTATGTCCTTCCATATGTATATTTACAATGAAATTTTGTCTTCCTTATAAATACTTCAAGACTTAGCATTTGTTTTGGATCTACGATCCATATTGATTCTCAATTTCCCGTTCAATATTTATCTTTTATTGATTGGTTGCATGCCTTTAGCATTTTCCTTATTGGCTGCATGAAGATTGCATGGGAAAAATAAAAGTTTCAATCTCATCATTAAATCCTTCAAGATTTACCTTCTGTCGGCTGCAAAAATTGTTTGCATCATAGTTTGTGCAATTTCAAACTTTTATTCTAATCTACTGAGTTACTCGGCTCCTGAAGTATTCCTAATACTCGACACATGTTGTTTCCTTAATAGCTCAGCACCTGAACAAAACTGTATCACTCGGCACATGTTGTACTCGGCACTTGTTAACACTCGGCACCTATTGCACTCGGCACTTGTTATCACTCGGCACCTGTTGCACTTAGCACTTGTTATCACTCCGCACCTATTGCACTCGGCACTTGTTATCACTCGACACCTTATCTTACTCGACACTTACTTTTGATCTTGGTTAAGTGTATTGACACTCAGTTTTCAAATTTCTTCTTTAAGCTAACATTTCCTTGCTCCACGTATTTATTATGAATTTGATGTCTTTCCTTAATCTGCCTTCCCTTACATGGTTCAATGAATGTGATCCCCGATGTGTCCTTTGTTACCTTTATTTTTATACATGTTTCTTGGTGAGGGCCAATAGTCATGTCCTTAGGTGTTAATTAATTTATAGTTATGTTAAAATATATATATTATATCACATTTTCTTATAATTATTATATGTTATTTAAATATTATTGTTATCATATATATTTAAATATGATATATAATATTATATGTTATAACATATTTGAATATATGTTATGTAAATATAATATTGTATTGCATTATTATTTATATTAATTCTTGTATCATATATATATATATATATAATATTATATCAATTAATTTATTAATCAATTTATTATCATTAGTTATTAATAGTATATATATTCAAATGTGATAGCATTTAAATATATTATAATCTTTATTGGTTTATAATGTAATTATAATATTTATTATTATTTATTTATTATTAAAATATATGTCAAAATTAGGGATAATACAGTCCTCCCTTCTCGAATTTTCTTGTCCTCAAGCAAAATCATTCATACACCAGCTCTCTCATAGACAAGAAACATATTTTCATACAAAAGGCCTAGAAGATTTTATAAAACATACATCTTTAATGAATGAAAACACAGAGCAGACACAATGCAGACAGATGAAGACACATTCTACATTTTCAATTGATTCTCTATAATTTATTTCTCACAATGAAATAGAGGTGAGAAATTGATTACAAAATATACTTCCCTAGTATGTTTCAATGATCATGAATACTACAAGAACAAATAAATTTTAGCATGCACATGTATATAACAGCCTCAAAGAAAATTTTGATAAAATTGGTTCTAAACAATATCCTACCAAGCCCAAGATTGAAACTTTGGCCTCCTTGGCCCCAAAGGAAGACATCAGTCATCCAATAGGGTGGTCTGCTTGGTAGAGTCTTAACTTAACCAAACTAAGCCTAGGAGCGAAACTTTGATCCTCCTGGCCTTCATGAATATATTCTATCATTCCATCAAGGTGGTCTACTTAGATGGTAATCTTATTCTTCTTAGATATCCTACTGAAGCCCAAGAGCAAAAATTTGGCCCTCTTGGCCTTGATGACAGCCTTTGACATCCATCAAGGTGGTCTACTTAGGAGGTAATTTGATTCACTAATTATTATAATGCATTTTATTACATACATATATGTATTCTACTAAAATTGCAGCTCATCTAGTTCTTGTTGGTCCTTCGCATTTTCATTACGTTCTTGATTATATTTAGGTCTCTTATTTACTTTTTCCTTTTCTTCCTCATCAAGTGTAGCATCTATATTTTGAACTTGGCTTCTCTTCCCACATGTGTGTCCTAGTTCCCAACTTTCCTTGCAATGAAAGCATAATTTTTTTCTTTTGAGTTCATCATGATAGCTCTTGAGGTCTCTTCTACATTTATGGCCACATTCCCATGGTTCCTTGCAATGGTGATATAACTCATCCTTCTGGAAGTCCTTGGAGTGATTTCTTCCCTTTTCATAATGCTTGGAATGTGTGCTAGGTGCATGGTTTTTGGGCCTATCATTCATTTGGTGCGTATCAAATTTTAATGCTTTTTGGATGGCATCTTCTAGTTTTTTTGGTTCATGTGTTCCCACCACACTCTTGATTGATTCCTTCAACCCATCTATAAATAAATAGGCGAGTCTCTTGTGTGATATTTCAGGTACCATGGTTGATAATCTTTCAAATTCTCTAGCAAATTCCATTACTGATCCCTCTTGTCTAAGTTGGGTTAATCTTTTGAAGTACCATTCTGTGTCTATTCGATCAAATTGTTTTATGAGTTTTTGGGTAAATTCATCATAACTCTTTATTTGTTTATGTCCTTGATTTGTAAGGCCATGTTGCCACCACTCTTGTGCTACTCCTCTTAAATGAAGGGCAACAAATTGGATAGCACTTTTCTCTGTCATAGGATTTAAGGAAAGATATGCATCCAACATTTGTACCCATGAGCATGTTGTAGTTATTTTTGTTCTATCAAATTTTGGAAGACTCACTTTATTTATCTCCTCTCTTAGTCCTTTCTGTTGGTGTACTTGTCTCTTTCTACTTAATAGTGACTTTACCCAAGCATCACAATAATCTTTAAATTGTATCTCCCTTCTAAGTTTAGGATCAATTCTTGAGTACTCATTTATAATTTCATTGATATTATTTACTTCATTTACCTTGTTCTCATCTTCTTGTTCCTCTCTAGGTAGGAAGGGGGATCTTGTGGGTCTATTCTCTAATTTTGGTTTATGCAACTAATTATTATCATCTTCAGATTGGTGAGAATTTGTATCTCTCCCATTTTTGTTTATATTATGAAGGGCTTCTAAGAGGAGTCAATTTATTTCACTTTGCTCGGTTATAGCTCAAACATTTCTTTCAGATTGTTCCATAAGTGCTTGAGTAGTTTAGTCCATCTGTTCCACAAAAGCTTTTAATTCATTACTTAGTTAATTGTTCATTTTGGTGGACTACTTCCTTCCTTCCCTTTCCAATGCTTTATGATCCCGTTGGTGTTTTTGCATTAATTGTTTTTCCACAAGTTGGCAAGAAAGATGCTCTGATACCACTTGCAATGTCCCCTTTTTTTATATGTCCTGAAAATTGCTATCAGTTTCCCAATGAAATTGACCCCATTCAACTTTTCCCCTAAATCATTGCAACTTACATTTTAGCAACATTATATGTTTTGGTCTTTGTAAGTGCCTCGACTTCACCCCAAATACTCGATATGCTCTTATGCATTTATTCCACATCCCATTTTGTATTTAGAATGGGATATTCAATATTATTGTTCTTTGTTCACCCTCATTCCACATCTTTTATGGCAAATGCAATAGTCTACGTCTGCTCACATCCAAGGGGACTAAATGGTAATGATCTCCTTGTTTAATGTGCTTCAGCCGCATGAATCCATGATGATCTTCCCTCCATCCATGATTTGACCACATATGGGATGTATTATGCCTTCCTTCATATCTTTAATGTTGATGCTGACCTTTCCTTGCTCCACATATTTATTATGAATTCGATGTCTTTCCTTAATCTGCCTTCCCTTACATGGTTCGGTGAATGTGATTTCCAATGTTTCCTTTGTTACCTTTATTTTTATATGTGTTGCTCGATGAGGGCCAATAGTAACATCCTAAGGTGTTAATTAATTTATAGTTATGTTAAAATATATATATTATATCACATATTCTTATTATTATAATATGTTATTTAAATATTATTGTTATCATATATAGTTAAATATGTTATATAATATTATATGTTATTATATTGTATTGTATTATTATTTATATTAATTCTTGTATCATTAATATATATAATATTATATCAATTAATTTATTAATCAATTTATTATCATTAGTTATTAATAGTATATATATTCAAATGTGATAATATTTAAACATATTATAATCTTTATTGGTTTATAATGTAATTATAATATTTATTATTAAAATATATGTCAAAATTAGGGATATTACATCTTTTATAGAAATGCTTGCTAAAATGAGAAGTGTTTAGAATGTGGTGGCTTATCCAAGTTTGACACATGTTTCCATGAGGGCTGCGAACAAGATCTTGGAAAGACAATACTAAAAAAATGGTATATGAAACGGTGAAATACACATTGAAGAGTGGGGGTGAGGGCTATAAATGTGAATTGGTTGCAAAAGAGATTAGTGTGGCTAGTTTTATTTTAGATTTCAAGGAAAATATTTTCTACAAGTATGCAAGACATAGTCACAAGTCTGAGTGGTTGGATCAACAATTTAGAATGTGTAAGGAGACTTTTCCCATTGGCAGTATTATATCAGTTGTTGATTTTTCTGAGAACTACACATTGCAACCTCAAAATGAGACACAATCTCAGTATTACAACTCCATTCAGATTTTTTTTTTCATCCACATAACATATAGACATGCCCCTGATAGTGCAGAAGATAATCAAAAGATTATCAGAGAGTATCATTTTTATATAAGTGATGATAGATCTCACTCTCACAAGTTTGTGTAACATTGTTTCAAGAATTATTTTGATTTCTTACAGTAGCATGCAATTGCTATGGATAGACATATCATTTGGTCAGAAAATTATATAGGTTAATTCAAGAATGCTTGCATGTTTTATTGGTTGTGTAGGATCCACGTAGAGAGGGGGGTGCCTCATATTTGGAGTTTTTTTGAGTCTGGCCATGGGAAAGGGGAACATGATGGAGTAGGGGCATGTGTGAAGAGAGCTCTAGTTAAGGAGCAATTGAAGATTTTAGCAGCAAAGCTTCTTGATGCTCAGAGCATTGTTGATTGGTGTAGTTTTGCATTATTATAAGGGGGACTCTTGATTCAAAGGTGCACAAGTTCTTTTGGTTGGTTGAGGAAGGGTCCATAGGCAATAGATTAGATTGTGCTATAGTGAAAGACTCATCAAAAATGCATTCATTCTGGTGCTCTAATTCTAGTACATGGACCATTTGGACACGATAGCTAGCTTGCTTTTTTCCTAGTTGTTTTCAGTGTGATTGGGATCACTATGAGTTGAGTGAGTGGGTGGACACATGGGCTCCACGTTATCTTACTCCATTGTCTATCATACTCTTTATCAAAAATGATGACATGGAAAGTTCACTTGAGCATAACCATCTATCAGATCTTCTTTAGCTAGGACATATATTTGCAGTGGTTGCACCATAGGGGAATGATGAGAAATCAAATTATTGGTTAGCACATTGTGTAAGAGGTAAAAAAAAGCTTGCACAACCAATCACAGATGATGATGGATTCACTTAAACTACTGGTTCAGTGGTTGTTGCTAGAACATGGTTGTGGACATACATGCTTAGAAGGAATGGAATTCTTGCATTCAAAGACTATCAGAAGTACAAAATAATTCTCATATATTCACATCTTATCATTGCAACAAATGTAAAGTTGTTGAAGCATCAAGGAAGACCAAAAGTAAAATAAATTTTTACTATTACTAATGCTAATCATGAAGCCTTGTTGGAGACCCTAAAATAGATAGAGGACCCCACTGGAACACTCAACTAGGTATATTTACTTCTTATGTTATTTTCTTCATAATGATTCAATGAACCGATGATTATCTTGTTTAATATAATAAGTTACTAATATTTTTTATGATATTGGAATGTAGGTACATCATGAAGAGTAGGGGGGCAGGGTGTTGGGGACAATTCCTAAGATTTATGATGTAAAATGTGAAGTTTTTATATATATGGTTTTTGTAATACTGAAAAAGATAGGTTAAATTAATTACATATCCTAATTTGTATTTTGGTATGTTCTTTGTAAGGAATTATAAGAGGAAGATACTGAACAAGTTCTTGCAAATCATATTTGCATGTGATACAAGGCTATAAGGACAATTTTAAGAGAATTTATAGCTATATGAGTATTGAAGCAAGGAGACGATGAAAGATAATTGCTTGTGGATATCTTATTACAAATTTGGCTTTTTTTCTTATTTGACATAGAGCTGACATTATGATTATTAAAACCATTTTGATCAAACTAATCAAATAAGACAAATCTAGAAAATATAGATGAACAATTAGAATACTTGATTCCTTAAAAACAATTTGGGGAAGGTGTCAATAAGTTTGAATACTCATTCACAATGAGGAATTGGAACAAGAAGTGATTTTATGATGCTAATATTGTGTAATCCTTTTACTACAAGTCTTATCAATGCATTTCATTTCATTTTATTGTGTGAGGTTTCCATTGTATATTTTACTCATTATTTTATTCTAATAATGTGATCTTGTTTACTGTCAAAGTTAAACCCTTGTCTTTTTTTCTCTTTACCTATCTATGTTAAGTTCTTGCATACATGTGTTCTTCAGGGTTTCATGAATTTATATTGCTCAAATTCTACAATGGAAAAAAACAAAGCAAGCCTACAAGTCTCCCTATGACCATCCACTTGTGTAATCAACACAAGACCCCATGGTGCAACTATAAGCCTTGGACATCAATTGGTCCAATAAAATGGATTTTTGGCTATTTCTATGTTTTCTAGGTAGTCTAGGTTTTTATAACACTAGTAGGGTCCCTAGGAGTTTGTGGAATCCATTTACAAGAAAATTTGCAATAAAAGTTGTCTTAGCACAAAAATTGCAAAAATTGCAAAAAGTTGCTTAGAAACTTTTGCAATTTTCTTGACAACTTTTCAAAATGTAACTCATAATGGCTACAACTATCCATAGGTTGGCTTAATCAATTGAAAATAGCCTATAAAGGCTCTAAAAATTCGAAGGAGATAGATTGAAAAAACACATTGTACTTCCTCTCAAATCAATAAAAACTTGCTATTTCTAGTGCATTTTTTCTTATTCCTAACATGCAGTACATAACCAAATGGTTAAAGGGTGAACTTTTTGCATTTATAAGTTGGCATATAAGATCTTGGTTTTGGTTTGAAGTCCCTATCAATCATTTTGCAAAAGATATCCTATTTTCTTGGTTGCTAGCCTGAGAAACCCTTAAAATCAGGGTTTGGTCATGAAAATTACCCTAACTTGATTCTCCACTGGTGGATTTATTTTCATTTTGGCATGGAGCAAGTTATGGATTTACTTTATCATATTTTGGAAGTTTTGGAGTAGGAGGTTGCATTTGTGAATTTTGAGAGCGAGCCTATTTTGACCCTATTTTGGAGGAATTTGAGTGGATAGGATGGTGGAAAGAGTTTAAGGACTTGGTGTAAAAATAAAGTACCCTTATCTGAGTCTAAAGAATAGCCTAGTGGTAAATATTTTACTTCATGCACACATTTTTGACCATTTTCCTTGAAAACCAAGCCTAAAGTGGTTAATTAGGCTTGTGTACTTGGTGTTGGTTGAGATATGCTAGAGTGGAGTTGGCCTTTGAAACTTTGGAGTTTGTTTGTACTAGGAAAAGGGTACTTGAATCAGCATTTGATTTCCTAGGTCCTTTGGTATGTTTTGGAGTTATTGGTCAAAAACTGTTTTAGGAGACCTAATAGGCTACTAGGTCTAATTGAGAAAATTAAGTTGTGAGTTGTTGGGAGTGCAAATAGTGGTTGGCTCACCTTGTTTGTGTTGAGACCAAGTTATTCCAAGCCCTTGCTAGTGGTGGAAAGGCCTAGAACAGCAAAACCCTCATTTTGCCCATTTTGAGGGAGGTTGTCATATTTGCATTGAATTGGGTGCATGTGGTTTTGGGTCTTACTTGTGGAAGGTAAGTCTAGAAACTTTTTTTAGTTTTTTTTAGGAGGAGTATCCATTTAAGGAAGTAGACCAAGTCTTTTGTTAAATCCTTGTGAAAACCTTGAAGGCTATGTAGGAGTTGGCTTGATCCTTGCTTCCATTATGCTATCTCTGCATCATCCATGGTCAAGGAGTCCCCTCCTTTTGTTGAGGTAGCTCAAAGTTCATAACAACTATCAACTTGCTGAATGCTCTTGAGAAATGGATCCATCTTGTATTCATGCTTAGAATCATTAGGAAAAATACATATACTCTGAATTTTTAGTAGCAAGGTTCTCATTAAAAACTTTTACAATACTATAAAAATTATCTTCTAAGCTTTGGTTAGCTATAATTTCATTCATATTTTTTATTTTGATTATGTGGTTTGAATCACATCTTCCTCATTCTACTCAACAAAAGAAGCTAATGGCATTTTAAAATCAGGATAGTTGGTCCAAGAAGGCCTCCATGTCAGTTTGATAATTTGACCATGTAGGGACTCATATAGGGGTTGTTCTATTTCTTTTGCAAGGCTATGACCCCTAAAACTTATAATTTCAAAAATAGGAGGTCTAATTGGATATTGTAGAGGATCAACATGCCTAGAGCTTGGAAATTCATTTTTGAGGGCCTCCACTTTAATGGGTTGGTTCATTGAATAGGAACACAAGGTGGTTGGGTCTTTACCTCTTGAAATTGAGAAAATTGCAATCTCATCTACTCTTCCTTTTTAGTTATCTCTCTTGTAAAATATTCATCATACTTCCTTTGTTTCCAAGCCATTTTTTGTTGATCTTGGTAAGCACACTCATCATTATGCATGTAATACTCTTGTTGTCTATCAATACTCCTCATCTCCTCTTATGTTATCAACATGCAGGGGATAGTTCATAAAAGTTCATAGGCACACCACATCCATAAAAGTCCATAAAAATAACATTCTATGACATTAAACGATGATATTCCATTTGTACACACTCTTTAGCATCTCCAAATGAGCTATTCATTAATATGGTGATTTAACATCATGAAAACATGTTGAGCTCTTAGGCCCACCCATTGAAACAAGAGTAAAATTGACAAGAATACCTTTGCATGTAGTTTCAAGCCTCCCCAAATGAACTAGTCATTACCAAGGTGGTTCAACATCACCCATTAGTGTTGAACCCTTAGACCCACCCTTCCAACTAAGAGGAAAAATATTTCTTAGTCCAATAACATTAATGAAATACAAGGTTGTTGATCATTCAAATACCTAGTACATCTAATAAAAAGAGTTTTTAAGAATGCATGACATGTTTCCAAATGTATATCCATAAAAGTGCACAAAAATGAAATTCTACAATATTAAAGGATGCTAGTCGCTTTTCACACACCCTTTAGAATCTCTAGAAGAGCTAATGATTTCCATTTGGATTCAATATCACCCAAACATGTTGAGCCCTTAGGCCCATCCATTTAAATTATTAGGAAAATTTATTGGTTATCCAACAATGCTAGAAAATTGATTGGCTATTCAATTTTCTTGGTTATTGGTTTGAGGAAACCTTAAAATCAAGGTTTGGTATATGCTAGAGTGGAGTTGGTCTCTAAAACTTGGTGCTGGTTGAGATATGTTGGTGTGGAGTTGGTCTTTGAAACTATGGAGTTTGTTAGTACTTGGAAAAGGGTACTTGAATCAACACTTGATTTCCTAGGTCCTTTGGTAAGTTTTAGAGTTATTGGTCAAAATTTGTTTTAGGAGACCTAATAGGCTACTAGGTCTAATTGAGAAAATTGAGTTGTGGGTTGTTGGGAGTACAACTAGTGATTGGATTACCTTATTTGTGTCAAAACTAAGTTTTTCCAAGCCCTTGCTAGTGGAGGAAAATCCTAGAACAACAAAATCCCTATTTTTCCCATTTTGGGGAATTTGGTCCTATTTGCATAAGTTGATTCATTGTTGCTTGTGTATTTCTTAGGGTGGTGAGACTTGAAACTTTCTCTAGTGGTTTGTAGGAGGAATATACACTTGTGAGAATAGAACATACCCTTGGCTTAACCCTTGGAGTATTTTTGAAAGTTGTGTGGGAGAGGGGCTTGTTTGTTGACTTCCATTGTGCTATCTCTACATCAAACACCAAGCAAATATACATGATATTTGTAATGAAACCATTGGTGAACATACTTATTCAAAAATATTATAGTGCCACCCAAACCTTTCTTCTTGTGAAAGTAGTGTAGCCATGTACTCTAGCTTGGATGTAGAAAGAGATAATCACAACTATTATACCAATGTACTAGTGTTAATGTATAGCCATTTTATAATTGTGAATGAAATACCACCTAGCTACATTAATGGATTCCCTTTAATTGGTAGGGATGAGCTAGCATACCCAAAAATATATATAATAATTGAGATGGTGGTTAAATGTGGAGTTAATTAAATGACCAACTAATTTCCTTATCCATAATTATCATTGATGGTTTGGGCAACAATTGACATATTGTTTATTTTGGTCTATCATTTACCAAATGGTAATAATTGAAGCCCTTTCCTATGTTGTGGTTGCGAATTGGTTGCATCATTTGATGTATGATGTGTGTAGTGGTCTCAAGTTGGCATGTGGGTTCATTTAAGCATTATTTCCTCATGTGTTGATATGTTTTGTTTCCTAGTCTTCATTTTTCGATTTGGGGGTCTTGACTTTATGTTATTTTTCATCTTGTGTATGCATTTGGTACATGTCATGACAATGTGTATGCACTTGGCTCTTGCAATGCCTCAATGGTTCTTTACTAAATGTGAATTTGTAAATGTTCTTATTAAAATTATTGTCATTGTGATGTATGTGAATGGTGTATGATGTTGACATTTTGTATGCCTTGTAATTGGAAACTTAATCATTTGTTGATCAATTACATGCCAAGTACAACACAAGAAATACAACACATATTTCCAAATACACATCCATAAAAGTGCATAAAAATAACATTCTATGACATCAAAGGATCACCATAGCATAACCTTGAAATTTTTTATCTTGGCATCAAATTATCAGCACCATTAGCTTTGGGTGGGTAGGTGAACCCTAGTGACACCCTTGTTCTGGCCTAGAGACCATCCATTGTCCACAACCACTTTGTAAAGAGGAGTCTCTAACGTGCTCTAAGTGCATTTCAAGGTCAATCTTCTAAGGGTCATAAATCAAGTATCATGAGGGCTATTAGTGAAATGTCAAATGCTATAGGACGGTGATGCTGAGGCCTAAAATAACCTATCTCATTTTTGAGAGATCACATTCCATTTGGATTCGACACATCAATCTCACTTGATGCCAAAAATCCTAGTGTGTCTTAGCTCATAGGATCACCACAATGTAACTTTGAAACCATTGATCTTGGCACCAAATCGTCAATGCCGTTAGCTCCAAATGGGTGGGTGAACCCTAGTGACACCCTTGTTCTAGCTATGGAGACAATCCATCATCCATGACCACTCTATACTAAGAAGTCTCCAAGGTTCTCTAAGTGTGTGTAACTCAGAGCTCATGAGGGACATTGATAAACCATCAAATGCTATAGGAAGGTGATGCCAAGGTCTAAAATAACCTATCTCATTTTTGAGAGATTACTTTCCATTTGGATTCGACAGATCAATCTCGCTTGATGCCAAAACTTGTAGTGTGCCTCAGTTCATAGGTGCACCACAATGTAGCTTTGAAACTACTAATTCTTGGCATCGAATCATTGATGCCATTAGCTTTATGGGTGGGTGAACCCTAGTGGTACCCTTTTTCTGGCTGTAGAGACCCTCCATCATCCATGACCACCCCGTACTGAGGAGTCTCCAAGGTGCTCTAAGTGTGTTTCGAGGTCAAGATTTAGAGGGCTATCACTTAGAGCTCATGAGGGCTATTGATGAACCATCAAATGCTATAGGATGGTGATTTTTATGTCTAAAATAACCTATCTCATTTTTGAGAGTTCACCTTCTATTTGGATTCGGCACATCGATCTCACTCTATGCCAAAACTAGCAGTGTGCCTTTGTTCATAGGTGCACCACAAAGTAACTTTGGAACTGTTGATCTTGGCATTGAATTGTTAGTGCCATTAGCTCTAGATAGGTGGGTGAACCCTAGTGACACCCTTGTTATGGCCATAGAGACCCTCCATCATTCGCAACTACCTCATACTGAGGAGTGTCCAAGGTGCTCTAAGTGCATTTCGAGGTTGATCTTCCGAGGGTCGTAACTTAGAGCTCGTGAGGGCTATTGATGAATTGTCAAATGCTATAGGATGATTATTTTAAGGCCTAAAATAATCTATCTCATTTTTGAGAAATCATATTTTGTTTGGATTTGACATAGTGATCTTGCTCGATGCAAAAACTCACAGTGTGCCTCAATTCATAGGTGCACCATAGCGTAACTTTGAAACCACTAATGTTGGCATCAAATCGTCAATAAAATTAGCTCCAGATGGGTAGGTGAACCCTAGTGACACCCTTTGTCTTGCTGGAAAGACCATCCATCATCTGTAGCCACCCCATATCGAGAAGTCTCCAAGGTGCTCTAAGTGCATTTCGAGGTTGACCGTCTGAGGTCATAACTTAGAGCTCGTAAGGGCTATTGATGAACTATTGAATGCTATAGGACGATGATGCTAAGGCATAAAATAAAATATCTCATTTTTGAGAGATCACATTCTATTTGGATTTGGCACAATGATCTTGTTCTATGCCAAAACTCACAGTGTGCCTTAGTTCATAGGTGCACCACAACGTAACTTTGAAACCACTGATCCTGGCATTGAATTGTCAAGGCCATTAGCTCTGGATGGGCAGGTGAAACCTAGTGACACCCATGTTCTATCCATAGAGACCATCCATTGTCTACAACCACCCCATACCAAGGAGACTCCAAGGTGCTCTAAGTGCATTTCGAGGTAGATCTTCTGAGGGCCATAACTTGGAGCTCATGAGGGCTATCGATGAATCATCAAATGCTACAAGAAAATGAGCCATAAATTTTTCTTACAAAGTGAAAATGACTGCAAAGAGTCAGTTAGGGGTTTGAGCATGATCATACAAGGTTGGAAACACTTATGTAAGGAGTGAAATAATAACATGCATTAATGAAGCCAGTTTTGTTAAGTGGATCAGTATGGGTAATTTGATCAATGTGAGAAATGCATAGATGTTATTCATATGGATATGGTATTGGGGAACCAAGTTAAAAAGGTTTGATCTAATCAAGTCGTTTAAGTTGGGATATTTTGAGGTTATGTTGAAATTGAAAAGTTGTAGTAAGAGTATAGTAACAAAGTATAGTGCTAGTTATCAAAGATTATGAGTCTAGGAATGAGTTTGTGGTTGGGAATAGAATCCATGGTTGAGGAGTGGAGTCCTTAAGCATGTTGAGATTAGATTTGAAGCCAAGAGTTAGTTTCAAGGTTGAAGGTGGAATTTAAAATCAAATTTGGGGTTATGTGAACCTTGTGTAGGAGGTTAACAAGCGTGTTTATGTCATGATAGCACTTCAAATTAAACATTGCATCCAAATTTGATAATAAATTTTGTTAAAATTTTGTTCACAAATTATTGCATTTGAATCAAATATAAAAAACATAATCAAAATTAATGATATTCCATAAATATGAACAAAACACATGATTCGCAATAAATTGAACAATACTAGATACTAAATTAATATGTATATCATTGTGCACATAAATCACAAAAAAATATATATATATATCAAAATACATGTATCCATAGACACATTACACAAATATATATCAAAGATCATGTATGCATAGACAAAGTACACAAATATATATATATATATATATATATATATACATAGATCCATATACAAAATGTGGCTAATCATGCAATCAGAATGTGTATAATCTCAATGTTTCTATAAACAATGTGGCATATACCATCTCAAAATGTCTCGTGACACATCCTATGACAACTATATTATCCTAGGGTGCTGGTGGATGATCAAAATGCAGCCTTTTCGTTGCTCTAGGTGGATCAGATGCCTCCTACATAAACAAAAAAGGAAAACCCAAAGTTAGACTACTAAATTTATATGATTCTTTGTATCTAACATTGAATTACTCAAATGCATAATGATCTTTTTTTTAACAAAGATTTATACTATTAAACTTTCATAATAAATACCTCTCGTCAACCTCCTATGCCAATCAAGAGTCCTCTCGTATGCCCTCAACAATGTGTGTACCTTGCTGATTGTGGCCTATGTATGTTCAAATATGTTTTTCAAATGAATCTACAACTTAAACTATAACATTATAATTCATAGCATGCTAAATTTATAACATATTTAATCATGAATTTAAACTACAACTTACTAGTGTAGGCTCCTCCTTAGGATATAGTGGATACATCATCAAATCTACAAAACTCTCCCATCAAACATCATGTGCACTAGGAGTCTCCTATGAGATACAAAATAGTAGTTGTTAATATCATGGAGATCAGTTTTGAATTTATTTATGAAGATAAAGAAAATAAAAAATAAATGATACTTATGCATATAATGGGGCTCTTGGTGAGAATAGAAATGCCTAAGCATCTATGACACGAAATCTATATGGGCTCATCGCCAGTAGCCACACCCTATATACAATAAAGAATGTAATTAAATTTTATTACCAAAAAAATTTTACAAGAATGCATCGATATTTAATCAAATAGAAAGCACATAATTACCTTTCTTTTGTCAATGGGTGCTAGCTCATCCCCTGCACTTTGTCCCCTACAGATAGGTGGTACTTGCAAGATAAAAGAAAGATTAGCAACCATATATGCTACAATATCAAATAGAAAAAATAATGAGAACACAAAATAATGTACTATAGACGTCTCAAGGCGAAATGAAATGGATGAGAGTGTGGCATCATCAACCTATCTGAGCTCCTCCTTGGTCACTAACTAAACGTGAATGAAGATCACATACATGTATAAGTCAGTATGGCTTAAAAATTAAAATTAATCTATTATAAAAATTAACTTCAAATCACATATGTCATAACAAAAAAATGTATACATGTACTAACACAGAAGGAGTCCATGCCTCCACATTCCCCTCCTCTCTTGCATTAGGGTCTGTAGCCTTTGCATGTGTGTCTAGTGTATCCTCGTCTAATACAAAATGATACTCATGAAGATCACCTATGGGACCCAGGAAAATATTCTTGCACGTAATGAAAGTGTGAGGCACACAAACATGTGATGAGCTAGCCAATGATGAACTAGCACTAGCATCATCAGCATGAGGAGGTAGGACTGACCTAGTTTGAGATATCAATAGGCTACTTAGTCTATGAATGGCTCTAATGGTTTGAGAGTTAATGTCTACCATAATATCAAGATGCTACACTTGAGGAGGGGGAGAGACATTAGTAGGGGGGGAAAAAGTGTTAACTTTCTTTTGCTGGGAAGAGGGTCTATCTTGAGGAGCTCCTAGTCCTACACCCATGTCAAGGGCTTCATGCTCCAATAGTTCACTTTGGGTTTCAACAAAAATTCTCAATATAATTTTCTAAGGAAATAAAATGGCACCTCTAAATTTCTATGTGGAGGGATATCAAAAACCATCCACCAATGATCCCAAAAGTTTGCATGTATGGCATCATTTGTGCACCATTTAATGAATAGTAAGGCTTTTTTGCAGTTGAATGGTATACTCATTTTTGGGTTTGCAAAAAGGTAAGCCAAAATTATCTTTCGTTATATTGAGGGCCACAACCTCATTATAGTCCAAGCCATCATCAAACATCTCATGCATTTTGTCACACTAATGAAGAGCGACATTTTGTTGGTTGGTAAGGATTTCAATGTTACGCACTAGTGTTTAATATAGATAACATAGGAGCCAATGTAGGTACATTATTATATGTTCTTTGCAAAGCCGTCAATTGGGTGAGATTTTCAATTATCAAATCCTTGATTCAAGGAGGGTTTTGAGGGGGTAAAGGATTATTTGGTGAACAATTTTGTAGGGGCACTAGATCATTTCATGGGGGGTTAGCAAGAATAGTATTCCTTGCCTCATGGTCATCATTTTGATTAGCCATTCTTATTAATTTGTAAAACATAATTTATATTAAAAAAAACCTAAATTTTAACAATTTCTATCAAAAAATCCTAAATTCTAACAAATTCAACTAAAATTAACAAATTTATGATAAAATTTATTAAAGTTATATTAAAATTGATTTTTTAAAAAAACTACCTTATATCGTGTATCCAATATAAAACCCAATGTCCAAGCCACTAAGCATGAAATAAGCCTATGAAGAAAACCCACGAGTTGTCTTTTTTTTAATTAACACTTATAGATATTAGGTATCTGATATTATATCAAATATTTGATATTTGCTGTTATTATAAAAAATAATAGACAATTCATCGATTGTTTATGAAATAAGTCTGTGAAAACAACTTGTGGGTTGCCTTTTGCTTTTTTTAATAACACTAACAAATATCAGGTATTCAATATAATATTGGGTATCGGATATCAAATTGGATAGCTGATACGGGTTGGGCCTTATTTTCCAAGTTTGGTACCTGGCTAGGTGAAAAAAAGTTAGAGCAAATTTTGAAATGCTTTTAGACATTTTCAAACTCTATTTTTTTCACATCGCCACTTTTTGGCACACCATGATCCTACATATACCTTGGCACTAATGTTGAAAATCTATGTAAATATAGAAATGCATATAAGGGCCAATTATGGTTGAGAAGTGGTCAAATATTGAAGAATATGGAGGCCTCAGAAGAGAGACTTCAATATAATATAAGCTTAAAAAATCAAGGATATGACACCAAGAATTAGGTGATTCCATTAACATTAATGATCCCTTCTTTTGCATTGGGTCCAATCAAATCTTAGTAGGCATGTGGGATCATCAACACCTTCCTACCATGATTAACTATGGGATGTATTGAAAACCACTTCCTTCTAGTATTAATTGATTTCAATTACTATAGAAAAATGAGGAGGGTTCCCTAAACTTGGCTTCTAATGTTGCAAATCTAAATAGGGGATTCTTTGAACAAAAACTAGGAGTGACCTCCAAGCTCCCCAACACATTAGAGTTGACAATAACTTTAGGGGAATAATTTCTTTAACTCCTTGGAGGTTCAAAAAAATATTGCAATCCAAATTAACAAGGTCCCTAGAAACCCATCATGGCTATAGAAAATATTCTCAAATCCAAATTCAACAAAGATAGAGGAAAGGATATTGATCACTATAGATAACCAATACATAGACAAAATGCATTGATAATGTGAAACTTATGGTCTATTTACCTAATGTTGCATAATGAGTTCCCATATAGAGGAAATTATAGAATGGTTTCAAGATTTCTTTAGGGACTAGGTAAGTATCACTATCTTGTCTAAAGATTTTCTATTTCTATATTCTTTAGGTTATCTAGGCTTAGAAATGATTATTTATCCAACAAAAGTGTAGAATATAGAGGGCATGACTTTAATTTCTTTGAATGGTTTTTGAATGTTGATACTTGCAAAATTGAGAAGTAAATAAAATTATTAGGTGGATTAAACTAACCAACTTACTTATAGAAATGATGCATAGTGTAATCCTACAAGAAGCATGTCACCAACTAGGTGAATTGAAAGGGTTTGAAAGTGATTCCTTATCATACTCTAATATTATCATCTTAGTTAAATTGAACATTAGTATAGAAACCCTTAGATCAAAAAATGCATTAGCTAAAAGGGTATGTGTAAGATCACGGTGTGCCAAAAAATGGCGATCTAAAAAATATGTAGCTCTGAAATGCCTCAAAGCATTTCAAAATCTATTCTAACTTTTTTCCCACCCATCCCAATACTAAACAAAAATAATTAATACCTTTATAAGACCTACTATATCTGTTGATACCAACCCTATATGGTCAACTTTAAAAACATCCCAAAAATGTTTTTGGCCTATTTTTGTGTGTTTTCTACTCCAAACATGTTGCCAATGACCTTTTTATCACCAATATTTGATGAAATGAAGATATTTTCTTAAGAATGTTCTTAGATTTTTATAAATGAAAGGTTTGTCAATTTATGAGTTCAGTAAGTAAATATTACTTATTTTATAATGGAGTTACGTATAAAGTGTTGATTGACACACTACTTGAAAAACAACTATAAATTTCAAATGGTATAACATTTTTCAAATTCAAAAGATGCAACACATTCGATGCTTCTTCTACTATAAGGGAAAAAAGATGTGGAGTTTTAAATTAGTTAGGTGGTTAGACACGAGAGTTTTTTTATTCCAAAAAATATTAAAGCAGAAAATGAATAAGTAATAATTTATTTAGAATAAAAATACCCAAAAATATATGTCACACCCAAACATGAATCTACTTATTATATATAGAATATTATTAAAAAATATTATCATTTTATTTTGATTAAAGTGGTCAGACATGCATCTACTTCTTATTTTTGTCCTAAAATTATTGTACTATTGCACTAAAATTCAAAATTTTGACCAATAATTTTTTTCTTTTTTAGATAAGGCCTAGTAGTTAGAAACTAAATTCAATTTTCTAGATATTATTTTCTCTTAGATTTTTGATATAAATTTTATAACAAGTAGAAAATTTCACGTCAAGTTGACATAACCCTGATTTGCTCTTTTTTTATTGCCACTTAAGAGCATAGTTTGATCGACCATGATCCTACACATACCCAAAATTAGATTGATATTTTATGACAACCCTAGGAATGAAAATAATAATATAAAAATATCACTACCACCTAGCATATAACTCTTCTCCCACAACTAGATATTAATGCTAAATTTAATAAAAATTTTGAGGGATTAATTAACTAAGATCAAAATAATTATTTTCTCCTCTCAGATTTGCACCATAAATAATCAAGGATAATCCTAAAAGAGACCAATCCATGAGTATGAAATCATCTCTACCAAAGGATAAAGATAACACATATAAGAGCCTTAGAAGAAACAAAAGTAATAAACATAGAATAGTACCCAAATACAACAAAGAGGGAGAAAAATATCAAGTCTAGAGAAACATTTGATCATTAGTAGATAGAAGGTATGAGAAGGAGAGGAGAATCAATCCTATATTACTTCTAAGGATGAAAAGAGAATAGATCTTGAGGAGGGAGAATTTGTAGAAGATAATGCATAAAGGCTATCCTAGGAAGACTTGGAAGTAGATTTGAGCAAGGAATTCCCATTTTTTTGTGGTTTAAGATGTAACAAAATCTAAAAGAAAAATGAGATAGGGTTGATTAATGAAAAATCTTAAGACAAACAAAGAAGTAACCAAGTAGAAGATTTTTGCAATGAAATCCTAGAGAGATCATTGAAAAAAATGTAGAAGACATGATTGACATGAAAGAAAAAATTGTGGAAAAGAAATAGCTCATAACTAAGATAATGGAGCTAGATGAATTGAAAAGATAACATGAGGTGTTGGAGGGATATTTTTTTGAATTAGATATCCAAGAGATAAATGAGACATAACCTATAGGGGGGATTGCACTTACAATTTCAAAAACCAAGGTTGTGCCAAGAATAATATGAGAAGGGGAGTGGAGGGAAGTCCCACTCCAAGATGTGTGTGTGTGTGCCTGTGTGTGTGTGTGTGTGTGTGTGTGTGTGTGTGTGTGTGAGAGGGAGAGAGAGAGAGAGAGAGAGAGAGAGAGAGAGAGAGAGAGAGAGAGAGAGAGAGAGAGAGAGAGAGAGAGAGAGAGAGAGAGAGAGAGAGAGAGAGAGAGAGAGAGAGAGAGAGAGATTATTTGACATGTGCTCAACCTAAGATCACTATATTACTTAATGTAGAGAAGGGGAAATCATTCCCATAGAGAAATAAATCTCATAACATGGAATGTTAGGAAACTTAATGCTCCTAATAAGAAACATATCTTGAAACATTACATAGACACTATAAAAAAATGAAATCTTATTAATTAGGGAAGCTAAGTTGAATAAAGAGGAAGAAAAGACATAAACAAAAGGGAATTTGGGACATAAAGTGTCTTCCCATTGAAGGATATTTTTGGGCATCAATAGTATTATGGGATCCTAAATGGGTTAAGTAGCTATAGTAGGAAATGGACACATGAAATGGTAAAGGGAATTAGGTCCAATCTCCAATTCATATTAATTAACATCAATGGACCTATCTAGAATATAGAGAAAATTGTGTTATGGAAAGAAATAAAATAATTCCTTGATACAATACCAAATCATTTTTTCATAATAGGTGGGTAATTTAATGTGATCTTAGATCCTTAAGAGAAATGAGGTGAATCAAGAAGAATATCTATGGAAATAATTAATTATAGAGCATGAGAAAGTAGAAAAATCTAATAGAGATTACAAAAAACTAGAATAAAAGGTTTGTATTAAAGTAATTCAAAAATAATTCACCTAAATTTTTTAAAACAAACTCATAACATAATATTCATTAACCTTTAACTTGATCTCATGTAAACTTGTTTACCTATTTGATAAATGTAAAGAAATTAAGTAAATAACCATAAAAAAAAATACATGCACACATAACTCCATGATTTTTTAGCTTGACATAAACCCTTGGTTAAAGGGAAAGTTATGGTGTGGATGACACCCACAACTCTTTATTGTAGTGGAAAAGTATGCATAGTTAAGAGCTTAAATTTCCACCTTTTAAGTGACTCATCCTATTAAAAGTGATTGATACATTGCTAGATTTATTTAACAATCCTATTAAATAATATCTTACAACAGGGTTTTATCCTACTATTATAGTATTCACCTTATTAAGGGATTTACAATTAAGTCTAGTTAAGACTTATATTAGTCTTATTAAAAAAACCCTTATTAATGAATTTTACATACATGTGTTGAACTATTAGGAAAAAAAAGAAGATAAATAACCTATAGATTCCTTTTCTAAATCCATTATGCGATGTCTCTACTTATTTAATACTTTTGTATCTTATATTTGTTCAGATCCATGATCACTCCTTAATTTTGAATCAATTTGCATTCAAATGACAATCTCTAATCATTTGATCTTCATGATTCTTGATCCCTTTTTATTATATTCTTACCTTTGCATGGAAACCTAATTAGGGTTTTTGAATCATCCTTAGCTCCCATAGGAATTCATCTCTATCTTGAACTTTTTAAAGTATTTGAGCACATCAGCTGCATCTACAACTTTCTATCATTCTCAAGGTGTAAAATGTTGGCATCAATTGACCAAAATCTAAAGAAATGATTAGTGGAGTGTCTGGTGTACTTAGTTATGACTATATTGTCATTGATGCCAAGGCGAGGTAGGAACAATGGCCAGTATGGAGCCAAGACCAACGAGACAAGTTAATAGAAAAAAGTGTGATTCTAGTTCACAATGGTGACCAAAGAAAGGAGAAGGACAAGCCTAGAAATGGAAATGATAAAGGAAATGCACTTAGATGGAGTCATGCTAAGTGAATATGAATGTGGAGGAAGATGCCAAGTATGTAGGAACAATGGTGTAACTAGTGGTCCTATAGAATGGTAAGGTTGAGTTAGCAAGAGGAACTGAGTAGAAAAATATCTATGACTCCTACTCCATGAAGTAGGTAGTAGTGCACTCATTGGTACATTTAATGGTGACATTATTATCTTATCAAGGACAAATGAGAGAATTCAAATTTAGATTTGTTCCTTTTGAGAAAGCCATCATGATCACAAAACATCTATAAATTTTGTTGATACATGTTATACATAATAGGAATGATGCATGAAAGTAATAATAGGGAAAGCTAGGTGTAGGCTTGAGGATTCAATTTTTGAATTCATAGATTAGGGTTTTGGAGTACAGTGCACAAAGACTATATTATTGAATGAGCTTCAAGGAAAAGAACTAGATTACAAATTGTAGAGTAAAGAGAAATAGAGCCACAAAGATAAGCTAAGTGTAATCTCAAAGTGAGAAAGGTGACATTGAGAAGTCACAAACAAAGTGTGATGGAGTGCATATTATAGAGAAGTGAGTGAGCCTAATCAACATAAGTGATGGAGTGTATTGTTCCCAAGTGCAACAAAGAAAATGAGTGATTGAGTCTAATTCATGGAGCTGAGTGAGAGTAGAGAAAGTCATAGATAGGTCCAAGGAGCTTTAACGAGATTTATATTCAAGATAAGAAAAATTGGCTATTCTGTTTAGATCCCCCACTATTTTTCTCTAATAACTACATCAATAAAACATGTCAAGGGTGAACCCTAACATGTTCTTTATATTAAATCCCATAATAAGGTGACACTTTATTTTGTGTTCTGAAGTCCTCTAACTAGGCCACTCCTAACTGGGAAATAATTTAATATGTCTTAACTAAATCCAATAAATGAGTGAAACCTAGAAATGTATTTGTAATCTTGTAAAAAAGATAAGATCTTGATTGTACACACTTCAGAAGAGTGCAAACTTTGTGACAAATGACTCACACACTATGGCTTTTACCCTAGCAAAGTTTTCACTAGATAAATATAATTTTCTGTGTTTTTGTGATTGTCTTCATTGTTTTTTCTTAATCTTGATTAGTTAAGTTATAGCTAGCATTGACCATAGACTAGTGTGAAAATAGACATGAGAGAAAAGTTGAAATTATCTAGAGTACATTGATTCACCCTCTCTTTTAGTATGCTTACTTGTGTATGGAGTGACAATTGGTATTAGAGGCTAGGTCTACTAAAGTAAGGAGTTTAACAACCCAATTCAAAGATCAAGGTGTTGAAAAGAGAAGCACTTAAGTTTTTAAAGGAAAACTACAACTCAAAGTATAGAAAAATGAGGTTGCATCTGAGAACTCTTAGAGATGCATACTAGAGTCATGTGGGGATAATGTACATAGTACATGTGGCTCCACATAGAACTAATCAGATAAAGGAGAAATAAATACACACATAAAAATGGATGTTCTATTTAGTACCTTGTTCTATGTTGCATAAAAAGATGTAGAAGCGGTAGAGATGATGTATGAGATGTGGGAAAAACTTTGAATCATCTATGGTAGCGATAAGAATGGTCAAAGGCTAAAGCTAAAAGATTAAGAGGAAAATATGATGATGACATGAGTATGTAGGAAGGATATTACATTGAAACCTATGGAAAACATGTGAAAGATGTGATTCTAGCCATTACAGGTGTTGGAGGTGTACAACTTGAAGATGAAGTGGTTAGCAAGATATCGAGAACCTTTCTATCAAAGTATTTTGTAAGGGTCTCATCTATTTGGGAATTGAAATCGATAGATAAAATGCATGCATCTCTTAATGCCTTGATAGGAAATCTCACTATATTTGAGCTAAGAAAATATGAAAAAAGTCAACCCAAGGTTGAAGAGACATTCAAAGCTTTGGTTGCACTTGTTATAACCCTCTAAGGAAGGGAAGAAGAAAGAATCTCTAGATATAGAAGAGAACTAGAGAGTTGGAGTTTCTATTTATAGAAATAATGGTAAGAGGAAAAGTGAAATACAAAGGTAAGCTTCCATTTAAATATTTTGAATATGAGAAGGTAGGATACTATACTAGATGTCTAGAACCTATTAAGAAGGAGAAGAGAAAAAAATGGAAAATCTCCAAAGGAGAGGAAAAGAAGCAATGATATTATGTTGAGGAGGGTGTGACTAATGAAGAGTTAACAAGTCCAAATGATGAGGATGAGGAAAAAATATGCATTATTTATATAAAACAATAAAGGGTGGAAAGAGCATAATAACAAGCATGAGTATCCACAAGAAATGGATAATTGATAAAAGTTACTCTCACCACATAACCAATGACAAAATCAAATTTCACGAGGTGGAGGCCCACCATAGAAGAATGACAGAGTTAAGGAAAAAGTAATCATGCATGGTAATAGGTAAGGGTATTATAGCTCTAAATGAATCCAATAAATGTAAATATGTATATCTAATGGAAGTTCGCAAGCATAACCTACTAAGAATAGCTCAACTGATGGATAAAGTTTATAAGTTTGAGTTTAATAAAGGGTCTTGTAGAATAAATGTTTGGTAGCTAAGAATGATAATAGTTGGTTATGGAATAGAAGGTTATGTCATGTAAATTTTGAGAGCATTGTTAAAGTATGAAACAAGAAATATGGAATAGGTCTACCTTCTATTACTAAACCTAACAATGCAATGTGTAATATTGTCAACTAGGAAAGTTTTCCAACTCTAGTTTTTTCTAGAAAGTCATTTAACTCTGAGAAAGTTTTAGAATTATTTCATATTGACTTGTGTGGTGTTGAAGTTCCTAAAATAAGACCAAGGATATGAGTTCACATAAAAATGATTTGAGAGATACTACCACAAGCATGAAATTAGAAGACAAATGTCAACTCCTAGGCCACCACAATAGAATGGTGTTGTAGAAAGAAGGAATCAAACAATCATAGACTATGATATGACACTAATGATTTATAAAAATATTTTATAGATCTACTAGAGAGAAGCTATGAGCACATTTATAGACACCTTAAAAAGTGTACAAGTAAAGAAAGGAACCAAGTAAACTCCCTATGAATTGTGGTTCAGACACTCACCTTCAGAGAGTTACTTCAAGGTATTTGGAAGTAAGTGCTGAATCAAAATAGATGAATACCAGGGAAATTTTAAACCAAAAATTTATAAGGATATCATTTTGGGATACTCTACCAAAAGAAAACTATATCTATGTTTGAACCTCTAGATAAATTTTTTTTTGTGGAATCTACCAATGTGAAGGTAGATGAGTTCTTTGAGAAGAATAAAGAAGAAAGAAAGAAAGAAACAAAAGAATGAAATTAATTTAAATACATTCTAGTAAATAATTTAGTGAAAGGTTTTCTAGTAGAAGAAAAATTTGTACAAGAAGTTGTATCAACCCAGGAAAAAGTAGTTCAACTTGAAGAACAAAGAGAAGAAACATGTAAGGGAGAACCAACCTTAGCCAAGTATGTAAGAAGAAACCCCTTAGATGATCAAATAATTGGTAGTAAAGATGTTTGAGTGATGGAAAGGAGAAAGGGTGAGGGGTATAGTGCATCATCTCTCTCAAACATAAAGCCCAAAGCTACAAGGAAATAACTCAAAGATGAAGACTAGAGAAAGGCCATGGGTGAAGAAATTGACCAAATAGTAAAAGATGACACATGAACTTGGTACCCAACTGAAATACAAGAATGGAATTGGCACAAAGTGTGTATTTAGAAATAAAATAAATGAAGAAAGACAAGTGATCAAAAATAAGGCTATACTTGTTTGCAAGGGATATGCCTAAGAAGAAGGCATAAACTATGGAGAAACCTTTGCATTAGTGGCTAGATTGGAAGAAGTTAGGTTACTCTTAGCCTTTATGACATACAATAACTTTAATGTATACCAAATGTATGTAAAATCTACATTTCTAATTAGAGTTCTTGAGGAATAAGTAGTAAAGAATTAAGTGTGAAGATTACAGAGATCCCTATATGGAGTGAAATAAGCACCTAGAGCATGGTATGAAAGGTTGCACTCATACTTTGTAAAAATTAGATTTGTAAGAACAAGGGATACTAACAAAATAGATTGAAAGAAGGAACTAGAAGGTAGTTTTTTGATTACTTAGATATTTATACATGACATCATCTTTGGAGGAGATGATAGGATGAGTATACAATTTTTGAAGCAATGAAGAGAGAATATGAAATTTCCATGATTGATGAGATCAAGTTCTTCATTGGACTTCAAGAAACTCAACTGAAAGGAGGAATCTTCATTTATAGGGAAAATAAAGCATGTGAAGGATATTCTAGAGACAATCTGTATAAAAGAAGAAAAAACAATAGGCACCCTAATGGTGACTGATTGTAAGTTGTCAAAAGAAGATGATAGCCTCGAAGTGAATGTAACCCTTCAATGATCTATGATTGGTAAATTGTGATATATTGTGCATAGTAGACTACATATAGAACAAGATATTTGTAAAGTAGCTTTATTTTTAGCCAATCCAAAGTAATCATACATGCTCATTGTGAAGAATATAGTTAGACAATTAAATGGAAATGAATAATATAGATTATAGCATCCTTGCAAAGGAAAATTTGAGCTCACTTTATTTAGTGATGTTGACTAGGTAGGGAACATAGATGATAGAAAGAACATAATCAATTGTCTATTCTTTATTGGAGAAAGGCTAGTTGCATGGGCCAAGAAGAATAAAAATTGCATATTATAGTCAACAAAAGAATAAGAGTACATAAATGAAATAATGAAATATACTCAGGTTTTTTTGGATCAAACAACTAGTAGAAGGAATTCAAGAGAAGATGAAGGAATTGTGGTTATCAATTGTGACAATACAAGTGTGATCAGCATATAGAATAACCTAGTCATGCACTCGAAGAACAAGTACATATCAAAAAAATATTACTTTTTGAGAGGGAAAGTGCAATAGAAAGAAGTAAGGTTGAAGTATGTACCAACCAAAGAACAAATAAAGGACATATTCACAAAATCTCTTTGAAATGATACCTTTGAGTATCTAAGAGAGATGTTAGGGGTATCACCCCTATCAAGTCTAAAGTAGAGAAATAATTTTAGGCATTAATCTACGATCTACAATTTACAATTGACAAGTATGGGTTGATGAGAAACAAGGAGCACTCCATAGGGGGAGTAGTCACAAAGATCTAATGAGTGCCTTTGACAATGTTGTCAAAGGGGGAGACGTTAGTAAAAGATAATAAGTTGTAAAGCCAAGGGTGGGAATTTATCAAAGCTAAGAAGTAATGGTCAAAAGAAGTGAAAACCAAAAATAGGGAAGAAATCCAAAGCAAAGAATAAAGAACAAGAAGAAGTTTAACAAGACCAAGTGAGCCCACAAAGATGACACAAAGAGGTGAAAGGTGTTGGAATAATTTAGAATAATCGAGCCGGGGGGGGGGGGGGAGGGGGGGGGTAGTGAATTAGTTATCCAAGGTCCAAATGTACAAATAAAATATTTTAGTACTCAACACATATATGTGTGCATGCATTGATTAGATCATCCAATATCTTAAACCTTTGTATGTTGTTATCCTGTGTCAAATGAACTTTATAGAAATGTGAACATAAGTTATCACAATTTCAATCACAAAATTTGACACAAGGATTTAATGTGGAAACCCAATTTGGGAAAAACACTAGTAATATGCTTCCAATTTTCACTCTTCTGAAGTGAGCTCTGTGAGGAGCCAACCTTGTTAAAGTTTACAATACACACTATTAAATGTGAACTTGATTAAAGGATTTCAATCACCCTATTAAAAGTGAGCCTTCTTAGAGGACTTTGGAACATTCCATTAGAATTTCACCTAGTTAAAAGATTCACTCATGACTGTTAGGTCAACCTTAATCCAAAGGGTTTATGCAGACTGATACAATTGTTAAAAAATAACAATGAAACTTAATCTAATAACACTACTCACTTGTAGATTTCAAATCTCTCATTCAGCTCTCCATTCAGCTTTAAATTCATTCCCATTCATCTTTGATTTCTTGTTCACCCTTCAAGCCTTCACCTTCTTAAGCCTTCTTGCATAGTATGCCAACTCTAGATTCATTCCTTTGGCCACCATATGAAGCAACACCTCTAGATTCCTTCTCTTTCTATCTCTCTCACACTAACCATTTTCTTGTGGCCTTATATCTCCTCAAATAGAGAATTTTTATCTTTTTCCTTTTAATATTTATTGTCCATCTTAGGGTTAGGTTAGATTCATTGTATCCTCCCTTCTTTTCATTATGTTCCCTCTAGAAAATTCCCTTACAATCCTCATTAAATTTGTCTCAAAATGATTTATCTTGAATTTTCTACCACCATCTCATCATACTTATCTTCAACATGTTTCACATAATTCAAGAAATCAACTTTTTTGGCTTAGATTCATCAAATCTTCATTCAAAATCTTTATACTATCACTTAGATTTTACATGTTGTCACTTGGCAATAACAATCTTCTAATGCTTAGGCAACACTACGTTTCTTGACATGATCTAAGTCTTTGCTCAATCATTAATTCCATGTTCTTATGCTTGGCACATACTAAGTTTCACTGTGCTTGACACATAATTTTTTTTCAATCATAACCATCTTTCTACTTGGCGTAAACTAAATGCTTGGGCTACACTATTTTCTTGGTCAAGCTTGACAAACACATTCTTTTTGTGCAGACTTCTTCTTGTATTTGCTTAAGTATCCTTCCATTGCAGCCATAAGTAGATAAAACATACACTATAGATGAAGATAAAGATGAATATGGATGGGTCATGGTCATGTAGCAAGTCAAAGCACAAACCTATGTCACCCTTTTCTAAAGGAAAAGGCTAACAAAAGTATAATTGTTTACCTTCAACAATATAAAATAGGTATTATTATTTAGAATTTGAAAATAAAGTAAACTAATGAAATGTGTAGAAATTGATCAAGTTGAGAATTATAATTTTTGAAAATTATTTGGAATAAGAATTGATATATTTTCATAATTTTTATAGATAATTTTTTAGTTGCTAAAAAACACTGAAAATTAGGGGTCTAGTTCCCACCACAAAACTATATGGAAATAAACTTATTTCCCTTTGATCTTAGAGTATGTTATAGATAAAATATTCATTTAGAACATTAAAAATTTTTGGCTTTAGACTTATATTTTCACTTTTATAATCTTTCAAAATTCAACTCACCTAAAATCGATAGTTTTCATCTCCCACCACTTTTTTCAAAACAAATTTATTATAACTAGAATAAAAATTATACATTCTAGAAGAGGACTCTCTCCTCTAGAACTTCATATAAGTTTTAATTTTTGTTTATATGATGTAATATTTTTTCTTTCTCAAAATTTACATCTTTTCAAGTGTCAAAGTATGTGCTTGTATAAATTTTTAATTATAATATACTATATCTAATTAAAATGATATAAACTCTATATGAGAGTATTCTTGACTTTGAGCTCTATAAAATGGTGTTTATAAGTTATGAAAAATGTATCATAAAAAATAGTATGAGTTATTGAAACGTTAGTTTTTTAAAATAATTATATTTCTTTAGTAATTGGATACAAACTAGTATAAAACATGTATTTACTTGACATTTTCAATTCAAAAAGTATGATACCATATATAACTTAGCTAGAATGAATTTATCTAGATCATATATTTGAAAATAATTGGTTTTTAGATAGAAATACTCAAATTTAGTCATTTTAATAAGTCAACCTAAAAGGTGACACAACTTTGTACTTTTACATATCATCAAAGTCTTATTTGGTCTTAGTGCTCCTTTTATACACCATATAACTCAACTTTTCTCTAGGTACTCTTGTTATCCTTTCTTTTCCAATCTTCTACATCAATCAGTCAAATGATATCATTCTGACCAAAGGTTGAAATTGTCTTACCAAAAAGTAGTAGATTTGACATTAGTGACAAAATAATGATTGTTCCATGAAAGTTTTCAATAATCTCCCTCACTTCTATTCTTTAACAATCTTCTTTTTCAACAATCTCCCTTTTTAACATTGATGGAAAACCAATAACAAAAACAATACTGAAAAGAAACTTAATACCTTTGTATTGAAATCTCTCCCTCAAGATATTCAGTGTAAACTCTTCCTCTTTGAAAACAATCTTTGTATATTCTCCCTCTGTTCTAGTAATATTCTCCCTCTTTATAGTCTTCACCCTCTTTAACAACAATGCCAAAGACTTGTCATCTTCTCATGTAGATATCGACAATTCAGGTTTCCTTGATGAGATTCTTCATCTATCACCTTTCTTGTGACTACAAATCTTCTATTTTAGTTCTTTCCATACTTTACAGACTACCTAAACTAAGATTCATTGCATCAAGTTGTAAATTATGCCATTCAACTTAGTTGATGCAAGGCATTACTATTACTCCTTTAAGTAGCTTGAGATAGGGGTATCACCCCTAGTTTACCACTAAGATATTCATGTGCATCTTTAGGTAAAGATTTTGTCAATGTTTCTACTATTTATTCCTTTGTATTCACATATTCCATTCTCACTTCTTTTTCTTGAACCAATTCTCTCAAATAATGATACTTTATTACAATGTGCTTTGTCTTTGTGTGCATCATAGGATTCTTAGATATGTTTATAGAAATTGCATTGTCATAGTAGATTACCATAGGTTCAATGATTTATTCCTTCACTCCTTTGAGTAATTGTTTGATCCATACCACATTTATGCAATTCAATACAATAACCACATAATTAGCTTTAGTAGTAGATTGTGAAATATAATTCTATTTCTTGCTAGTCTAGGAAACTTATCTTTTTCCTAACAAAAATGCTCCACTACTTGTTCTTTTCCTATCATCAATATTTCTAGCCCAATCAACATTTGTGTAGGCTCTCAAGTCAAACTTGTCATTCTTCTTGTAGTATAGACCATATTCTTTTGTCCCTTTTAAATATCTCATAATTCTTTTCAAAACCATTAAGTGATTCTCCTTAGGATTTGTAAAAAAATTGCAACAATCCCAATAGCTAGTGCAATATCAGATCTGCTATGATATACATATTGCAATTTTCCAATCATAGACCTTTACACTATTTGATTTACTTCACTGGAATCATTAATTTTGGATAGTTTATGTCCTATCACCATGGGACTACTAACTAGTCTTGAATCTTCCATTCCAAAAGTCTTCAATATTTCCTTTACATTCTTGGACTGAGTAATGTAAATACCATATTTCATTTGGCATACTTGTAATCCAACAAAGAATTCTATTTCCCCAAACATAGACATCTCAAATTATTTCATCATTTCATTAGCAAATGTCTTACATTATGCATTTTGTCCTCCAAATATGATATCATCAACAAATATTTTAGCTAGTAAAATTTCTTTACCTTCTTTTGTCTTCAAGTATAGATTGTTGTTGTCACTAGTCTTATCAAAACCAATCTTCATAAGATAATTGTGCAGTCTTTCATACTATGCTCTAGGAGCTTTCTTTAAACAATATAAAGCTTTATGTAATCTACAGACCATGTTTTTATTGTTTGGATCCACAAATCCCTTAGGTTTACAATGTAGACCTTCTCTTCTAGTATACCATTCAGAAATACCAACTTAACAACTATTTGATAAAATTTGAATCCTTTACAAGAAGAATAAGAAACTAGAGTTCTTATTCTTAATCTTGCAACTGGGGAAAATGTCTCTCCATAATCAATTCCCTAGACATGTGTATAACCATTGGAGACTAATCTTGCCTTATTCCTTGTTACTTCACCATTCTAATCCAATTTTTTTCTATATACCCACTTTGTTCTAGTAAAATTCTTGTTCTCTAGTCTTAGTACTAGTGTCCATATTTTGTTCTTCTCAATTTGATCAATTTATTCATTCACAACTTCAATCCAATCTTCATTCTCTAGTGCATCCTTCACCGTTTTAGGTTCATCTATGCTTAGAAAACATGTTTCATTTCTTAATCTATTCCTTGTCATTGGTCCATCTTCTTTTTCTCCAATGATTTTTTCACTAGGATGATGACTTTTGACATATTTTGATAATCTTGGCTATGTTCTTCTTTCTTCAAAAATATGTCATTCATGAAGTTCAATTTCAAGTTCACTATGTACTTCTCTATTAGGTAACTCGACATTCCTTTCTTGTAAACTGATTTCAACATTAGAATGTAACTCAGTTTTAGAATGCAAATCAATATCCATTGTATGTGACTTGACAATCACTGATTCTTGTTGATTAGTAGCTTGGTTCTCATAATAATTAGTATTATTAGACATGCCTTCATAGTAGTACACAAAGGTTTTGTAAATTTTTAGGTTCCTTCTTTTGTTCATCTTCATGTATTTTTGTATATTCATCAACTTTTACATTTGCACTTTCCACAACTTTTTTAGTGTTAGTATCTAAATAGTTATAAGCTTTACTTCTTATGGACTATCTTAGGAATATATGCTCATCACTTTTTGCATCAAATTTTCCATCTTTGTTTTCTTGTAGAACATAACACTTGCTTTCAAATACCTTAAAATATTTGACATTGGGTGAGTATTTGATAGGGGGAGGGATGAGATAACTGGAGCCAAAGGCACACCCATCTATTCAAACACCTTTGAGAGTAAGCACAATGGAAAATAAACATCAAATAATAATAAACTTAGGAGATAGAGGAAGAAATGCCTTCAACTATTCATCAAAATATCAAATACATGCCTAGCTATAAGACTTTCTGGGTTACAACCATATAACAATAAGATTCAGTCAACAAAGATTAAACTTCACAATTCAACTTGCTTCTTCTCTTCCTATCTTCTCACTCCTCAATTCCATGCCTAAGACTCTACCAAATACCTCTTTAAATATCAACTAATTAAATGCTAAAACAAGCCACTAGTCACCTTTCAGCAAATACCTATCACTAAATTAAATGAAAAGGTTGACTTCAATAAGAAACTAGACACAAACAACTCAACAAATGAAGAAACTAGAAAATGTTGTAACTTGACAAACTTAGTAATGATCAGCAACCAAAGGAACTCAAAAATGATAGGATAACTCAACAATACAACAGATTGCAACTTGGTAGTAACTAAGTAACTTTGTAAACATGTTGGATAGCCATGAAACCTAGGATGTTCTTGGATCAGACAACTAGGGTTGAAAGAAATGATTCTCCTAAATTATTAAGATGTCACAACTTGAGTCAAGTCCAACTCAGATTGGGAAATCCATGTAGCATCTTCCATTGGTTTGTTCTTCCACTTTACCAAATACTCATAGTAATCTTTTCCTCTTGTGCTCTTACCAACTCTCTGATTCAATATCTATACAATTTGTTTAATGTGCTTCTTAGGATAATCATCTAACACATCAACTTCATCATCCAACTCATGATATTTGTAAAAATCAGCAATATTGAATATAGGATATATATCCATGTCATCAAGTAACTCAAACAATCCATTATGTCATCCAACCTTGGCATAGGGCACCTATATTTTATTGTGATCTTGTTGATAGCTCTAGAATAAGTACACATTCTCCATTCTCCATTCTTCTTAGGTGCTAATATGGTAGGTACATCACATGGACTCAAACTTTCTCTAATCAAACCTTTCTGCAACAACTCATGCACTTGTCTATTAAGATCTTCATTTTTAATAGCTATCAATCTATATGGTGCTTTATTTGGCAAACTAGCTCTAGGAATCAGATCCATACAATGACTTATACTTCTCATCGGAGGTAAACCACTAGCTATATCCTTTGCAACAATATCCTTATACTCATTCAAAAATTCTATAATTTCCACTAGCACTTAGCCAATACTACCAGTTTCTATTGTCACTTGGTTACTATTGACTGGCACTCGGCTAGCATTATTTTCCAATACTCAACTACTACTAGCACAACTTGGTCTCCTAGGGATTATAGAAAAAAAGATTTGATTCTTCTTCATTTCCTTTTCAAAAATCTTTCCATTAACCATGCAAATTCTCACAGTTTTACACTTAACCTCATTTGGACTCTCAATCTAAGGAAGCAATAGTTTCTCTTTTCTATTCACCCAAAGAATATATTGATTCAATATTCCATCATGTATAACATATCTATCATATTGCTAAGGTCTAGGCAATAGAATATGACAAAAATCCATAGGCATAATATCACACAAAACTTCATCAAAGTAATATCCAATCTTGAATTTCATAATACATTGTTCACTTACCAATATCTTATGCTCATGTTTGATCCATGGAACATGATAAGGTTTATGATGCTCCAACCTCTGTAACTACAATTGTGTAACCAATTCTATTGATGCAAAATTTGTAGAACTTCCATTATCAATAATCATCTTGCAATGTTTTCTAGCCATCTTACATCTCGTCTTAAAAATACTTCTTCTTAGGACAGGTTCTTCATCACTTCCCTTATTACATAAGGTTCTTCTCACCATCATATTTTCTCTATCTTTAGGTCCACTCAATAAAGCCTCCATGTCTCCTTGTACCACAACATTTCTATTACCTTGCCCACTTTTAAAGGATCTACATTCAAAGGATCTATGTCCTTCTTTACCATATCTGAATCAATTACCATGAAAACCACCTCTAGAATAAGAATTACCTCTTCCTCAGTAAGAACCAATACCTCCTCAATAGGAATCACCACCTTTCCACTCGATCTTTCCTTTATCATCATTCTTCCATTCATATTTTCCATTATCTTGTATATAACTATTAGATCTACAAACTTCTCCATAATATCTACCTCTGCCTCTCTAGAATCTACCACCTCTACCTCTCTACCTTTGTTCATGCTTCTTTGTTAAGGTCTCCTCAACTTTCAAGGCATATTGATATGCTTCCTCCACACTTTCCAATTTTATAAATATAACTCACCTTTAATTCTAGATCTCTATCCATTTATGTACCTTTCAATTTTCTCAACATCATCATCCACATGTCTAGATCTGATGCCTAATCTATAGAATTCCTCAGTATACTCCTTTACAGTTATGTCCCTTTGTCTCAAAATTTGCATCTTTCTCAACAAACTAAATTGGTAATCAGTAGGAAGAAATTATTCTTTACTTTGTTCACCATCTTCAGCCGTGTCCTGATCTTTTCCTTTCCTCTCCCTTGTCTATCAGTTTACAAATGCTCCCACCATATTGAGGCATGTCCTTTCATCATTGTAACTACAATCTTCACCATCCTCTTATTAGGAGTGTTTTCATAGTCAAAGAACTTATCCGTTTTAGAGATCTAATCCAACACAACATTGGTATCTAATTTCCCATCATAATGAACAAATTTTACAATAGGGTTTGAATTTTCCCTAGACAATACTCTCAACAACCTTGCCTCATCTTGATCTTCTTTAGGTTCTAGATTAGGGTTTGGTGCTACTACTTCATCATCACTTACATCGTCAAGATGAACTCCTCTTCTCTAGGCTATCTCTATAACATATAATCTAGCTATAATCCTAAATGTATCCAACACAACATTGTTAGCAGTTCCTCTACCTTGAACCATATTTGCAATTAGGTTCCTATAAGATCATAACCCTATACAAGTTATAGGTCAAATCTATAGATCTACAACCCTACAACCCAAATTCACTTAGGGTTCTACAAGATCCAATCTTCACAAGGATGAACCTTGAGCTCTAATACCACCTAACATAGGGAGAGATGATGTAACTAGGGCCAAAGGCACACCTAGCTATTCAAACACCTATGAGAGTAATCATAGTGGAAAACAAACACCAAATAACAATAGACTCAATAGATAGAGGAAGAAATGCCTTCAAATATTCATCAAAATATCAAATAAATGCCCAGCTCTAAGGCCTTCTTGGTTACAACCATATTACAATTAGATTTGATTCACAAAGATTAAACTTTACAATTAAACTTGCTTATGTTTTTCCTATCTTCTTACTCCTCAATTCCATGCCTAAGACTCTACCAAAGAACTCTTTAAATACATTTATGACCACAAGTCAACCTATTGAAAATAAAAACTAATTAAACCCTATATTAAATTCCAAAATAAGCCACAAGTCAGCTCTCAACAAATACCTATCACTAAATTAAATGCAAAGGTCAACTTCAACAAGAAACTACACATTGACAACTCAAAAAATGAAGAAATCAATGAATGTTGCAACTCAACGAACTCAAAAATACTTAACAAACAACGGAATTTGATAATGGTCAATAGCTAAAGTAACCTAGAAATGCTTAGAAACCAAAGGAACTTGGCAACACTAGACAATTAAAGGAACTAGATAATGCTTAATAATCAAAGGAACTCAACAACCACATGATAACTTGACAATGCAAGACATTGCAACTCAATAGTAACTAAGTAACTCAGTAAACATGTAGGATAGCCATGCAACCTAGTATGCTCCTACATCAGTATCCATACCATAATTCAAAAGGTGTGAAATTTTTACCTCTCTTGACTTGTACTCAGCTCAAGGTATAGATAGCTATATTGACAACTTTTCTCTAGTATTTCAAAGAAACATTCTTCTCCATCATCAATGTTCTTGCACAATCCATCATACATCCATTTCTCTTTCATCTATCCCATTTTGTGGAGGGGTCCTTAGTGTAGAAATTTGTCTTTTGATTCCTCTATCATTGTATAAATTGTTGAATTCATTTGATGTAATCTCTCCACCTCTGTAAGATCTCATACATTTTAAGCATTTACCAATTTCTTTTAAAACTCTTTCCAGATACCACTTAAACATTTGAAAAGCATCATATTTTTCTCTCAAAAACATCACTATCATCATTCTAGAGTAATCATCAACAAATAGAAATAAATATTTTTCACCTTTTTAGCTCTACACATTAATTGGTCCACATAGATTACTATGAACTATTTCCATAATTCTATTTGAAGTATGAGTCTTACTCTTAAAAGTATACTTTTTAATCTTTCCTAACTAACATTATCTACAAATCATATTATCAGGTTTCTTCAATTTTGGCAAACCTCTAGCTCTTTTCATTTTAGTGATACTAACCAAGTTGTCAAGATTTACATGATACACATTTTTGTGCCATAGCCACACAACATCAAAATGTACAATAAGATAGGTTGCTTATTCATGTTAAGATAAAATAGATAACCTCTTGTCTAATCACTACTTGTAATGAGTTTTCCATCAGTATCATAGATCTTGGCCTTCTTGTTTTCAAATTCAACTTTGCATCCTAAATTATTCAATTGTGACACACTCAACATATTATAGTTAAGTCCTTCCACATAGTAAGCATTGTCACACATGATCTTTTCTATCAATTTTATTGATCCTTTAGCTTTTACTGGATAGGGTGCATCATTATGGAATCTAACATTATTCCCATTATAGTGCTCAAGGGTTATGAACTTACTTTTGTCTCCAGTCATGTTATGAGAACATCCACTATTAATGATCCATTGGTCACTTTTGGTTACATAGGATACTGGTATAGTTGCTTCATCTTCATCAAAATCATCTTTCATAGCAACATAGACAACTTCATCATTTTGATAATCTAATCCATCATTAGATTCTTCTTCAACAATGTAGAAAGCTTTCTTTCCTTTTTCTTTATATCCTTTGTTACTGTCATCTTTTCTACTTTTGTATTTTTCTTCATTTCTATTGTTTTTCTTCTCATGAAATTTTGCTACAATATCACCAACTTTATTACAATTAAAACATATGAGGGGTAACTTACCTTTGTATTTTCCTTTGCCTTTGGGATATTTCCTAGCCAATAGGGCTTCAAGTTCTTCTAGATCTTCATCATCTATTTCATTGTCACTAGAAACATGTTTGACCTTTTTCTTTTTCTTATATTTAGGTTCTTTGAGTGTTAGTTTAGCTTTGAAAGTAGAATCAATATTCTTATATTTGAAATTATCAAAATTTGAAAGTTCAAAAGCTATAAGTCTACCAACTAGTCCATCAAGGGTCAAATGACTACCATGAGTACACCTCAGTTCTTGTATAGAGGAGACTCTACTAACATAGATAGGCAACAGGTTTCTTAATAATTTTTTGATCATAGTATCATCTTCAATAATTCTATTTGATCCTTTAATTGCATTTACAAAATCTTTAATTCTTCCAAAATACTAAACTATAGTTTCACCTTCTTGCATTTTCATATCATCAAATTTTCCTCTTAGACTTTCTACGTTAGATTTCAGCACATTCTTATCTCCTCCATAGATTTTCTATAGAGCATCCCACATTTATTTAGCATTAGTACATTCTTTGATGTTATGAAACTATGAATAGCTCAGGGAAGATGCAATCTCCAACATTGCTTGATTTTATTCTTTCTTTCCTTTTAGTTTTTGAGTAATAGGGGCTCCAAAAACTTCCACATATTCAGTGGTTATAGCTAACTATGTGAAATCTACAAGTCCACCTAGATGCAACCTCATCAAAAATTTCCATTCAAGAAAGTTTTCCTTGTTTATCTTTAACACCTCCTTTCTATAGATCTTAATGTTTAGTTTCAAGTACCTTCAAACTATTTCCTCACAAGCACCAAGCACTCTAATACCAATTATTGGAATAATTTAGAATAATTGAGTGTGGGGGGTTGGGGGGGTGCCGGGGGGGGTGTGAATCAATTATCCAAGGTCCAAATGTACAAATAAAACTTTTTAGTACTCAAGAAATATATGTGTGCATGCATTGATTAGATCATCCAATATCTTAAACCTTTGTATGTTGTTGTCCAAGGTCAAATTGACTTTTCAAAAATGTAACAATAAGTTATCAAAAATTTGCTTACATAATTTGACACAAGGATTTAACGTGAAAACCCAATTTGGGAAAAACCACCTATAACATGCTACCAATTTTTACTCTTTTGAAGTGAGCTCTATGAGGAGACAACCCTATTAAAGTTTACAATACACATTGTTAAATATGAGCTTGATTAAAGGATTTTAATTACATTATTAAAAGTGAGCCTTGTTAGAGGACTTTAGAACATTCCATTACAATGTCACCCAGTTAAAGGGTTTAATCATGATTGTTAGGTCAATCATAATCCAAAGAATTTATCTAGACTAATACAATTCTTAGAAAGTAATTGTAGGAAATAATCTAATAACAAAACAACTCATAGATTTTAGATCTCTCATTCATCTCTCCATTCTTCTTGGCATTTATTCTCCTTCATCTCTAATTGCTTGTTCACCCTTCAAGCCTTCACCTTCTTAAGCCTTCTTGCTTAGTATGCTGACTACAAATTTATTCCTTTGACCACCATTTGAAGTGACACCTCCAAATTCCTTCTCTTTCTAGCTCTCTCATGCTAAACATTTTCTTCTGGAATTGTATCTCCTTAAATAGAGATTTTTGATCTTTTGCCACTTAATCTCAATAATCCATCTTAAGGTTAGATTAGATTCATTAAATCCCCCCTTCTTTCCATTATGTTACCTCTATAAGCATCTCTTAAAATCCTCATTAAATTCATCTCAAAATAGTTTATCTTGAATTCTATGCCACCATCTCATCATACTTATCTTCAACAAACTTCACATAATTTAAGAAATCAACTTTATCGACACATATTCATCAAACCTTTGTTAAAAATATTTATACCATCACTTGTAAATTACATGTTGTCACTTAGTAATAGGAGTCTTTTGATGCTTGGTCAACACTAGCTTGCTCTACATGAACTAAGCCTTTGCTCAATCATTATTGCCATGTTTTGATGCTTGTCACATACCAAGTTTTACTTTTCTCAACACATACTACTTATTTGCTCATAACCATCTTTTTGGTTGGCTTGAACTAAATGCTCAACTTACACTATACATTCTTTTTTGTGTACACTTCTTATTGTCTTTTCTTAAGTATCCTTCAATTGTAGCCTTGAGTAGATAAACAATACACTATATCATCAAAGTCTTATTTGCTCTTAGTGCTCCTTTCATACACCATATAACTCAACCTTTCTATATGTACTCTTGTTATCCTTTCTTTTCAAATCCTCTTCATCAATCAATTAAATGATAGCATTTTGACCAAAGTTAGCAATTGTCTTACCAACTAGTAGTAGGTTTGACATTAGTGACAAAATAATGATTCTTCCATAAAAGGTTTCAAAAATCTTCATAATTTCTATACTTGAAAAATATTCTTTTTCAACAAAAGGATGTGGATGCATCATCTCAGGGGGAAATGTTGAGTAAAGAGAAGATAAAGACATGGTATTGTCTACTAAGCATGAAGTAGTAATAAAGGAGATGATCAAGGTGCTAAGTTTTATCAAGGTGTTGCCATCAATGCCAAAGGGGGGTATTGTTGGCATAATTGACCAAAAGCCTAACAAATGATTGGTAGAGTGACCAATGTACTCAATTATGAGTATATTTTCATTAATGTTAAAGTGAATCAAGAATATCAACTAATATGGAGCTAGGACTGGTGAGGAATGTTCAAAACAAAAACATGGCTCTATTTCTCAAGGGTGAGTGGAGAAAGGAGAAGGAAAAGCCCCATAAAGGAAATGATAAATGGCAAAAAATTAGATGGATTCATGCTAAGTGAGTAAGAATGTGAAGGAATATGACAAGTATGTAGGAAAGATTATATGATTAGTGGTCATGCATAATGGTAAGGCCATGTCAAAAGGAAGAAGAAAGTAGTAGGATATATATTATCTCCACATCATGAAGTAGGTAGCAATGCACTCATCATTGCATTTAATGGTAATGGTGTTTTCAGATTGAGGAAAACTAAAAGAATTCAAATTTGAACCCTTTCAAGATGAGTGAGCCATTGTGGTCATAGAATATCCATGACTTTTATTTGTACATACTATACTTCACAAGAATGGTGCATGACAATAACACAAGGACAAGATTAGGGTTTAAGAGAATATCACACAAAGACTACATAAGTGAACAATTCTTAAAGGAAAAAAGTTAGGTTACATATTATAGAGTGAATAGAAATATCATATTCATAGAGTTGAGCTAAGTATAATCTTGAAGTGATAAATGTGACATTGAGAAGTCACAAATAGAGTGTGAAGGAGTATGTGTTATGGAGAAACTAGTGAGATGGATCAAAAAAAGTGATGAAGTGTGTACTTTCCAATTGAGCCAAATCATTTGAGTGATCAAGTTTGAGTTGTAGACCTAAGAAAGTGTAGAGCATGTTGTAGACAAGTCCAATGAGCTTTAAAGATATATATATTCAATCCAAGTAAAAGTAGATATTCTATTTAGATCATCCAACTTTTTTTCTCTAATCACTAGAACAACAAATCTCATCTATGGTGGACCCTAATAGGTTCTTTGTGCTAAATCTCCAAATATGGTTGACCATTACTTTATTTTTTGAAGTCCTCTAAGCAAGCTTCTCTTAATTGGGAAAGATTTTAAATAGTCTTAACTAAATCCATTAATAGGGTGTCACCTAGAAGTATCTTTTTAGCCTTCTAATAGAGATAAGCTCTTGATTGGGCACACTTTAGAAGAGTATAATCTTTGTGAGGATTGACTCATACACCATATTTTTTTCCCTAGTTAGGTTTCCATGAGATAAATAGTGTGTTATCTGATGTTATTATGATTGTCTTCATCATTTTTCTTATACCTAGCCAACTAAGTTATAGCTAGCATTGACCTATAGAGTAGTCTAAAAACATATGTGAGAGAAAATTTAAAAGTATCTAGAGTACACTAATTCACCCCCCTCTCAATATACTTACCTATGTATGGACCAACATAAAATAACTTTATTTTTAATCATCCAAACTCTCCTTGAAGTATTTACCAAATCTATTTTTAAATCCCCATAGACCATTTCAATCATTTCCTCGATTAGTGTCAAACATTTAACCTTTCTTTGAGGTTTATTGAATCTTACTACATCATGATTTTCTATCCATTTAATCAAAATAATTTATGCTTTACCTTTTCTATTGATTGATTAGTTGGCCATCTCACATATTCACCTCTTCTTTTACTTACTGATAACCTATACTTTACGAATAGTAAAATATATTATCTTTCTACTAATTATTTTTTACTATTATTTATATTGATAACACTTTTGTTAATCAATTAACTTCTCCTTTATCCATTTGATTTGTTTGTTAATAGTTCCAAGTTTACTTTCTTTCATTGACAAGGCTTAAATTTATTAACCTATTACCTCTTCCTATTTAATTTTTTATCTAATTCCACAATAATAATTTCAACTATACAATATTTTTCCAACAATGACAACCATATCATCTAGCCATATAATGATTTTTAGATGAACATTATCCCCCTTTGGCATTGGTGGAAAAAACTTCCAAAATTATCAATGTTGTCCTTTTTACTCCATCAATTTACTCTATTAAATTTAATTATCCCCTCTTAGCTTATACTCCATTATCACATAAATTCTTCACCCCCTTGTTTTCTAGACCACTAATCTCATCAATCTCCCCCTTTTATGTGTGTTTATTTAAAACTCTCCCTTTTTTAGAAACAATACCAAAGACTACAGAAAATGTTTCTAAATTGGGGTACTCACCTCTTTATGAATAATAAAAAATGAACTTGTACCTATTAGTTGCACTATCCAATAAATGTTCAAATGAATCTTTTAGGGTTTTCAATATGATCATTTGATCCTTTAGATCAGATGTAGGCTCCTCCATGTTATCCATGGTTCTCATCTCCATTATTTGGGTCAATCCTTTTTTCTTCTTCAAATAGGATTGCATATGTCAAAATTTTGGCACACTTGTATAAACCCTTATTCTTGAGAATACCCATGATAAAGAGTATCTCAAGAGATGGATTATAGCTTCCTATCTATGATGTGCAAGAGCCATGAGAATGGTTCTCAAATGAACCTAGCTTATGTAGCACTTGCAAGGTGCACCATGGAATGGAAGATTCAAATATGGGAGCAAGAATGCTTGCATCAAAGAATCTCAATGAAAGTTCAAAATGAAAGCTAAACTATAATGAAATGCAAGAGCTAACATTGAGTTACAAGATCTCCTAATCAAGATATGTGATCCAAGCTATAAGAATAAATGAAATCTAAGATAAAAATTCTATAAAATTGCAATATAAGGAAGAGAATGAAGATGCAAGTTGAATGTCAAATGAATCCTCCAAGTGCTCCAAAATCACCAAGAAAACTTGCAGCATAAAATTATCATAAAAGACCTTAGTTGAAGAGTGAGGAGAGAACCCTCTCTTTTAAAGAAAAATGGATAGTTGAGATTAAAAACCAAGAGATGTTTAATAGTGGCTAGAGGATGCATCTTGAGCGATCCATGTGCACAAGAAGTTCACTTAATTAAGATCAATGGTGGACTTCAAAAAGGTGAGATATGCATGGAGTAGAAAGAAGAATCCACCCACCTTGAAAAATGTGCACCTCATGTGAGAAACAAGCCTTTTGTTTTATTTAAAATAGGCATAATTCTTTATGTGTGAACACTTAAGATAAGTGGGAAGTGGGGACTTTATTTAATCAAAAGGGAGAAAGTTATTTTAATTAGACATGGAACTTAGGATAAAGTGGTGAAACCATAGGTTATAATTGAATCAATAGATTTTTTATGATTTGATCAAAGATGAGTGATTAATAAATTAATAAAAAAAATTGAAAGGAGGCTTATAGTCTACATGACTACTTTTCAGTGATTATATTTCCCCTCTTTGACTAATGTGTGATTGATCTGGGAACACATTATGTCAAATAATGAAGAAGCCAAGCAAGTATTAAGCATTGACTATGAAGAATGAAGTGTAGACAGATAAAAAATCTTGAATGCTCAAACTATTAGTAGAAGGAATGGAACATTAGGAAAGAGATAAATAGTATGAATACTTAAGATGAAAACTAATATGTCAAGCCAACTAGCCAAGAAAAGTAGATGAATCAAGAGAAAATGGAAAGCTCAAGTATATGCTCCTAAGAAATAGATAGCCATAGTAGAAAATCAATTTGAAATGAGCTAGATCTAGAAAAAAATTGAGAATAAGAAAAGTCCATGATGATAGATAAGTGATTAAGATCAACAAATGACCACCAAGAAATGAAGATATGGCTTAGTTTGACCAAGAAAGATAAAGCATAATAAGTATGCCAAAGGATGAAGAAATATGTAATGGAATGAATAAGAAGAGTGGAAGAAAATATAAATGATGAAGAAAATGATAAAATGATGGTTTCCCCAACAATATTTGAACATTAAGCATCAAAAAGTCAACCAACTGCATAGAAGAAGAAATAAATTTAAAAAATTATTTTGACTATCAAGATGAACTTGGTTTTTGATTTCAATCCTAAAAATGGATCCAATATGTCAAAATTAGGTAGGGGTGCAATTTTTGGGAAAATCCAAGGAGTTCAAAAATTAGGTCAAAAGGTTATATAAGAGGCCCAAAAGTTTATTTTCAAATTATTTGTCTTATTTTATTTTAAAAGCTTTAGAGCAGAGAGAGAGAGAGAGAGAGAGAGAGAGAGAGAGAGAGAGAGAGAGAGAGAGAGAGAGAGAGAGAGAGAGAGAGAGAGAGAGAGAGACTAATTTGAGTGCAACTAGTTGCACAACTAGCCTCTACAATACAATCAACTAGTAAGTACTTGACATCCCAACATGTTTTTGAGTGATTTTGAGAATTTGACCATATTTCTCTAGGGTTTTTGATAGGTTTCTAAAAAAATATCATGTGATACTTTAGAAAGTATCACATATTTTTTATGCATCCTATCATACAATAGTTATGGCATACAAATTGTATCACACTCTTATTATGATATTTATCATATTGACCCCACCCATCTATCATATGATAACAAGTGAAGTATCACACCAATAAAATGTATCACATAGGTATAATAAAAGGTATCGTACGATACTTGTTCAACCACTAAATTATTGTTATGCCAAATTTTCAGTCATATTTTTGTGTTCAAGTAGATCAGTATAGATGTTTTTGGTTTCATTCTAATTCTTGTCTAACATGTGGTAATATGTTTGCATATTTTTTGTTATATAGGAGGTTTTTCCATCCCTCATAATTAGGGAGCCTAAGGCAGTAGTATAGATGGGGAAGGTTAGTGATGGACCTGATGGGATGACTAAGGTGGATGGTGTGGGTTCTGACTACATTAGCAAATATGTACCATGAGATACATGAGATAGTGTTTAGAGAGGGAATGATCTAGAGATGTGAAGAAATTCAAGAATAAGTTTAGGTGTGGAACCACATCATAGTAATATGACCCAAAGTATATTCAAGGGAGAGAGGATACCCATTCATCTACAAATACTTAGGATTTATATCTTAGCCCCATAGTGGAGATGTTTCCTATTATAGGTGCCTTTTTTATGATCTATCCTATTTTGAGTGGAACCCATGTGTAGGGTGTGAGGGATGGGAAGAGGAAATGAAGGAGCTCAAAGATATGTTTTTAAGTAAGCCTCTATTAGGGAGACATGTAGGGATAGTGGAGTAGTTTATTATTAGCCATGTGTAGAGATAGTTTGGAAGGAGGCAATGGGTCTTGAAAAAGACCACTACTTATGAAAGAATGTGGGAGGAGGAGGAAATGGGTTGGTTCTACATGTTGGATGATATAGTGTTTCTTCATGAGATATAGGGGTTAGAGAGGATAGCATGGGACTACCTCCCAAGATAGACAAATGTGGGGGTCTCTCTAGATTATGTGAGAGAGATGAGGAGGAAACCCTTCCCTGAATTTATAGTACCAAATGTAATTCCTAGAGATGATGGAAAAGGGGAGATGATGAGAAGGAGGAGATGAGGGTGGTGGAGGGAAAGGTGGTAGAGGGAGAGAGAGATATAGACTTTAGAGGTCTATCCAACCACTAAATGAAATCAAGTAGTACAGAGTAGGTAGAGGAGAAGAGGCTTATAAGATGGCCTCAGGTGGACAAGGAGAGGAAATAATGATAGGAGAAGAGGTAGAAGCCACCTACACTAGTTAGAGGGGATGATTCTATGGATTGAAATATTAGGGCTCTAGATGTAGAGGTCTAGTAGCTTAGGACTATGATAGATGTTAGAGATCAAAAAAAATTTAATATGTGGGTGGAGGCTGATAAATGAGTATGTTCCTTACATAAGGACCTAGAAAAAGCATGATGAGAGGTAGAGAAATAGGGGTTAGAGGGTGTCTATATAGCTATAGTATTAGTGAGTCAGTAGGAACCTATCTATTCTAAGAGAGTAGCAAGGTCAGAGGGAGTATTACAACCACTAGATAAGACTCAGGAACCACCCCCATAGCCACAATAGACACATGAGATAGTCCTAGGGTCTAGGTCTAGGATAGGATCTATGTTCTTGTGACTATTTTGATGTATCATTTTGAGAGACATGTATCCATATTTTGTACTCATGTTAGATGCACATGTGATATTTCACCCTTTTATATGAGGTTCTATATTTTGGATTAGCATTATGTACTTCTCTTTTATATTCTCATTTGGTGGTGTTAGGATTAAACCATAGACATAAATAACAATTACATGCAAATATAACCACTAACAGAAAATAATAGATCACATAGAAAAAAACATAAGGCACCAAGATTTAACATGGTTCACCCAATCCCTGGGCTACATCCACCAAATAGAAAGTCTGATATTATTACAATCTAGTGATTACAACATGATTACAATCTATAATCCTTACAGCTCAATACCACTGTAAGAACCAATTTTGCATCACCACAATGAAACAATCCCTAAACCTAAGCCTTTTTATACAAGTATTTTTATGCCGCTTTAGGGTTATAACATGTCAGCCATATGTATAGTACTTTCCTGATTAGTCACCACAAACTAACAATCTCCCACTTGCAGACTGATTAGGTTCTAAACTAGACAACAAGCTACCACTTGGAGACTGATCCTATAGCTATGATGCTACTCCATGAGACTCCCACTAGATCAAACCACCCTAGACATTGTTATTCTTTTATTCATGTTCAGTCTAAAAGAAAAATTGAAGCTGAAGAAGAGTTTAGCTTCTCCATTGTTACTACCTTTGTAAACATATTTGTTGGATTGTCATCTGTATGCATCTTCTCCAACTTTAGCTATCCATCCCCCAAAACTGACCAATTGAAATGGTACCACAATTGTATGTGTTTGGTCTTTGAATGCATAGCTGATTTTTTTGCAAGAAGAATGGCACTTTGACTATCTATAAATAAATAATTATCCCTCTGAGGGTGTCCCAATTCTTTCAAGAAGAACTAAAACCATATCATCTCCTTGGCTACCTCTGTAGCAACTACATACTCTACCTCTATAGTGGATAAAGTATTGACCTTCTATAACCTAGAAACCTACCTCATAGTTGCCCCACCAATAGTAAATACATAACCTATAGTACTATGCCTAGTATCAATATCCCCTACCAAATCTATGTCAACATAGCCCTATAAACCAGTAGTAGAGCCCCCAAAGTGTAAACACTTATTAGATGTTCCTCTCAAATATCTGAGAATCTATTTGAAAGCATTCCAATGCTCAATTCCTAGATGACTCATATAGTTGCTAACAACTTGCACTACATGTACAATATCTAGCCTAGTACATACCATAGCATACATCCAGCTTCCTACAACTAAAGCATAGGGTAGCCTTTACATATTGTCCTCCTCTTCTTGTGTCTTAGGACACATCTCCTTAGTCAACTTCAAATGACCAGGTAAAGGTGTATTGATAGCTTTAGCATTCTCCATAGAGAAATGTTGCAACACCTTCTCATTATAATCAGCCTGAGATAGCATCAATTTTATGTTTTTCCTATCTCTACAAATCTTCATACCAAGGATTTGTTTTTCTACCCCCAAATCCTTCATAGTGAATGTATGTGCTAATTCGCATTTCAACCCCTTACTGTGATCCATGTTAGACCTAGCTACAAGCATATCATCAACATATAAACATAAAATAATGTAGCTATCATTAGCCAACTTCTTAAAATAAACACAATGATTTGAATGACACCTATTGTATCCATGCTCATGCATAAAACTGCCAAATTTTAGATACCATTGTTGAGGTGCTTGCTTCAAGCCATATAAACTTTTCTTCAATTTACACACTAAGTTCTCCTTACCTTTGACTGCAAATCCCTATGGCTACTCTAAATACAAATCTTTAGTAGCCATAAGACTTAAAATAGTATGGATAGAAGTCATCTTAACAATAAGAGAATATATCTCATCAAAATCAATGCCCTTTTTTTGTTTCAAATCCTTTCACAACTAACCTAGCTTTAAATCTTTTCTTACCTCCTTCCTCTTCTTTCAATTTGTAAATCCACTTATTCTGTAAAGCTCTTTTACTTGTAGGTAATTTGCATAAATCCCAAGTCTTATTTTTTAGCAAAGAGTCCATTTCTTCTTTCATTGTAGACTCCCACTAAACCTTAGTATCCACCTACACAACTTCATCATAACATTCAAGTTCACCAACATCAGTAAATAAAATTGAATACAAATAGGGAGAGAACCTTTCTAGAGGTCTAATTTGCCTTGTTGACTATCTAACATTCACTGGTGTATGTGGTATTTGTTGTTGTTGTTGTTACACATCATAAGGAATGGATGGAACATTAGCTTTTGGAGTATCATCTAACACTACATAATTATCATCTTTCTTCTCATGTTGCTGCAATAGATCTTTGTACAACACTTTCTCATTGAATATGACATCCTTGCTTTTTAAAATTTTATGATTTTCAAAATTCCAAAGCCCATAATGAAATTCATTAATGCCATATCCAAAAAATACACATTTCTTTGACTTTTCTTCTAGCTTGGTTCTATTTTTAGAATCTATGTGAGAAAATGCTTCATAGCCAAAGGTTTTGAGAAAAGAATAACTCACCTTCTTACTAGTCCATGCTTCCCTAGAATACCATAGAAAAAAGGAGTAAAGGGGCCTCTATTAATCAAATATATAGTTGTATTGATAGCCTCCACCCACATGTGTAAGGGAAACCTAGCATGCAACCTCATGCTCTTACATGCTCCATTATAGTCCTATTCATACGTTCAACCACTCCATTTTCCTAAGGAGTCTTTGGAATAGTTTTTTGTCTATGAATATCATTAGTGGAGCAATAATCTTCAAATTCATGATTGCAATACTCACCACCATTATCAAATCTGAGACATTTTAATTTCTTACTAGTCTCATTTTGAACCAAGCATTTCCATTTCTTAAAAGTTTGAAATACATCAAATTTCTATCAAAGGAAATAAACTCATACTTTTCTAGTTGAATCATCAATAAATGTAACATAATAATGAGAGCCACCAAGGGAAAATACCTAAGCTGGTCCCCATACATCTATATGCACAAGCTCTAATTTCTCCTTCTTGTTTTCCTTCCCAATTTTTACAAAATTCACTCTCTTTTGTTTTCCATACACAACTTTCACAAAATCCCATATTAGCACATTTTAGACCTGGTAAAACTTTCTTTGAATGAAATACTTTCATACCTTGCTCACTTATGTGCCCAAGTCTATTTTTCCACAATGATGTATTCGAATCTACAATAGCTATTTGTTCTCCCTACTCAACTGTAACAATTATTCCTAAACATTCATTTTTCTCTAAAACAATTAAAGTAGAAGGAACAATATAACTTGTACAAAGATATAAGGTGCCTACTTTTACACATTTTGCTACTACAAGGGAACCTTTTGAAACCTTCCAATTTTTATCATTAAAAGTAACTATACAACCCTCATTACTAAGTTGCCCTGCTGAAATTAAATTCCTACTTAGCCTTGGAACATGTCTTACCTCATGTAGTAGCCAATAATTCCCATTTTGCAACTTAATCTTAATTTTTCCCTTTCCAACAATCTAATAGGGTTCATTATCCCCCAAATAAACAAGTCCAAAATCCTTTTAGATGTAATCAATGAAATAACCTCTATGAGGCGTAGCATGAAATGAAGCACCAAAATCTAAAACCCATGAATCATCAACACTTTCTAAAGATAGAAGCAAAGCATCCTCTTTAGATTTGTTACTTACCATATTTGCCTCCTTGTCTCCATTTGTTTTATCTCCATTTTTCTTTCAATTTCAGCAATCTTTCTTTTTATGACTTGGTTTCCCATAGTACCGATAGTCATTCGGTCCTCTCAATTGAGACCCCCTCCCCTTTGACTTTCCCCTTGAGTTCCCACAATTTCGAGAATTACTTCCTTTCTTAGTCATTTTTCCCTTACTTTGTGCATTCAAAGAACTTCCTAATGTAGATATACTTGCAGATTTCCTATGAGTTTCCTCACTCAAAATAACACTGATCACATCATCATATTTTAGGGTACTCGATCTAGGAACAAAATTACTCATAACCATTACCAAGCCATTCCAGCTTTTAGGCAAAGAACAAAAAATTAAGAGAGCCCTAATTTCTTCTTCAAAATTGATACCCACAGAAGATAACTTACTAGTAATAGTATTAAACTCATTTAAATGATTTGCAATAGATCCACCTTCTACCATTTTCATATTAAATAAATAGTTCATGAGAAATACCTTGTTTGAAGTAGAGGGCTTTTCATATAGCGTCGCTAGGGTTTTCATCAACTCTTTTGTTGTCTTCACTTTTGTAATAATAAATGCCACCGATGGTGTTAGGCATAATAAAATGCTTCCAAGTGCCTTTCTATCTAAAAGATCCCATTCATCATTTGATGTAGATCCCTGATTCTTGGCTTTTCCCTCTAACAGCTTCCATAAATCCTTCTAATAAAGATAGTCTTTTATTTGCATCTTCCATAACAAGAAATTTTGCCCATTAAACCTATCAACTCTTAGCTTACCCTCATCTGCCATCACTCCCACTCAATCATGAGACTCCCACTCAACTATGAGACTTTCCTATAGAGGATAACTAAAACAACTACCTCACTCTGATACCACTTGTTAGGATTAAACCATAGACAAAAACAACAATTACATGCAAATATAACCACTAATATGAAATAAAAGATCACATAGAAAAGAATATAAGGCACCAAGATTTAACATGGTTCACCCAATCCTTGGGCTACGTCCACTAAAAAACAAGTTTGATATTATTGCGATCTAGTGATTACAACTTGATTACAATCCGTAATCCCTTACAGCTCAATACTACTGCAAGAACCAATTTCACATCACCACAATGAAACAATCCCTAACCCTAAGCCCTTTATACAAGTATTTTTATGCCACTTTAGGGTTACGACATGTCAGCCATATGTATAGTACTTTCCTAATCAGTCACCACAAACTAATAGATGGATGCATCTCTTTATGTTTCAACACTTATGTTTATTTTCTCACATGATTTTGATATTTATTCTCATCTTATGTTTATATGCTCATGGATGTATCCATTACTCTCTCTCATATTCTTAGCTCTATGTGATGGTATAGACTTATGGTTTAAAAATTTAGCACTTGGATAGATTTAGATGTGATGATGAGATTAACCCCTTGTGATGATAGGAATTAAAGAAGTTTTAAGTTGATAAGACTGAAGAAAAGTGAAAGAAATGATTGAAAAGAAGTGAAATGAGATGAACACAGATACTAACACATCCATGGAAGATAAAGAGGACTCTCACAACACTCAATCATACAAAGCTAAACTAAAATGAACCCTATGTATCAAAGACATATAGGTCAAGATGAATAGTGTAGTTAGATTCACTAAGTTTAGTGTACCAAGATTATACTTGCATTAAGACACAAACTGTTGAGATGATTTTAAGAATGCACTTGCAAAAAAAACAAGGACGATAAGTTGTGGACCTTAAGTGTCAACTGGGACAAGAAAGAAGCTCAAGAAACTTAAGATTGACAAGGTATACCCACATATAGAAAGAAAAATAAAGCATGCCCCATGCCCCCTATATTCTAGTTCATGACATCCTCAAAAGACTAGTAGGGAGAGAACACTCAACAAAAAATTTGTTATAAACAACACAAAAAGTAAATAAATCAACAAGTCTTAGTGTTTAGTTTAAGTGTGTGTGTGTGTGTGTGTGTGTGTGTGTGTGTGTGTGTGTAAGTCATATAACTATATCTTTAAGACTCAAGTCTACCAATAAGAAGCATAGAAGCATCCTAAACTATAACTAAAGTATTTGAAAAGTGTTGAGAAACACTCATTGTCAAGGGGAAGTGTTGAAAAATACTATTGAGAAAGTGACCAAAGAAACCCTAACACAACAAGGAGAGTATGAAAAGCTTAAATAGTTAGTGCCCCCCATAGCTAGATGAGAGTTAGTGCCAAGCTAGGAAAGGAAAAGAAAAAGGAGATGAATGGATCATGAATGCAAATAAAGTTTCTAATAGACATAAGTGCAAGGGTCTAAAGTAGCTCCCATTTCTAGGTTTTCACCATTGGTAAGATTTTTTATTTTTAGGACTTTTTATAACTTTTTTGTATTTTTTCAGGATTGTAAAATATGTACAAGTATTGAGTAGAAAAGAACCAAGCATAGAAATTCTTGAGGTACAGTATGTTGATGGGCTTGGGGAGATATTCTCCCTCAAGTGTGGAGAGATGATATGCACTGGATCCAAATGCAATAGTGATGATGTAGGGACCCAACTCTATGATGAAATTTATTATTATAGTTGGTAGAAATGCATATTTGGCAAGCCCTCACATGATCAAAAGTGATTTAATGATGTCCATCTAGGACCTTAAGCTCATGTATTCTCATAGCTCTATAATATTCATCAATGAATAGCTCCTTTAAGAAGACTCACAAAGAAGGAATCTCAACCACAAGTTGTAAGACAACCTCAAAACCATATACTAGAGAAAAATGGGTAGCCCCAATGGGAGTATGTATGCTAGTTCTATATGCATAAAGCACATGATTAATTTTTAAACGGTAATCTCTCCTAGACTTATGCCTAGTTCTATGCATGATTTTTAGCAGTGTCTTATTTGAAGCCTCAATTTGACCACTCCCTTGGGGATAATAAATAGAGGACCAATGGTTTTTAATCTTAAACCTTTTATATTTTTTTTGAAGGTCCTTATTCTTGAGTTGTCCTACATTATCAGTGACTATGGAGAAGAGAATGTCATATAATATTCTAGAGCTGTGATAGTAAACTTATTTCCACTTGATGAGCTAGGGTGTATCTTGCCAACTAGATCAAAGGCCAATGTATCATGGATGGAATTAATTCATGTCCCAAAGCATGAATTCAATTACCATATAGGTGACACTTTTTATAGGATTTTGTATAATGCACTACATCCACTTGCATAGTTGGCTAATAGTAACCAAACCTAAGTAGCTTTTGAGAAAGCACAAGGCCATTAGAGTGTGACCCACAAATTTTGTCATGGAATTCAACTAACACTCATTCAAATTAATATTTCTCTAAGAATCTAAGGAGCATTCCATTTAGACCTAGGTTCCTATACAAGTCACCATAGGAAATGGTATAATGGGAGACATTACAAATGAGTTAGTATTTTTAATTAGAAGTAAGGTTATTAGGAATAACTTGGTTATGAAGGTAAGAGTAAATGGTAGCATAGAGGGAAGAGTCATGACCAATGATAGTACAAATGACTTAGTTCTTAAGGGAATCATAGGTGGGGTAGCATAGCTCTTCCACTAGGAATTCGAATCAAGATTGATGTTCTTGCAATTTTAGTATAGATTTTGAAGAAGTCATAGAATCTACAACCTTATTTTTGTAAGGCAATTCCATAGAGCATCTATCAACTTCTTATATAGAATCAACTTGTCATCCTTGGTTTGATAGTTTATTAATTTGATTCATGAAAAGTTGTAGGCCTCCATAGATATGTAGCTCATTTATCCTCCATTCAATAGCCAATTTGATACCATTGGTGAGAGCCTTGTATTTTTCTATATTGTTGGTGTATAGAAACAATAGCTCATATGACTTAGAGATTGTGTAACCATGAGGGTAATAAATATGATGCTAGCACTAGCACCATTTTGAGTGTGAGATTCATCAAAGAACATTTTCCAATTTCTCTCTATGATGTACATTATTGATGAATCTAGGAACTCTATCTACATAGGGGCATTATCTTGGAGTAGGAAATTAGCAATTTAATTTTTAATAGCTTTTCCTTTAATGGTTTTACATTCAACATATTGAATGTCAAATTTGGATAGAATCATCATCCATTTAGTAAGCCTACCTATAAGAACAACTTTTCTTAGAAGATACTTAAGAGGATTAATTTTTGCAACCAAGTGACTAGTATGAGAAAGCATGTAATGCCATGGATTTTGAGAGGCAACTACAACTACAAAACAAGTTGTCTCAATGTTATTACAATTGATCTTATAAGTAACTAATATTTTTTTGATATGGTATATAGCTCATTCTTTTCCATTCTCATTATGATGTATTAGTAATGCCTCAAGGGAAGTGTTTGTAGCTGAAATATATTGTATCAAGGATTTCCCAGGAATAGGAGTCATGGGAATAGGTAGTTTAGAAAAATATTCTTTGATTTAAGTAAGGATCTTCTCACATTTATCATTCCACAAATATGTAGATTCTTTTTTAATGGTTGAGACCTATCATCTAGCTAAGAGATGAACCTCCTTATAGATTGTAGACATCCTTAAAGACTTCTTAATTGACTTATGTTTTTAGGAGGTTGCATTTCCATTATAGCTTGAAATTTATCTGGATCAACTTCAATTCCCTTAGAGGATATGATGTATCCTAGTAGTTTATTGGAAGTGACACTAAAAGAACACTTCCTAGGATTGAGCCTAAGTTGAAATTGTTCCATGTTGTCCAATATCAAACTCAAGTTATCTAAATGAGTGCTTCTTTGTTTGGAATTAGCTAGTGTGTCATCAACATAGTCTTCAATATTTTTATGAATGATATCATGAAAGATAGTTGTCATAGCTCTTTGATAAGTACCACTAACATTCTTAATGCCAAAAGGAATGATGTTCCAATAAAAGGTACCCCAAGAACAAGTGAAATGTTTATTTTCTTGATCTTTAGGAGCTATTTTTATGTGATTGTATCTCAAAAATCCATCCATTAAGGAATACATTTCATAACCCATAATCATGTCAATGTTTAGAAGTGGAAAGTCATCCTCAGGAAAAGTCCTTTTTAAAAAAATCTCATAAATCTATACAAACTCAAATGGACTTGTCATGCTTTGAAATAGGTACAATATTGGATATCCACTCAACATTATCTATAGCTATTATAACTTTTCCTCTTAGGAGTTTCTCTAGCTCATCTTTCACTAGTCTGGAAACATGTAGATGCATTTTCATTAGTTTTTTATTGAAATGTTTGACACTAGGAGCTATAGAAAGGTGATGCATGACTAAATTGATGCGAAGGCTGGGCATGTCTCCATATGTCTAAGAAAGATTGATTTTCTTTTCTTGAAAGAGTTAAGTGAATTTTTCCTTATCTTTAGATGATAGTGGTTGAGCTAAATCTATGATCATAGGAGACTCCTCTGTATGAAGATTAATGGGCTATGTAGGCTCAATTAAAATTGATGATCTATATTGGAAATAACTTGATAGAATAACAAGTACCTCATCTTTAGGTTCCTCAAAGATGTTTTTACCCTCAGATACATCTTTATTTTTACTATTTTTTGGCTCTAACACCACTACCAAGTGGTTTTAGCTCATTTTTTTCATTTTTCATTTTAGTTTAAGACTAAGGTACTTGATATCTAACTCTATCATATTGAAAACTGATTCATGGATGAAATAGGCTATTGGTTTGATAACATTTAGATAGAAGGTGATCTCATAATAATTTTGGAATGATGGTAGCTTGAAACTTCAATTTTTTATGGACCAATCAATGAGATGTGGGTAAATGAGAGACATCAATGAAGAAGCTTCAAGCTTATTGATATAGAAGGAATTTCCTCTAGTGACAAGAGAATATAAGTCTATAAGGAAATCTCCAAAGGCACCTAAATTGGGGAAAGACCTAGGAGAATCAATGTGATTCACTAAAGAAAGTTGGGACTTTAACTCACCAAACCCTATTAAAGACTCATTAACTATTGGAAATATAAGAGGAGTAACTGAGAGGGGAGGGTTAAATCAGTTACTACTAAAATAAATCCAAAATCCCTTATATTTCATTACAAAATGCAAATAGATAACTAAATACTACAGAAGCTTGGTAAACACATAGAATTCTATAACTTAGTAATAACTAGATTAGCTCAGCAAAAGATTATCATATAAATGATTAGATGTTATTTGTGATTACCATTACTTTAACTTAGTTGCAAATACATAAATAAAATAGCATGAACACATTTGAAACCAAGATTTAATGTGGAAACCCAATTTGGGAAAAACCACCAATAGCAACTAGTTACTGATTTTCACCCTTTTGAAGTGAGCCCTATTAGGAGCCAACCCTATTAAAGGTTACAAAACACACTACTACATGTGATCCTATTAAATTATTTAATCACCCTATTAGGAGTGGCCTTGCTAGAGGTCTTGAGAACAATTCAATGGAATTGCCTACTTGTTAGAGGATTTGAAAATAGCTATTAAGCCAAATCCGTTAAGAGATTTAGTTGACTACTATAATGGTTAGAGAGTAACAATGAGATGGCCTAATTTGACTATAACTAATTTTTTAATTTTAGATCTCTATTTTGGCTTGTACTTGATCCTTTTTGATATCAAATATGACTTTGATACACCACAAGGATGTTTTTCTTATCCTTCAAATTCACTTCCTCTACTCATTAAAAGATCTTCAATCATATCACCATAATTCACACATTCTTTTCCATTTTCACTCCTGCACTTTGAAATTACAACTCAACCTTATACTTATATCTTCCACTTTGTCAAGTTGACTCAAATACAACTTAGAATAATCAATATTCATTACCTTAGTTGGCTGGAATCAATAGATAAGTCAATTAAGCTTAATACAACAAAATAAGAAAATTCTTTGTTAGCTGATCTTGTTTGGTAGAAGCTAACTCTGAAATGATTTCCTTTGATAACATATAGAAGCTTGGTTGATACTACAAACTTATGGAAATCCTTTGGAAACTGAGTGAGCTTGATTAGAACTAGTTCTATCCAACTTTTCTTCATTACTCAAGTGAGCTCGGTTAACACTTGCTCCCTGCAACTTTTCCTTTGACACCTGAGTGAAATTGGTAGACACTGCCTTCTGAACTAGCTAAACACAAGAACATTTGGTAGACACTAAGAACTATCTTCACTACCCAAGTGAGCTTGGCATATTCTAACTGATAATGATTATGACATTTGTGTAACATCAAAGACAACACACAATTAATCAATTGTACCCAACAATCTCCCTCTTTGGCATTGATGGCAACACATGTCATAGCACAATGAAATTTTGGATTTGAAAACTCCCTCTATCAATATGAGCTCTTTCTTTCACTAAATTCTATCTACAATGGCTATTACCATGTTCATTTAGAACATCCTCCCTCTTTCAACATACTTAATCTTTAGAAGACCTCTCCCTCTTTGGTTTCTAACATTATTTTGGTTCCAAAAATGAAGGGGGGGGCTACACGAGCAATGACCCCTATGAGATTGATGGTGTAAATAGTGTGGGTTGGGAGGAAGATAGTGGGGGGGACTCTCAAAGATATGATAGTAAACTTCTCCCTCTTTGACAACACATGCCAAAGACAATAACTCTATAAATATCAATGTACTTTAAGTACTGATTCATTTGCAATATGCCATTGCCAATTCTACACCAACTAATTGATCTTCAATAGGTTCTAGTTGATGCATTCACTAAAATTCATTTTAGTGAATTTTAGATAGGGAAATGACCCATAGCTTACCTCATAGGTGCAAAAATGCATCCTTAGGTAATGGCTTGGTGAATATGTTCACAATCTATTCCTTTGTATTCACATATTGCAATCTAACTTCTTTATCTTGAAACTCTCTTAAGAAGTGATACTTTATAGCAATATGCTTTGTTTTAGAATGCATTACTGGATTCTTTGATATGATGATTTCACTGGTGTTATCACAATATATGACAACTAGATCTTTGATTTCTACCTTCATTCCTTCCAATAGTTGTTTGAACAAAACAATGTTAGAGAAATTGACTATTGCTACTACATATTCTTCCTTCACTATGGATTAAGATGCATAATTTTTCTTCTTTCTTGTCCAAGATACTAGTATTTTACCAAGAAAGAATGCTCCACCACTAGTGCTTTTTCTATCATCAAGACTTCTTGCCCAATCAGCATCAGTAAATATTTTCAAGTCCAAATTGCCTCCAAGTTTGTACCATAAACCATAGTCTTTAGTACCTTTCAGATACCTCTGATTCTCTTGATTGCCATCATGTGATTTTTCTTGGGATTTCCTAAGAATCTTGCCACTATTATAACTACTAGAGAAATATCAAGCCTTGTGTGTACTACATATTGTAATTTTCTAATCATTGATCTATAAGTGGTCTTATCTACTTCTTTGGAATCATCATTTTTGGAAAGCTTATGTCTAGTTGACATAGATGTTCGAAATGGTCTTGAATCTTCCATTCCAAATTTCTTTGATATATTTAGATTGAGTGATGTAGATACCATTCTTGTTCTATTGTATTTGCAATCCAACAAAGTATTTTATTTCACCAAACATGGACATCTCAAATTCTTTTCTCATTTCTTCTAAGAAGGCTTTGGATAAATCATCATTTCCTATAAATAAAGTGTCATCAACAAATATTTTTCCTAACACAATCTTCTTATCTAGTCCTTCAATTATATATAGACTACTATTATCATTAGTCCTTTGAAAACCAATATGTACCAAGTAATTATGGAGTCTTTCATACCAAGCTCTAGGAGCTTGTTTGAGACCATATAATGCTTTGTGTAGTTTGCAAACCATGTCTCCTTTGCTAGGATCTACAAAACCTTCTAGTTTCTCGATGTAGACTTCTTCATCAAAAATTCCATTCAAGAATGTAGATTTAACATCCATTTGATATACTTTAAATCCTCTATGTGCCACATATGCTAGTAAAGTTATAACACCTTCAAGTCTTGCTATAGGAGAAAAAGTCTCACCATAGTCAATCCCTTATTCTTGAGAATAACCTTTGCACACCAATCTTGCTTTGTTCCTTGATAATTTTCCATTTTCATTCAACTTATTTCTAAATACCAATTTTGCACCAATTACATTTTTATCCTTGGGTCTAGGAACAAGAGTCCAAGTTTTATTTTTTTCTATTTGTTCTATCTCTTCATTCATTGCTTCAATCCAACTTTTATTTTCTAAAGCATCTTTATCACTTCTAGGTTCAAATTCAACAAGGAAACATGTACCTTTCAATTTTCTTCTTGTCATTATTCCATCTGATTTTTCTCCAATGATCTAATCAGGTGCATGATGTCTTCTGACATATCTTGTGAACATTGGCTCCTTGGTCTTTAAATGAGTTCCACCATCTTCTTCTTGAATTTTAGTTTCAAGCTTGGGTCCTTCTACCTATGACTCAAGTCCATTAGGCTTAGTTTGAACTAGCTCATTAGCCTCTCATTATGACTTGGGTCCTTGTAGCTTAGGTTGCACTGTTTGCAACTCTGTAGGTATTGGAGTTGAAGCTTCTTCTTTTTTCAGATAGATTTGGCAGAGTATCAGGTTCATAGTAAATGAATCTTCTATATTCTTAAGGTTCCTTATTACTTTCTTCTTCACTCTTTTTTGCAAATTCATCAATTCTAACATGTGCACTCACTATAGTTTTTTGAATGGACAAATTCAAACATCTGTATGCTTTACTCCTATAGGAGTATCCTAGAAATTTTCCTTTTCTAGATTCTTTCAATATGTAATAGTTGTTGTCAAATACTTTCAAGTAACTTACATTAGATTTGTAGCCATACCATAGCTAATAAGGTGTCTTGTTTGAATCTTTCTTCAACTAAACTCTATTCAAGGTATGAACTGCAATGCTGATAGCTTCCTTCTAGTGTTTGAGAGAAATGTTCTTTTCAATCATCAAGGTTCTTGCATAGTCTATGATAGATCTATTTCTTTTTTCTACTATACCATTCTTCTATGGTGTACTAGGGGTTGATACTTGTCTTTTGATTCCTCTTTCAATGCAAAAATTGTTGAATTCATGGGAGATGAATTCACCACCTTTGTTTTATTTCAAGTATTTCAATCATGTTCCAGTTTCATTTTCTACTCTTGCTAGATACCATTTGAATTTTTGAAAGGCTTCTAATTTTTCTTTTAGGTATATTACCATCATCATTGTAGAGTAGTCATCAACAAAGAGAATGAAAAAAATTTCTCCACTATAACTCTATATTCCAATAGGTCCACCTAAGTTTCTATGAACAATTTCCAAGACTTCTTCTAATTGATAGTCTTTCCTTTTGAAGCTTCTCTTTCCATCTTACCAATTTGCAATTCTTGCATAGACCCATGTCGGGTTTCTTAAAACTAGGAATACCTCTTACTCATTTATGTTTTCTTATCTTAACTAGATTATGAAATGTCCCTTTACTGATTTTATATGATATTTCAAGCCTCTAATCAGATCTTTAAGATCAAACAAGCAATATTTCAAAGATCCACCAATTTCTCAATAAACCCCAAATCGGGTATGCCCAAAATAGTACCAAAAACTTCACAGCTTCACATATTTTTAATAAATCTGAAAGTGAAAATTTTTATAAAAATTTCAGCAGAATAACAGCCTCCAAAATGACATTTCTAGATCTGTATAACATTTACACAACAGCTCCCAAATGGAGGATAAAAACAATGCTCATCGGGCTCCCGAAAACAACACAGAACAGCCCGAAAACACCACAAAAACACTAATAATCTATCACATAAGTATAATCGTGACCAAATAAATATATTCAGATTTATTTTAACATCTAAATGTCTGATATATAGCAGCAACCCAAACTGATATGAAATACTCAACCGAAAACACCAAACTCTTACAAAAAAAAACTCGAAAACCCACAAATCTGCACTGTTCAGCACAAAGGAAAAATCTACATGAGCATGCACATGGAATGGATTCAAAATCCCATCCTTAACCTTCTTGGAAACCTGAAAACTCCCATTATTGGGTCTCCTTCTCCACAGGTTTGGCAGCCTCTGAAGAACAACAAAGCAATGCGCAAAAATCAAGTTATGGAATGAGCCCAAAATGCCTCCAAACCCCTTAAAAGAGGGCATAACCCTAACTCACATCCAAGAGGGGTTAATAAAACATATTTTAATAATAATTTTCATTTATTAGTCCATTAGCTTCCAAAGATTATCCCCTTTTTCCAAAAATTCACCTTTTTGGGCCTACCTGCCTTAGCAAAGATTACTATTTTTTAATTATTTGAAAAGGGGACATGACAAGTCCTCCCCTTCCAAATATTGCTTGTCCTCAAGAAATGGCTAAACAATAAACCAATAAATCCACCTAGATACAAAATGTAGTCATGAACTATACTATTGTCAATTAACATAGGCTCCTGCAATATCCTCTGCAATATGACCAAGAGGAATCCATAATCAAACTGACAATTACTGCTCAACCAAACTCCAAAGTCACAACTTCCATAGTTAGAAACCCAAGAGACACAAACTCTTAGAACATCAAAACCCAAGTAAAGTGGACAAATCAAACTACCAACACAGTAAATACCATCAACGCATCCCACTGGCCTATACAGAAAGTACAATCCAACTCTACAACAATGGTGAATGCTCCTGAATGAAACTATACCATGTATGGAGAATCCACACACTGTACAACTCATACAATCAACACAACTCTATAGATCACTGGCCACTGTCTCATAACCATAACTCCCATGCACCCCTGATGGTGAAAATCCATCACAAGATAAACAACAAGAAATGGAACCCAAACCAAGTTTGTCTGCCATCAACTCCTTAGCACAAGGATCAAATGCTAACTGATGTACATACCCTACAATATAATGTTGATTAAAAAAACCAACCTCAGTCAACAGCTCACCATGAACAAGTGATACAACCCACTATGAATGATCACCAACTAAGTCAGGAGATGTCATAGCCAAAGGAGTAGAATCAATAACAACACCCGCTGAAGCATCACTCCAAAACTCCTGCTCTAAGTCATGTATTATCAAGCTGTCAACTGCAAGACCTATCGCCATGTCGTGCCCATCACAACTCTCATCCCGAGGCATCAAACTATCCCATAACTGATGATAAGCACTAGGAACCAAAGTACATCTCTGTATCATCATCTCATCAACATGGTCATCAAAGGTGAATTGATGAGCATACCTCATAATGTAATGTCGATAGAATGTGCCAATCTCAGTCAATGGCTCAGACTGTAATCCAGATGTAACTAACTGCAATTGATCACTAACCAAGTTGGAACTGACTACTACCTCTGAAGACATCACCAAGGGAGTAGTATTACTAGAAAGAACCATGCCAACTGTCGGCTCACCAACATCACACATGGTCTTTGATACATCATCTCTAGTCTTCGTGCCATTAGTACTAGAGGTCACCACCATGTCAGGCATACCACAACAATCTGTTGCAGCACCCAACTCAACTAAACTTGAATCTAGTGGAGACAAACCCGGTATGCCAATGTTAGTATTAAGGATGGATGCATCCACATCTCCACTATCTTTGACAATCTTGACCATGGACATCCTCGGATCACTAGACACCATAGCTTGTGATTGTGTAGAATCTGGTAAAGACTATAGTTGCTCTAACTCCATGGTCACATTAGCCAAATGAAACTATGACTCCTTGAAAGCCAAATATGTACTCTCAAGAATCTTAGAAGTCACCTCAAGCTACTGAGTAAGCTCACTCACCTCATCTTCCTTGGCCAACAATGCATCGTATGCTGTACTGCCCCACTCCATAAGATAATCTCTATCGGCTATCAGCTGCATATAATCCTATCTCAAAATCTGGATAGCCTCCCATAAAGAGTGGAACTCTATCAAGGAAAGATAACTACCTCCCTGCTCATCACTATTAGGAGAACCCCATCCATAAACTGCTAACAACTGACGACCAGCATCAAAATGTTGGCAAGTGATAGCAATGTCTCGCTCACTAACTCTCAACTGATTAGACACATGATGGCACTGGCTAGACTGTCTCCTACAAACCTTCTCTGATGCACTGTCTAAAGGAGTATCCTCAAAGTTACTAGTATCTAGAGTATTACCATCCATATCATGTGAATCAAATCCAAAGCTCATATCAACATATGGAGTATCAAAAACTGTAGCACTGATGTCTAACTCCTCTGTACCAAAAGAAACTACCAAGGAAACTAAGTCTTCAAAACTATCCACTACATCCTCCTAGATGTCATCAATGCCAATATGATCTTGGGACTCATCTATACACACTGCCAAATATGAAAGATCATCAACACATTCCAACAAGTATGGTCAACTGGATATATGAACAAAGCCCAACACCAGTGTATAAAAACTAATACCAGCATCGAACAAGCTGCTGGCACAAGAAAAGACAACACCATGCAATCTACTAATCAAATCCATGATAGCACCCAAAAAAATGCTACTACCAAAAAGTGCTAAAGATCTCCAGTCAACTGAATCCCAAACGTCAATATAACAATCTCAAATCCATATTTGTAAACTAGAATTAGCTGGTAACTCAAGAAAAATCCTCACCTAAGTAATATGACCAATACAAAGTAACTCCACATACCTGTCATGATGAGATAATGAAGTCACAATACTATCTTTGTTCACTTTCAGCTGGTTGGACAAATCATGTGAAGTACTACCAGCCTCAACCTCATGTGTCGAAGCATCTAACTGTGCCTGGTAATCTTTCTCAACAAAGTCATGAATGCTCAATATCTACTCATCTCTACCAAGTATATCACCATCATGCACAACAACATCCTCATAATCATCATCTGAACCCACTATGTTGTAGTCACTACCTGTTGTAACTATACCATCCTGAATACCTGTGACATCACCCTTTGATGACCTGTATACAATTGTCTCAATTTGAGTATCAAGTTGACCATTACTATCAATCTGCATAATATCCTTTCTCACTACCTCTTGTGGTAGAGTAGAATCTGAGACCTCAGCCTGGCTATAAGCTAGTTTCTCAAACTCCTCATGCAAGTTCTTAGTAATTGTGTCATATGCCCTGTGAGAAAATCTGCCAAATAGAAATCTAGTCAGCTTATCCATTTTAGCTGGGTTGGACAACATGTCATTCATTATACGGTTGTGCTCAACCAACTGTTCAGACATGTCATGGCTTATTTTCCTAAGTTTATCTTGAATGTCTAAATAACCATCCTTTCTATTGTAATGACTCTGGATATCAATTGTCCAAGATTGTGTCCTCTGAGACTCTGTACTATACTTGTCCATTCTGGATAAAGTAGAGTGTAACCCCAATAGGTTATAACTTTTTCAAACACCAAGAACTAACATGCAATTGATTAGAAGTAGCATGCAACCATAGATTTTGACATGCAGCTGATTAGAAGCAACATGCAACCACCAAATTCACCAAGAACTAACATGCAAATGATTAGAAGTAGCATGCAACCATAGATTTTGACATGAAGCTGATTAGAAGCAACATGCAACCACCAAATTCACCAAGAACTAACATGCAAATGATTAGAATTAGCATGCAACCATAAATTTTGACATGCAAGATTTGGGTAATTGTCAAAACTGACTTGCAAACTTCTACAAACCGTCAGGTTGGCAATATCATAGCTCTGCTACCACTGAAATGTCCCTTTACTGATTTTATATGATATTTCAAGCCTCTAATCAGATCTTTAAGATCAAACAAGCAATATTTCAAAGATCCACCAATTTTTCAATAAACCCCAAATCGGGTATGTCGGAAATAGTACCAAAAACTTCACAGCTTCACATATTTTTAATAAATCTGAAAGTGGAAATTTTTAAAGAAATTTCAGCATCATAACAGCCTCAAAAATTACATTTCTAGATCTGTATAACATTTACACAAAATCTCCCAAACGGAGGATAAAAATAATGCTCATCGGGCTCCCGAAAACAACACAAAACAGCCCGAAAACACCAAAAAACACTAATAATCTATCACAGAAGTATAATAATGACCAAATACATATATTTAGGCTTATTTTAACATCTAAATGTCTGATATACAGAAGCAACCCAAACTGATATGAAATACTCAACCGAAAACACCAAACTCTTACAAAAAACACACCCGAAAACTCACAAATCTGCATTGTTCAGCACAAAGAAAAACTCTACATGAGCATGCACATGGAATGGCTTCAAAATCCCATCCTTAGCCTTCTTGGAAACCTGAAAACTCCCATTCTTGGGTCTCCTTCTCCACAGGTTTGGCAGCCTTTGAAGAACAACAAAACAATGCGCCAAAATCAAGTTCTAGAATGAGCCCAAAATGCCTCCAAACCCCTTAAAAGAGGGCATAACCCTAACTCACATCCAAGAGGGGTTAATAAAACATATTTCAATAATAATTTTCATTTATTAGTCCATTAGCTTCCAAAGATTATTCCCTTTTTCTGAAACTTCACCTTTTTGGGCTTGCCCGCCTTAGCAAAGATTATTATTTTTTAATTATTTGAAAAGGGGACATGACAGATTATCAAAATTCACATGATATAGCCTTTTGTTCCATACCCAAATTTTCTCTACTTGAGCAATAAAGGATAAACAATCACTAAGATCAAGATAAAATAGATTACCTTTTGTTACCTTGCTAGAACCAACCAAATTTCCTTTCCCATCTAGTAGTTTTGCTTGTCTATTCATGAATTCTACCTTGAATCCAATATTATTTAGATGTGCCACACTTAGTAGATTATTCTTTAGTCCTTAAACCCAATAAACATTATCACACACAAGTTCTTTAGTCAACAAGATACATCCTTTTCCTTTTATGTTATAGGGTTCATTGTTTCCAAATATTACACTACCTCCATGATAATATTACATATGCTCAAATTTTGTTTTGTCACCAATCATATGATGTGAGTAGCCACTATTAATAATCCATATATCATTTTTTCTAACATGTGAGATAAGTTCTATCTTATCTCCATCATCATCAAATTCATCTTTAACAACTATATATACCATTTCATCTTCACTATTATTAGAATCTTTAGCTATGAAACAAGATTTATTACCTTTTTCCTTGAAGCTCTTGTAGTTCTTGGAGTCCTTCTTTTCTTTATGCTTATTGCTTTTGTTTTCATTCTTAATTTCCTTTTTTGGACACCTAGTAGTAATGTGACCAATTTCTTCACAAGAAAAGTAGATCAGAGGAACTTTACCTTTGTACTTCACTCTTCCTTTGGAATACTTCCTTGCAAGTAGGGCTTCAACAACTTCAAGATTACTGTCTAAACTTTCTTTTGGTGATCCTTCTTCTTCACTTCTTCATTGACTAGATTTTGAATTTTTACCCTTTTCTTTGAGTGAAAGCTTAGCTTTAAATGTAGATTCAATATTCTTAGAAGTAGGAACATATTTATCATAATTGTCTAACTCAAAATTTGTTAATCTTCCAACTAGAGCATCCAAACCTCTCTTATTATTCAGATCACATCTCATTTCTTGAATAGTAGATACTCTAATTGCATAAATGGGAAGAAGAGTTCTAAGTACTTTACTTACAATAGTTTCCTCCTTGATGTCTCCTCCAGATGATTTGATTGCACTTACACTAGCCTTGATTCTTTCCACATATTTTTCAATGTTTTCATCTTCTCTCATTTTCATTTGATCCAATTATGCTCTAAGGATTTTTGCTTTGGCTCTTCTTACATTGTCATCTCCTCCAAAGATATCTGTTAGTTTGTTACATATTGAAAAATTAGTTTTACAATCTTTTACCTCATCAAATTTAGCATAACTAAGAACAGATCCAATATCAATTATCATGATATTATGAATTTTGTTTTTAGTAATGTCTTCAACTGATAATATTATAGTGGGAGTCTTCTATTCAACATCAAGATACTTGCAACTTGAATCACTGATGATACGAAAATTTAATCTCATAAGTCCCTACCATGCTACAAAATTGTCTTTGTTCAGCTTGGGAATCTCTCTTTTGTAAGACATCTTGATCTTTAGCTTAGGTCCTTGAAACCTTTTTGCAAGCACCAAAAGCTCTGATAGCAATTGTTGAAAATATAGGAAGAGTAATTGAGAGGGGAGGGGTGAATCAGTTACTACTAAAATAAATCCTAGAGCCCTTAAATGTCATTACAAAATACAAATAGATATTTGAATACCGTAGAAGCTTAGTAAACACATAGAATGTAGTAACTCAGTAATAATTGGATTAGCTTAGTAAAAGATTATCATTTAAACCATTAGATGTTATTTGTGATTACCATTAAATTAACTTAGTTTCAAACACATAAAGATAATAACATGAACACATTTGACACCAAGATTTAACGTGGAAAACTAATTTGGGAAAATCATCAATAGCAACTAGTTATTGATTTTCACTCTTCTAAAGTGAGCCTTCTTAGGACCCTATTAAAGGTTACAAAACACACTATTAGGTGTGAACTTATTAAATGATTTAATCACCTTGTTAGGAGTGGCCTTGTTAGAGGTCTTGAGAATAATTCAATGAAATTTCCACCTTGTTAGAGGATTTGCAAATCATTGTTAAGCTAGCTCTGTTAAGAGATTTAGATCACTACTACAATGGTTAGGGAACAATAATGAGATGACTTGATTTTATTGAAACCAATTTTCTAATTTTAGATCTCTATTCTGGCTTGTACTTGATCCTTTTTGATCGAATATGACTTTTCTACACCACAAAGATATTCTACCTATCCTTCAAAATAACTTCCTCTACTCATGAATAGATCTTCAATCACATCACCATAATTTGCACAGTCTTTACCATTTTTCACTTGCACACTTTGAAAGCACAATGTGACCTTATACTTATATCTTACACTTTTTTAAGTCAACACATACAAATTGGAATAATCAATATTCATTACCTTAGTCAGCTAGAATCAATAGATAAGCCAATTAAGCTTAATATAACAAAATAATAATATCCTTTGTTAGCTGACCCTACTCAATAGAAACTAACTCTAAAATGATTTCATTTGATAACCAATAGAATCTTGGTTAATACTACAATCTTAGAAAAATCCTTTGGCAATCAAGTGAGCTTGGTTATCATTGGCTCCATCTAACTTTTCTTCATTACCTAAGTGAGCTTGGTTAACACTCACTCTTTGAAAGTTTTCCTTCAATGCTTGAGTGAACTCAGTAGACACTACCTTCTGAACTAGGTAAACATAAGAATTCTTAGTAGACATTGAGAACTATCTTCACTACCCAAGTGAGCTTGGCATATACTAACTAATAATGATTATGGCATTTTTGTAACATCAAAGATAACACACAATTAATAAATTGTATCCAACAATTAACTACATTGGTTTGGTTAGTATAAGCATGTACACCATCTATTCCCACATCATGAGATGCATAAAAAAAGAGAATCTAATTCTTATTCATTTCAATCAGTGCTTTGATTACAAGCCATAAGGTGGTTTCTATTTCTTCTAATTCTCTATCTATTATAATCGTCTAAATCAGACTCATTGAATTTAGGTTGTGTAGAAGTGGAAGACTTAGTAGCATGATCATTAAGTAGCACATCTTCCCCCTAAAGAATTGAAATGGACAGCATAAAATAATCCTCTGTAATAGTAGTAGTCATAGGTTGGATCTCATCTTCTGAATCACTCACTGTAGGAGGCTCTTCATCATAAATAGGAAGATTATTCTCAACCCCATAGCCTAAGCTAGTGGTGTTCTTACTCTTACAACCTTTGGTATCGATCATAGGTTCAACAAGGGCATGTTTACTATCATTTAAACTTTTATGTCTATGGTAACCCATCTTCTTAAGAAATTGATAGCCTTTCCCACATTTCTTGGGAGAAATCGGCATAGCAAGTATAACTTGTTCAATTGGATCTTCCTCCTTGTATATCCAATCCCTAACAACTTTATCTTCTTTTTCATCTTGTAATGGGACCAAGGATTGAACAAATGTGCCATATATGGTAATAGCTAATGAGGAGGGTTTCATGATATCAGATAGTTTTTCATAAGATCATGAAGAAACTGGAAATGTAGAAATAGAGTCTAAACTATATTCCCCCATACAAATGCTCATCATTTTTAACTTCTTATTACAAGAAATGATCTAACTTTATTAGCATGTTTATTGTTTGGAACTAGAAATCCAATTGTAGTGTGCTTATTTATTGACATAGAGTTATCTTAAGGAATCATAACTTTGATACCATTAAAGGGAAAACTTATACATTGATAAAAGATTGATGTCAACTCTTGCATATCATGTATCCATAGTCTCCCTAGAATTTTTTAATATGCAAGTGGAATATCAAGAACTTGGAACACCACATCCTTTTCTATAGGACCAACTCAGGTAGGGAGCACAATAAGACCTTTAGAGGAATGTTCAACTTCATCATTAGATTTGATTATGATTTAATAGAAAACTTAGATAGCCCTAAATATTGAACAACATTGAAAGAGACAATATTTAACCTTGCACCATTATCTATCAACACTTGTTAGACTCAAGTATGATGAATTTGTACTTCAATGTGTAATGCAAGGTTGTGAGGGTTCCTAAGTGATATTTCATCTTCTTTGAAAAATGTAAGGTAATGCAAAGAGGATATGTGAATCACCATAGCTTGGAACTTATCTACATAAATATTAGTAGGAATAGTGATGGGGACAGAACCCAAGCATAGAATGGACACAACAAGAAAAGGGAAATTGTATTAACTATGAAAATAAGCTAGTACATTCAGTATAGGGAAAATAGACTTCAAAACATGCCCTAAGGGCTTACAATAGCACAAAACTAGAGATAATTTCTCCTTTTGGTACCTCCTCTCAATTTCCACTCCAAAGTGCCTTTTACAATGCCAAAAATGTCCTTAAATAGACCCCAGAGGGTTAAGGACTAGGAGTACATTCTAGAAAGTGCTAGTGGGCATCCACCGACCAAGTAGAAGGCTCTAGAAGCCGCATTAGAACTTGGTGCAAATCTAGAATAATCAAAAAATGGTAACCGAACTTCTGGGAGGCATAACTTTTGAACCGTAGCTCAGATTGATGAACTGTTTACATTTCTGGAAAGCTCTTGAAGCGCTCTATAGCCCTATGGACAAATTTTCTTGTCCACTATTTTTTGGCCCTTTTTGAGGTCATTTAATGCCCCTAACCTAACTTTGAAGCATTCTTAGGAGGTCTCCAAAAACTAAAAAACTGTGATAACTTTGAAACTGTGGGGCCTTTTGACCTGATTCTTTTTTTGGAATGCTCTAAATTGAAATTAACTTCATCTGGCCAATTTACACCTCCTAGTTCACCAAAATTATGGTTCAATTACATACTCCTATTTTTTTGGCATTTACACGTATCCCAAGGTGTTCAAATACTCTATCCTAGAACACTGATAGTGGAACTATGAGAGTTGGAACCTTTATTTGACCCAAATGGGTATCTAGAAATGAAAACACATGAAATAGAAATTAAGTCTAAGTACTTTTTTTTTTGGGTGACACAGGATTTCCCTTATACCTCTAGATGCTCCTGCATCAGATACCTAGGGTAGATTGAAAAGTGCCCCTATCACTTTATGAATGGTAGAGGAAATCCCAAATGGAAAACCTCAGCTGCTAAAATCTAAGTTGAGTCCTCTATTGACCATCCTTTCCACTTGACCAAATACTCTTCATACTGCCTATTTCTAGTACTCCTACCTACACGATGATCTAGAATGTCTTCTATCTCCTCCTTCTTAGAAGAAGGAATTAGACATGGCTCTAACATCAGTTTCTCATCTTCACCATCATCATGATACTCTGTTAAGTTAGCAATGTTAAAAATAGGAGAAATGTGAATACCATCTGGCAACTCCACCTCATATGCATTTACTGAGTCATGTTTCTTCAAAATTTTGCAGGGGCCAAATTTTTTAATTTTTAGCTTGTTGTAAGTATTGGTTGGAAATCTTTCTTTTCGTAAGTGTACTATGACTAGATCCCCTACTTGGAATTTCTTATGTATTCTCCTTTGATCAGCCCTAGCTTTATACTCTTGATTCATCTTGGTAATGTGTGCTTGAACCTACTTATGTAGACGCTTGATATGTTGAGCAAATTCTTCAGCTTTAGCACTTGTCCTCTCCCCTTGCTCTATCTTCCTTAATTTTGGTGGAGTCCTTGGGCTACTTCCATATACAATTTGGAATGGTGATCTACCAGTTCTCCTATTTACAGAGTTATTGTAAGCAAACTCGACTTGTGGTAGAATCAAATCCCACCCCTTAGGCTTATCCCCAACTAAACATCTCAGCAAATTGCCCAGACTTTTGTTTACCACTTCTATTTGGCTGTCAGTATGTGGGTGATGTGTGGAACTAAATTTCAAGTCTGTTCTCAACTTTTTCCACAATGTTCTCCAGAAATACCCCACAAATTTAGTGTCTTTATTAGAAACTATACTCCTTGGAAGACCATGTAGTCTTACCACTTCTCTAAAAAAAAAGTTTGCAATATGGACAACATCATGAGTTTTGTGGCATGGAATGAAATGTGCCATTTTGGAGAACCTATCAACCACTGCAAATACTAAGTCATTACTCCTTGGTGTCCTTAGCAATCCAAGAACAAAATCCATACTTATGGCCTCCCATGGCTTTGATGGAACATGCAATGGCTGATATAGTCCAGTATTGTGGCTAAATCCCTTGGCAACTTGACAAACCTGGCAACTCTATACAAACTTCTTCACATCTTGTGAAATCTGAGGCCAAAAATAATGTTCTCTAAGAATAGCAATGGTCTTATCTCAACCAAAATGTCCTGCCATCCCTCCACTGTGTTTCTCTTTAATCAAATTTTCCCTCATGGAACTCCTTGGAATGCACAATTGGCTGCCCTTGAATAACATACCATCCTGAATCAAATAGTCTAACCACTTAGTTCTATCTACAGCAACAGGCTCTTTACAAGATTTCCATGCTTCGACAAAATTAGGATCATCAGGGTACAGATTCTTGAGTTCATCAAACCCAACTACTTCAACTTGCATTACTATAAGCAACAACTATCTCCTGCTTAGTGCATTTGCAACCCTGTTAGATTTTCCACTTCTATGTTTCAACACAAATGTATAGCTCTGCAAGAACTCTACCCACTTCATATGCCTCCGATTCAATTTACCTTGGCTATTTAGGTATTATAATGATTGGTGATCAGTATACAAAACAAATTCCTTTGGCAATAAATAATGCCTCCATTTCTTTAAAGCCTAAACTATTGCATAGAACTCTTGATCATAAACAGAATACTTCTCTGCATCATTCAATTTTTCACTAAAATATGCAATAGGCTTACCTTATTGGCTCAATATAGCCCCAATAGTCCTACCACTAGCATCAAAATCCACCTAAAACACCTTTCTAAAATCTAGAAGTGCCAACATAGGTTGTTCTATCACCTTCTTCTTCAGCAATTCAAAACTTGTCACAGCTGCTGCAGTCCATTTGAACTCTTTTCTATCCCCTCTTATTGTGTCAGTTAGGGGTGCACATATGCCACTAAAATTCTTAATAAACTTCATGTAAAAACTAACCAGACCATGAAATGATCTTACCTCAGTAGTAGACCTTGGAGTAGGCCATTCCAAGATGGCTTTTACCTTCTCTGGATCCATTTTGAGACCTTCAGGTGATATAACAAACCCCAAATAGACTAGCTCCCTTTTTGCAAAGATACACTTCTTCAAATTAATTAACAATTTCTCTTCCCTTAAGCTTTCAAGGACATTGTGAATATGCAATAAATGTTCTTCCAAAGTCTTGCTGAAAATTAAAATATCATCCAAATAGACAATAACAAATTTTCTCAAGAACTTCTTAAGTACTTCATTCATAAGCCACATGAAGGTGTTTGGGGCATTCGTCAATCCAAAGGGCATGACTAACCACTCATAATGACCCTCCTTGGTCTTGAAGGCCATTTTCCACTCATCTCCTTCTCGAATCTGTATCTAGTGATAACCACTCTTGAGATCTATCTTTGTGAAGTACTGAGCTCCACTCAAGAAGTCCATAAGATCATCCATTCTTGGAAAAGGAAACAGATATTTGATGGTTATCCTATTTATAGCTTGAGAGTCTATACACATCCTCCACTCTCCATCCTTCTTTGGTGCCAATACTACAGGTACTGCACATGGACTCAGGCTCTCCTAAATCAAGCCCTTCCTCAATAGTTCCTGAACCTATCTATTTAGCTCCTTTGTTTCAGTAGGAGTCATCCTGTGAGCAACCTTGTTAGGAAAACTAGCTGCTGGAATTAGATCTATCTGATGAATGATTTGCCTTACTGGTGGCGAATCTTCTAGAACATTATCAGAGATAATATCTCCAAACTCACCTAGTAAATCTGAAACTTCAAGTGGTATTTCACTACTACCTTCTTTATCTTTCCTAGGAATCAAAGCATAGCACATACGCTGATGTTTCATTCCATCTAAAAAATTTCTTCCATCAACAAGAAAAATCCTAGCACTGCTACATACCTTTTCACCTTCCTTTTTCATGGGCTTCAGTTTGTGGCAAACTCCATCCTTTGTTAGAGAGTATGTGTTTGCATGACCATCATGTACTGCATGTCTATCAAACTACCATGGTCTACCCAACAATAGATGGAAAACATCCATTGGAATAACATCACAAAGAAATTCATCATGGTAACTCCCAAGTTTGAATTTCACAAGACATTTTTCACTTACCAGGACCTTACGATCATCTTTCACCCAAGCAATCCGATAGGGCTGGGGATGTTTCTCCCTCTTGAGCTTCAGCTTAGAGACCATCTCCTCTGACACCAAGTTGTCAGTGCTACCACCATCAATGATCACATCAAAAAAAAAATCCTCACATTTGCACCTGGTGTGAAACAAACTCCTCCTTTGTCCTAGTTCAATTTCACCACTTAGTAGGACCCTTTCTTTTACCAAGGTCTCTCCTCTTTCTGCATCCTCTGAATGTGATGACTATGCATCCTCATCCACATGAGAAACCCTAGCTTGACCCTCAGCTCTCCTATCGGTCCTTCCTTGTCATTGAGGGTATTCAAAGGCACGATGACCTTCTTCATTGCAATAGAAATAGGTACCATAGAAGCCTCCTTTTTCTTGTCCATGTCCTCTACCTCTTCCTCTCTGATTTCCAAAGTCTTGATCACAGGAGTAGTTGAAACCCTCATTCCTCTAGTTCCTACTAGTACCCACATATTCATTTTTCTTTTGGGTTTCATTTTGACCTATAGATGACCTATCGCTTCCCCTTCCTCCTTGACCATGCACTCTTTGTCTCGCTTTAAACCTTTTATTCAGCTTCTCTTCAACTCATAGGGAAAACTAGTATGCCTCTTCAATGCTGGTCATTCTTACAAGACTTAATTCCTCCTAGATGCTAGGTTGCAACTCACTGATATAATGAGAAACCTTCTCCTGATTTGCTTTTGCATGCCCTGCTATAATCAAAATTAAATAAAACTCCTCTATATATTCTTGGACTAATCTTCCTACTTGCTTTAGCCCATGCATCTTCTTAAAAAAATCAAGCTCATAGTCCATAGGAATGAACTGCTTCTTCAATTTGTCCACCATGCGATCCCACCTTGTGATCTTCTCCTTTCTTCTTCTATTTCTTTCCAATTAAACCTCTTGCCACTAGATTTTGGCATGGCCTTTTAGTTTGGCCTTTGCAAACTTAACCCTATTTGGGTCCCTGATATCCTCATACTCAAAGTATTCTTCCAGTTCATTGATCCAGTAGATCAACTCATCTGGTTTTAGATTTCTTGAAAATACACCCACATAAATTGTAGGTCTTTTCCCAAATTTAGTAATGGCCCTAAAAAGCCTTTCCTCTACATGCTTTAGAACTTCCCCATCAAATCCCCCTTCTGGTCCAATTTCTTCTTCTTCATTGTCATCCTCACTATCGTCACCTGCGACAACATTTGTTCCTCTACGGAGCTCCTCCTGCATTCTTCTACCTGACTTTGGAGGGCTCTAACCTCCTTAGGATTAATAGCTCTGGCCCTTCCACCATGCTCTCTTTGTAGAGGCATCTTCTTAACTTAAACCCACAACCACACAGTCCTGGTGCAAATTGCCTCACAGTCGGCACTCTGTCTACACACTCAGGAAAACCAACTCTGATACCACTTGATGGGGACACAACCCAAGCATAGAATGGACACAACAGGAAAAGGGAAATTGTATTAACTATGAAAATAAGCTAGTACATTCAGTACAAAGAAAATAGACTTCAAATCATGCCCTAAGGACTTACAATAGCACAAAATTGGAGATAATTTCTCCTTTTTGTACCTCCTCTCAATTTTCACTCTAAACTGCCTTTTACAATGCCAAAAATGTCCTTAAATAGACCTCAAAGGGTTAAGGACTAGGAGTACATTCTAGAAAGTGTTAGTAGGCATCCACCGACCAAGTAGAAGGCTCCAAAAGCCGCATTAGAAGTTGGTACAAATCTAGAAGAATCCAAAAATGGTAACCGAACTTTCAGGTGGCATAACTTTTGAACCGTACCTCTGATTGACGAACTGTTTACATTTTTAGAGGGCTCTCAAAGAACTCTATAGCCCTATGAATAACTTTTCTCATCCCCCCTTTTTTGGCCCTTTTTGAAGTAATTTAATGCCCCTAACCTGACTTTGAAGCATTCTTAGGAGGTCTCCAAAAATTGAAAAACTGTGATAACTTTCAAACCGTGGGGCCTTTTGACCTGATTCATTTTCTGGAATGATCTAAATTGTAATTACATTCATCTGGAAAATTTACACCTTCTAGTTCACCAAAATTATGGCTCAATTACATACTCCTATTTTTTTGGCATTTACACGTATCCCAAGGTGTTCAAATACTCTATCCTAGAACACTGATAGTGGAACTGTGAGAGTTGGAACCTTTATTTGACCCAAATGGGTATCCAGAGATAAAAACACATGAAACAAAAACTAAGTCTAAATACATTTTTTTTTTGGGGTGACACAGGATTGCCCTTATACCTCTGGATGCTCTTGCATCAAATAGTAGTTGCATATAATGGCTTTCTAGGATCTCCTTGTGTAAAGGGGATAACTCTAGCAACTCAAAAATAGATATTTTGTAACTGGATGACAAGATCAAAAGTAGGCTTAGCAATGATAGCATATTTCTTAGATGAGATATCTTGTCGAGGATTATCTACAACCTTAAGGACAACTTTGGACTAACCTCTAGTGACAATTTTTAGTCTTTCACCATAAAAAGAGGAAGAGGAGTTTGTAATCCTAAGTGAAACTATAGGTCTACTATTATCAAAGCATTGGAAGGAATCAAGAGTTCTCAATATCACTTTGGGCCTTTCATCATTGATATCATAGTTAGGCTCTTTGTCAAATTTGGTCCCCATCATGTAGACACTCTCCTTAATAGGTTGAAGCAAGGTTTTGACATTGTCAATGTTGGTGTATGTGTAATTGATCTTAACATCATTACCATTTTGTTTGATTTTGAAATTTCTCTTTTTTCATAATGTGGATATGGTCCTTGAAAGCTTTATGATCAAATTTCTTAACCAAACCATTAGTGATAACCTTTCCTCCATCAATGAGACCTTGTATTACATCCTTAAGATTAAGAAAATTATTTGTATTATGACCCTTATTTCTAGGGTAATTGAAATACTAATCATATCTCCACCAAGGAGGTTTGACATCAGGATCATAGGGTCTTGAATTATTAGGTAGTGTAATAAGCTTGTTAGAAAGCAATGTCTTTAAGATCACACCATATGAATCAATCAATGGGGTTAAATTATGCTTAGGCATATAAGAATTTGTAAACTTGGGATTGTCATAAGCTTGAGATTTTTTTGAATCATTTGTTTTTGTTGCCTCTTATTATTTAGTAGCAAGAATAGCATTATCCAAGTTAAAAGAGGGTTCTTTTTCTTGGGAATACACACCACCCCATCATTTACAAATTTTATTTTTTTATTCCAAGGCTTTCTCTTATCCTTCCCATTCCCATTTCCATTTTTCTCCTTGTTCAATACTATTTTACCCTTCTTAATAGCAATATCTGCAATGTGATAATAACTCTCAATCATACCATTGAATGTAGAGAAAACCATTTTTCTAAGGTCATAGTATAGATTAGGTGCAAGAGTGTTAACAAATATATCAATATTATCATTCTTGGGGATTTGTCATGGATATCTAGCATGTAATTTTCTCCACCTTTGTAAGTAGGTAACAAAAGATTCCACTCGTTATTACTTAATGTTGGATAGATCTAGCATGGTGATGGGATGTTGTATGTTATAAGAATAGGGTTTAATAGTTCATTACAGAAAGTCATCAAAATATTTTAGACATTGGGAGATCTTAGTGAACTATTCTATGGCTTGTCAATTAAAAATCCTTGGAAAGAGTCTCATGAGATATGTGTCTTCTTGCACAAAGTCCATACAAAGTGCATAAAATTGCCTAACATGATTGTGTGGGTCACCATTCCATTATATTGATAATATTTAGGAACCTCTATATCCCTCATAAATGACATCATGTAAAGAATTTTTTCAAAGGGAAGAGCACACATGGTCTCAAAAAATGAGGTATTAGGTTTTTCTTTTTCCATTTGCATGTGTTGAAATTGATTTTGTAGGTCTTGTACTTTATTCTTCAAGATGTCACTTTAAGTTGATTCTCACTTTTAAATGATTCATTGGACATCAAATTCATAATGTATACTCCAACCTATATTTTTCATATACACAAACTATTGATCACCACTTTGTTCTAGTGCCTTAAGCATGAGACCTTAAAAATGTTCATCTTGTTGGAGCCTATTGACACAAAAGTATGGACCATTGCTTGAGGTATGACCCTCAAGTGACCTTGTATAACATGGAAATGACCTCCAAGTGTGGGACATGCACTTTGAGGTTCAATCTCTAGAGAAGGCCAACTTCCTTACAATTAGGATGCACATAAATTAATGTTTTAAAGGAAAAGAGAGAAGAAAATGCATAAAAGTAAATGTTGAAAGGGAAAGGGGGATAATGCACTAGATTAAAACTTGGTTACAATCTTTGTGGATGTGCATAACATTAATAAAAGGCCCCAAACTACATAGATCTTAACTCTAATTCACCCTTCAAGGATTCATATGTAGGTTAGAACAAATGAGACATTGCAAGGAAAGATATATTCACAATGCAACACCCACGAGAAGATTAACACAACATAAATATTTAAAAGGTAAAATAGAAACATTCCACAAAAAGGAAAACACACACACAAGATAGTTAAATGGTAAGAAGAGGAAATATGAATTTCTATTAATGCAAGGGAAAACAATAAATTTATAATCACAAAGCATAATGTTGTTGTAAAAGAACCAGAGAAAAAACAAAACAAAGTATTTACAACATGCCTTTATAGATCAGAAATAACTTAGATGTTTAGATGAAGTTCAAAACCCAACCATGGTAGAGTTAAGAGTTACAAAGAGAAATAAAAATGAAAATCAGAAAGAGATCTGATCATTAAATGCAACTTGCCCATTTGGAGTGATAGGAAAAGCCAAATAGAATGCACCCAACCAATAAAAGATCATATCTGAAAAATTAGATATTTACAAGAAATAAAGAGGAATGAGAATCCATTAGAACCATGAAACAAGGCCCAAAAAAGTCACCCAAAATTAAAGAACTAGCCTTGGAGATGTGTGTTGGATGCAAGAGGTCAAATCATGTCATCGTCAAAAAATGTGAGAAGGGATAACCTGCAGTGTTAACCCACCTGCGTACACCTATAGATTTGAGTGATGTGGAAAAGATCAGATCTATCCCAAAAGTGGTGGACTTTCAACACATATTTTTCCATTTGAAATGGACAACGTGGATGCTGCAAAAATCTTCCATTAAATAATTAAAAAAAAATCATTGATGATTTTAAAAAAAAATTTGATGGTTAACACATTTCTCAATACATGGTGGAAGAAATAACAAATATTTTCTCTATTTCATAGGCTGACTAAAAATAACCTTTGCAAAATAGTGCAATGGGATATCATGAAACTTGGAAAAAGAACTAACTGAGTCATTCAACCAAAGAACAAACCAAGCTAGTAACCAAGAAACTTGGTAGTAGAAAAGACTAAGCCACTCAGCCAAAAAACATCACGAAAATTATAAAAAGTTAACTATCAATTGACATGTTAACCCACCAAAGAATTTGACCCATTGAAGATCTCTTAGTTTGGTTATCAATGGTGAACTGAATGGTGGAAAACATAGCCAACATTTTTGGGGACTCAATGTGGTTCTTTTATGCTAAGCATAAGATCAGTGGCCTTATGAAATCCATTATGAATAGAGTCACTAAGAAAGAACAAAATGTTAGCCCACCTATAACTTCACAAAATATACAACTAGAAAAAAATAAAAAAGCTTTGGGAAGCTCTACAAAGCTCTAGGAAAAGAGAAAAATTGTACACATGCACTTCTTGAAAAGATAAAAATAATTACTCTACTATGTATAGGTATTTACAAAGAAAATAATCAAACAAAGCCATTGATTGGCTTGCTGAAGTAGCTACCCTTCCTTACAAATTGATTTTTCCTTCCATGCACATGAGAAACTAGAGAGATCAAAAAGCATGAAAATCATACTTTTACATGGAATTCATTCTTTCCAATGCTAAAAAAAAGAATATTTCCAGTACTAGGACACTATCATGTTGAGAAAAACATACTTTCTCTTCTTTGTGATCTTAACTCTCATGGTCTAGAATGAGCATAATGGGGGGAAACTTTCATTTTTGTAGAGCTAGATTCCTTAGGGGACATCCTCTTGATGGTTTTAGGTCTAAGAAATCTACCTTAACCATGCTAATGTGCTCTATAACATTTGATAGTATCCAACTAGTTTGAAATTGGCTCCATTTCCTCTTATGAAAAAATGATCTCCACCTTGTCTTCATGTTTCTCATGAACCACCTCCTTGGGAGCTACTGGTATAGTGTCAAGCCTTGAGAAAATGTCCATCATGATATTGGAGCATGAAGAAGACAAACTACTACTTGGTTTCTATTCTAGAAGATGTAGGGTTGAGGATGTCCTTTATTTTGACCCTTGTCTGAGGGCCCAATCCAGAATAGGGACCGACTATAGGAAGGGAATATTTTAAAGGATGTGGGTAAGGATGTGATTCCATCACATGTAGAGGACCATAAGAAGTATGTGGTGGAGACAAGTCAATTCACATGGTCTTCACTATTTGGAAGGAAGCCAAGAGAAAAGTGATCTTTTCCTTTGGTCACTTCTAAGTCATGCTAGGAAAAATTTATGTAATGATCAAGAAGTGGGAACCCAATATGGATCTTGAAGGATTTGATCAAAACAAATCCAAAAAGCCTTCAAATACCTACAAGTAAAAACCTATCACAAAGAAGAAAAGGACAAGAAGAGGCAAGGGTTTGATCTAAAAAACATGCAAATTATATTTAGATGAAGAAATGATTATTCAACAGATGAATACTTACAAAGAGATCAATCCTTATAAAAGGAGATAAAAACAAAAAAAGGATAACCTAAAGCTTAAAAAAGCTATGTTGCACATTATAATTAATATAAAATATTAATTATATGCACCTAAGAGATAGCTTAAGAAAACTAGAGTAATAAGAAACTTATTTAATTAAATCAAAGTGATTTAATTAATAAGTGTAAACAAATAATTACTCTAACACCCCCCTTAAGTGAAGCTCAAGAGGTAAGCTAACCTAGTACAACTATGAAAGCAGAAAAATGGGTCCTAACAACAAGGCCTGATAAGGTACCCAATCACAAAAAAACTCTATGAAATGTAGAAATAAAGAAAACCACATGACAAAAACCCTACTCCAAAAAGAGATCACAAAGAGTGTTCTAGAAGATAAGAACAAAAAGTGATGATGAAGAGAACCACTGAAGCATGAAGAAGCCAAAAACTCTATTAAAAAAAACCTGTTGATCTGAAGAACCTCCATAGAAATAGAAGGCTATGAACTAAGAGTGTCTATATGGTAGATGATCCATCTCAGCGAAATGCATAGGTAGCCAGCCATTGCAATTGCCTAGTATATATGATCAAAAACTAAAAACATAGCCTACTCTAATGAACCATCAAACCAAGGAAGCATTAGAAACAATAGATGAACAATCCCCACCCCCCCTAAAGGCAGACAAGGGTGAGGTGATAGGTAGCTAAGAAACTAGGCCAAAACACTCTTGCAATACAGGAAGAATCAAGCACATCGAGAGTGAAGTACAAACACCTATAAAGGCATATGTCACTAACACATCATGGGGCTAATGTCATGGAAGGGACACTCACTTGACAAAGGAAGAGGGGACTAAAAGAAAATCAACTATCCCCCCATGGAACTTTATAATATAGAGTGAGTACAATAAATCACAATGATGAAAAGGTTCCTAAAATGCATGCAGTGGCACTTTACCTTAGTGTTTTTGTATAAAGATGCTTACAAATAATATCAACAATGATCAGAAAGGGGAAAAAGTTGATACAAAAGATAGTACAACCCAAAAAAAGAGATCCCATGCCATGAAAATGATCGTCAAATCTAGAACACCTAAGATATACACCATAGAGAAAAAATGCCAAAAACATGATAGGAAGAGCATGGGGTATAATTTGAAGGAAATTACAAATTTTTTGAAAAGTAGATGGAACCAACTTTCCAAAAATATAATGTTTTCAAAAACAGAAGATGGGATTCTCAAGATATGCTCTCTCGAGTGAAAAATTGAACATCTGGCTTTGACTACCAAAATAGGCAACCAAATTGCATCAAAACCCCAAAAGACCTATAACAATATCTTTGTCTCAAAACCAGCTTTTTGATGCATATTTTGGATTGAAAAAATTCATCTGTATGCTCAAGTTACAAAGAAAAAATTGATAGGGCCCCTAGAGATGCATAAAAAACTTAATTTTTTCAATAAAAAATAGTAAATAAAATTTAAAATGAAAATACTACACCACCCTCGCACCACTGGTAGAGTAGTGCCTGGGTAGTGGGTGGGTAGAGCTCACAGGAGGCATAGCTATAGTGGTAGAGCGACGGTGGAGGGTAGGTGGGAGCTGGCCTCGGCAGGTCACTGGGAGCCATTGCGATCAATGGGATCATCGATGGTTACCACCAACTACTAACAGTCTTAGTGACTGCTAGTTCTTTTCTAAACTACTGTAGTAGAAAAAGAATCTTTTTATAATTTTTTTGAATTTTTCCACCTCAAAGTGTGTACAAAGGCCATATGGCCTTGCTGGGAAAAAAATTTTCTTCCTAGGTCAATGTTGCCCAAATCAGACAAATCTTATATGGAAATGGGAGTTTTGACACATTCTAAATCCATCTGTGACATTCATTTTTTCTCAAACTACTTTGAAAATTGGTGACCCCCTTTGTTTTCTTAAGAAATACCCAAAAAACACTAGATCTAATTTGCCAAACCCTTGTTCTTTTCTTTTTCTCCAAATAACAAACAAACTAAAATAGATCTAGCTTTGATACCATGAAGGACTTGATCAAAAAAAATCCACAAAGCCTTCAAATACCTGCATGCAAAAACCTGTCACGAAGAAAAAAAGACAAGAAGAGACAAGGGTTTGATTTGAAAAACATGCAAATTGTATTCAGATGAAGAAAAGATTATTCAATAGATCAATAATTACAAAGAGATCAATCCTTATAAATGAAGATTGAAAGACAAAAAGGGTAACCTAAATCCTAAAATAGCTAGGTTTCACATTATTATTAATATAAAATATTAATTATATGCACCTAAGAGATAGCTTAAGAAAACTAGAGTAATAGAAAACTTATTTAATTAAATCAAAGTGATTTAATTAATAAGTGTAAACAAATAATTACTCTAATAGATCTATTTAATGACTTCTTCATGAATACTCTAGTTTGGGTTAGATTACTATGGCTCTCACTCAAATTTTAGCATGAAGACATTTTAAAGGGGATAATTGGTTCATTTGGTGAGCTAATAGCTATTGATAATGGGATGGCTACAAGGTAAAAAAATCATTGTGCCTAGATCTATGTGAAAGTTTCTCAATTGAAAAATATTCCCTAGAAAGTGGAATTAATTTCAAAACTTGGAAAAAAGATGCAAGAAAATGTCTTTGAGTATCTCACTAATGCATATTTTTCTTGCAAAAAATAGGGCCACTACGCTAAAAACTATTTGATGAAAATAAAAAACAAACCAAAGGTGGTTCATGGGGATAAAAAGAGGGAACCAAAACCAAAAAGAGTATGGAAACCTAAAATCATACTAGAAAAGATGGCTGATATAAAAATTGTTCAAAATAAGGTGAAGTTGTTGGAAGAAGAAAAGATATCCTAGAATAATGAAGTCCCTAGGACCAAGGAAAAAGAGGAATGTAAAGATCCTATGAACTAAATGGTAATCTATCAAAATAAAGAACCCAAAATGGTAGTTTTGTAGATTTAGAGGAGACAAAAGTGTTGGAAATATTCAAGATATGACAAGTTACTGAGAGGGGAGGGGTGAATCAGTAACTTTTATATCTTGAATATTTCCAACAATAAAACTGCATACTGATATATTCACCATTCCAAGTAACCTACTGTAAGCATGAAAAAAAATCATTTGCAACACTTGAACACACAGATTTGGTGACCCAGAAATCTTCCAATAGAAAGTAAAACTGGGGTGGGGATGAAACCCACAAAGCTTCGTTACTGCAGTATGAAGTTGGTCGGTTAAGGCTTACAATGACCACTTCTGGTGATCTGCCCTATTAGGAGCACAAAGGATTGCTAGATCCACCTTGTTAGATGATTTACAAACATATAATAAAGTATGTACTCTGCTGGGAGATTTACAAAAGACTGTTAAGTCTACCTTGTTAAAGGATTTACAAAAATTGATTCACCTGTTAGAATGAAACAGTAGATCTGATTACAACTGATTGCTGATAAGATCCGCTATGCTCTGATTCACCTTGATGTGATAGATAAAACTTTTCTGCTCCAAAACTTGACCTTGCTGAATACCTTCACAACTCAGCACACATACTTTCGCACGCATGTATTTCTTTCACACTTTCGCATTTTTCATTCATTACCATTACTATTGCCATTATATTTGAATGATACAATACATTGCATATATATACCATCCAAATAAACAATACATGCAAGGTCGGCCAAAACAACAAGTGCAAATCTCTATACAAAGTCGGCCCAAGGTAAAAACTTGGGTTCACTGAACTGTCTCGGTGTCCTTTTGATACTCGGCGTCCACTGCGTTACTCGGCATCGTCATGCACTTGGTAGAAGTGAAGGCACGGTCCATACTAAACACTTTGAGTAGTTCTGAACTTGGTAACCACTAGAGACTCGATAGAAGAGATGTCACTCGGTGAACACTTCTATCTGAACTGTAGCTCGGTGATCAAAGGAAACACTCGATAGAACCTTGTGACTCTGTGATAGTTAGTTTCCTTGATAACCGTCTGAGCTCGGTAAAATTAATTTCCTTGATAACCTCAGGAGCTCGGTTATCACAAAGTTCTTGGTCAATACTAAGTACATCTTCACTCGGTCAAAACTGATTCCTTTCTTTACCTCGAACACTTGGTAAACACTGGCTACTTTGTTCACCTCGATCACTCGGTAAACACTGACTTCTTTGTTCACCTCGATCACTTGGTAAACACTGACTTCTTTGTTCACCTCGATCACTCAGTAAACACTGACTTCTTTGTTCACCTCGATCACTCGGTAAACACTGAGAACTAGGTAAAGCTTGGCTTACAAAGGAATGTCCGGTGAGAGCTCGGTAAGCATTCAGAATCCAATAAGTGTTGTAACTAATGACAAAAATGTATCATAATGCCAACAAAAAGAAGGAGAAATCCTTGAGGAAAGACTTGTGGTCAACTTGATGAGCTAGAAGTATTGGGAGAGCTTCTGTAAGAAGCTCCCCAAATTCTTTCTAGATCCTCAAGAGAAGAGCTTTTGAATTTTGATGATGTTCAAGAGCCAAAATGTTTTGATTTGATCTCTATAAAGATAGAATGTAAAAAAAAATTAGGTCAAAGGAAGAAAATAGAGAAGAAATCTAACCCTAATCTAACTTCTTTAGGTGTGGAAACCTAAAAAAGTAAAATGGAAATTGGCTCTCTCAAATTGGAACCAAATTTGGAACTCTAGAGAAACCTGGTAGGAAAACTACTCAGAAGACAAGAGAAAGTGAAATTTTACAAAATATTGCTAATGGAAAATAGACAACTATTTTGGATTTTACTCCCAAAAAATTACTATGAAAGTAATCACTTGGAATATTAGAGGGATGAACATTATTCATAAACCTAATATTGTTCGTAAATTTGTTAGGGAGTGGAAACCTAATATTTTAGTGCTTCAAGAAACTAAAATGGAAACACAAAAAGTAGAAAAGCTTAAATCTTTTAATAATTATTGTATTGTGGCAAGTAGTTCTGAAAGTTCTTCTAGAGGAACAATGATCTTGTGGAAATAGTCTTTATTTTTTGGCAAATTGCTTAATTCTAATAAAAAATCATTGGTGGTTAAGTTAAATAGTAATGTCCAAAATAACTATTGCTATATTGTTAATGTGTATATGCCCAATAATAAGAACTCTAGGCAAAAAAATTGGGAGCCTTTATCTAAGATAAAGAGTGTTGATTATAAAGGTATATGACTTTTCTTGGGGGATTTTAATATTCCTCTTTATGAGCATGAAAAAAAAGGTGGAAATTCTAGTCAACTAGAAGGGAGACTAGATCTTATAGATTTTATAAACAAGGAGGGACTTATTGACTTATATCTTCATGGGATTGAGTTTACCTGGAGTCAAAAAAGAGTGTGAAATGAAAGCATCCAAGCTCAATTGGATAGGCTTAATATCTTTGGATTGGACTAAAGATTTTGTGTGTAAGTTGAAAGCTATCAATAAGATGGCCTCCGACCATTTCCCTCTTTTATTTATGGAAAAGGACTAGGAAAAATTCCCCATTCAAATTTGAGAAAATGTGGGTGTAGCATCCTTAGTTTGAGGACCAAGTGGAGGAATGGTGGAACATAAACATTGAAGGAATGGATCTTTACCATGTAGCTTCAAAACTTAGGCATGCTAAAAAGAAAGTTAGAGAATGAAATAAAAGACATTTTAAGAATATCTTTGAGAGTAAATCTTCTATTAAGGATGAACTTAAAAATCATCCAAGATAGAATCCATTAGGAGGGATATTTGATTGAGTTGGTGAAGGATGAAAACAAGAAACTAGTAGAGTATCATGACATAATATCTAAAGAAAAGATCTATTGGAGATATAAGTCTAGATCTATTTGGATCAAAGAAGGAGATAGTAATACAATTTTTTTTTTATCTATCTACTCTAAAATATAGATCAAAAAACCATATTATGAGTCTTAATAATGGAAGAGTTCAAATTACTAATGACCAAGAAATTTTTGATGAATTGGTTTCCCTTTTTTTGACTCAACTGTCCTTAGACCCTAATATTGACCAATCTAAATAGTCTAAGTTACATGATGCCATTCCTTCATTGGTCTCTAATGATTAAAAAAAAATGTTGTGTGCTATCCCTAAGGGAAATGATATCTACAAAGTTGTTTTCTCACTTGAAGGAGACAAATCCCCAGGGCCAAATTATTTCCCCATGCTTTTCTTTAAGAAAGAGTGGAAACTGGTAGGTATAGATGTCTGTGATATTGTTAAAGAGTTCTTTGGAGCCAAAAGTATGTTGAAGAAAATAAAATTCTACCTTCTTGTGTCTGATTTTGAAGAAGATTGGAGCTAATTCTCTAGACTAGTTCAGACCTATTAGTCTCTACAACTTGATTTATAAAATCATCTCTAAAATCCTCACTTTGAGATTGTTAAACATTCTACCATATTTGATTTCCAAGCAACAAAATGGTTTTATTCTTGGTATGAAAATTATTAATTCTATTGTTTTGGTGCATGAAAATATCCCCTCCTTATCTCTTTCTAACAATCAAGGTTTTATTATGAAAGTTGATATTGCCAAAGCTTATGATAGAGTTGAATGGTCCTTCCTCCAAAAGATCCTTATGTCTTTTGACTTTAGTGCCAATGTGATTAAGCTTATTATGGATATGGTGTCTACTAATTTGGTTGTTATGCTAGTCAATGGGAGCTCTACTAATTTTTTTAGACCATCTAGGGGACTAAGGCAAGGTGACCCCTCATCTCTAATTATTTTTACTATGATGGCTAACTATCTAGGGAGATATGTTGAAAAGATGGTTTCTAAAGGGGAAATTCAAGGTTTGATACTTCATCTCATCCTCTTATCTGTTCTCACAAAAGATTTGTGGATGATACCATTTTCCTTGGAAAAGATGAGGTTATAGAGGCTAGGAATCTTAAAAGGCTCTTAACCTTTATTCCTCTACAACTAGTTAGTTGATTAATTGAAACAAGAGTTCTTTATTTTTTATTAACACTCTTTCTACTAGATAGGGTAAGATTGCTAACATTATTGGTTTCTCTATTGGTTCTCTTCCATGTACCTATCTTGGGTTACCTTCGAGATTGAATCCTCTAGAGTGTTTTTGGGAGGATCTTATTAAAAAATTCAACAAGAAATTGGCTGGGTGGGAAGGTAGTTTATTGAGTCAAGATGGTAAAGTTACTCTCCTCAAAGGCTATCTTTAGAGTATTCCTATGTGTGATATGAGCCTTCTTAGGATCCTAGGAAATTTTTTTGATGTAATTGAAAAAATTCAAAGGAACTTCCTTTGGTCTGGTATAGAGGATAAGAAGAGAATGACTTTAATTACTTGGGATAAGATTTTTAAACCTAAACTAGAAGGGAGTTTGGGTATAAGATTTTCCAAAAGTATGAATAAAGCTTTATTAGCTAAATAGGGTTGGAGAGTCTACCATGATAAGAAGGACTAAAGCTCTATCTAGAAACATAATTACCTTTATGAGGCTCCTTTCTTTGCCAATTTTTTTCCCCCACCCTATTATTCCTTCTTCTTCTACTATTTGGAATGTAGTTCAGGGAGCTAAACATATTTTAAACAAAGGCAACAAATGGAAAGTAGGTAATGGGAGTAAGATCATATTTTGGGATGATAAATGGCTTCTAGATCATCTTTTGATTGAGGATTTTGATGATACGACATTTGTGGATAGGTGCAAATAGGGTTATGGTGAAGTTTTGGAGAATTATTGTGATTAGAGTAAATCAAGATTTTTCTAGTATCTAGTTGGCCTTGAATGCTATTAGCCTTTACCCTTAAAAATTTGATGCTTTGGTTTGGGGGATTGAACTAAGAGGATTAAATGACTTACTGCTAAAATCAATGTCTTTTATTAGACTTTGCTTCAAAAAAAAATCTTAACTCTGGATAATCTACAAAAGAGAGGAGTCTACTTGGCTAACAAATGTTGTCTCTATAAGAAGGAATTTGAATACAAGAAACATCTTTTTTTAAATTGTTTTTTTAGCTAGAATTTTTGAAACTATCTTCTCAAATACTAGAATTTAAATTGGGTTCAACATAATGAAATTGACCTTTGTTTTTATGGTTGGACTTGTCCTACCAAGAATGATGATGTTGGCTTTCTTTGGAAGATTTCTCTATCTCATCTCTAGTGGGGAATCTGGAAGGAGAGGAATGATAGAATTTTTAGAAATAACGAGACTCTTGATTAGGTTCTAGGTCATAATATTATTGGAGCTATAAAAGAGAATTTCAAAGATCAGAGGAAAATTTCTGATGAGATTCAAATAAGTAATCCTATGAATTCCAAAGGAACTACTACTAAATAAAAAGATTAGAGATAGAAGGTTAAGAGGAGATCTCAACCTATGGGTTGGATTAAGGGGAATTTTGATGGTTCTTCTAAAAGGAACCCGAGAAAAGTTGGATGTGGTGGTGTTTTGAGAAACCATTTTAGTACGTTTGTGGATGGTGTTGCAATCCCTATTGAGAAGTTTACTAGTCATAAAGTTGAGAAAATGACTGCTCTTTTCATTATAAGGATGGCTGTGGATTCTAGCTTTTAGAATCTTTGGTTGGAAGGAGACTCTCTAAACATCATTAATATGTTGAATAACAATAGCCAAATTAGTTGAGTATAGAGGGAAGTATATTGGAAATAAATGAGCTTATGAATAAAGTTGATAATGTCTCTATTTCTCATATTTTTTAGGAGGGCAACAAGGTTGCTAACTAGATTGCTAATCAAGTGGTCTATAGGGAAACTAGGTTGAGCTAACAAGATGACCTAAGAAAGGAAGTTGATATAATGACAACTATTAATTATGATATAGCACATGCTAATGAAGGAATTATTAGGCAAGAGAAAGGAATTTATTAAGGCAAGTGATGGGTTTGTGGTAGATTTTTTGAGTATCCCTAGATGATACTTTTACATAATTATGGATTGTACTTGGAAGGCATGGAAGGTTAAAGGTTTCATGGAAATCATAAACAACATACTATACATTTTTGTGACCATTTTTTAGTCTAGTTGTAGGTGTAGAGCTAAAGACAAGATCAGAGGGGAACCAAGAAAGTAAGAGCCAAACAACTGCAAAGAATGGAGGGAAAATTTAGATGTTTGGAGGCCTTCATCAAAAATTAGATTTAGAGCAGTGTAACATTGTATGTGGTTAGTATGAGATTATCAGAGGAGTTCATCACTGAGGTTATGGGTCTTCTAATGGAGGGTCTTAAATTCAACAAGGAAATCAATATCTTGAATGTGACCTTCAAAAAATTCCCCAAAACCAATGACAAGGAGAAAAGACTGGAGAAGAATGACAATTTTTATGATCTAAACTAGATTAAGATTATCTAAAGGGATGTTCTCTTGTGTATCCATGCATATTTTATCCTTGATGATAGAGCTAAGAGAGTCCAAAAGTTTCATTTTTTGTTCCTAAATCATTTTAGGTATAAAGATAGAATTTCCTTCCCATTCTACGTTAAGTTCTCTCTAATACAAATCCTCCAAGCACATAGGAAGAATTATTCTCATCTTGTGCTTCATGATGGTTTAGTCCTTCTTATTAAAAAGTATTGTAATAATAAGGTTGTTAAACCCTCTCCAACTTTGGAGAAAAAAAAGAAAGTGTCTAATAATGAACCCTCTAAGAAAAAGGTTAAAAGTGAGGAAGGCACCAGTGATAGTAAGATCACTAAAAAGGCTCATAAGCAAGAGATGAAAAAGAAGAATGTTGAGGAAGTGATGGATTTTGAGAATTCTACTAAGGAGGACTAGGAGATAGAAATGGGAGACCTTAGCTCAAATCTGGAAGGTTACTCAGGAAGTAAGGGTATGCCTACTAATAAGGACAAAGTGGAGGAGAGAAAATATAGAAAAATTTAATCTAATGTTGGGTCTAAAGTTGTAAAGGATGATGTGGGTAAAGTTGAAGTTCCCTCTTCTCCTCTTACTAAATCCAACGAGAAGAAAATGGGCACTGCCAAAATTTTTTTTTAAATGAGGGTAATGTTCTGGTTATAAAAGAGTAAAGCCCAATAAAGGGGAAGGAAGAGGAGTCTAAGGAGAAGCAGGATGCTAACACTAATGTTTAGGTCAATAATACTACTATTTTCGCTATGATTAGAACTAAAGAATTTACCAGGGATGAGACCCACCATGCAAAACTCCCCTTTCTTCATACTGCCAAACTTAAAGTGGAAGCCTCTCTTCAAGTAGACCTATGGATATACAATGAAATCATGGTGCTCAAGAAAAAGGTTGGAGTCATTCAAAAAGAGTTGGACCATGAACATGTTATGAGAGCCCAACTGGAGAAACTTGTTGATAGCATACCTAATAAAATTAAGGATTATGAGTTGGAACTCTATTAACTTATTAAGGAAAGTAGGAAAAGAATGGAGTAGGTCACTTCTATTTTGTGCTCCACTATGGCTAGTTCGGGAAAGAAAAATAACGAGGAGATCATGTCCCCAGACACTATTGTGGTGAGGAGTCTAGGAGGGCCTAGCAAGAGAATGATTAAAATTATGAGAAAAATAAATTGTTTTTTCTCTTGAGGTTCGTATTTCTACCATGATTGATATTATCAAAGATATTGCTAAAGCTGGTATGGAGGTGGAGAAGAGCATCAAGGAACTGGTGTAGGTGTTGGTTGTGGTTGTTGGTGTGATGTTTGTGGATCTAGGTGTTTTTGCTGCTTCTATTTTTTTTCTAGCTTTCTATTTAAAACTTTTAGGTTCTAGGTAATTGTAAAACCTAGGGGTGTTTGGTAACTTGTAGTTTCAAGTCCTTGTAAAACTTAGTTTTTTTTTTTTTTTTTGTGTGTGTGTGTGGTTGCTTTACTCTACGTTGTAGGTCCTTGTAAAACCTAGTTAGTTCTTAATGCTTATCTTTTTCTTTTGTTAAAGGGTTTTGAGTCCCTACAAAACCTACTTTTACCTTAATCTAAAAAATTCTCATGATATGGGGGAAAATAATATGGATTTCCATGAAATGGGTCCATGGTTGAAAATTCATAAAAGCTGCAAAATCATAGATTTTTTTTGAAAATCACAAAAGATAAAAAATAATTTTCACATACTAGTACAATTTCTTCATGAAACTAGTAGATGTGCACTTGGAGTCACCATGTTATTTTATGGAATGCCCTCAAAGGCTTATAGAACCAAGAATAAAACTCAAATTCTTAGTGAGCAAAGATTGGATTGGCTACCAATGGACTTATGTAGTTGAAGTTATATATCCTACCGAGCATACCAAAAGTTATTGACACAAAAGTCTAGACCCTTGATTGAGGTATGGCCCTCAAGCAACATTTTGTAACATGAAAACAACCTCCAAGTGTGAGATTGTAATCTAAGTTTGCATCGATGCACCTAAAATACTACTTGAGATGAAAAGGGAGAAGGAAATCACTAATACATTTGGCATCGATTCGTGACAGCTAAGTGTCACAATTACGACCGCAATGTGTCACCACTATGACAGTAATAGACATCGTTGTTCTTTAGTCACAAATTACGATGTCTATCCTCTACCATCACAATTATGATGCATATCCATCGCTATAAAACCACTTTATTATGACATGGACCCTATCGTAATGCTTGCGACATTTGCCTCAAGCTTTGCAACAAGGCAGCGACGGTATTTGGTGACGGGTCGCTATGGTGGTGACCCTGATGTTCATCGCAATTATTTCCTTGGGCATTGCAATTGCAACATCAATGGAAAATTTTGACAGGGGTGGCGATGAAATTTGGCAATGGCATCATTGTGGCGACGACGTCGACGTTCGTTGCAATGCTTTTCGTGTATGTCATAATTGCGACGGCCACTACAAGAATTGTGACAGTGCCACTATGGTAGTGATGTCATGTCCATCATAATGGTTGGGGAGAATGTTGCAATTCTGACGTCAATGATAGGAATTGCAACGGGGCCACTGTGGCGATGATGCCAACTGCTGTCGCTGCCACAGCAACCCCGCCACAAGCATATTCAACTTGCAAGTTTGACAAGTAGAAATATATCTCCATTTCTCACATTTATTTGATGAATTTTGGAAGTATAAGGAAATATTGGCTGTAGGGATCTAACGTTGAACCATTGAAAAAGTTTGAAGTAATGCATCTTTTCATGATATTTTGACTTCATTATCAACTTTCTGCATTGTTTGCCATGTTTTCTGAATGGTTGCCAGTAATGTAATTTTCCCTCTATTTTATAGGTTTTTCCCCAACATCAAAATATTGTCTAGCTTTACTTAAACCAAGTCTACCAGGAGCTTCTCTTTGTTTCTTTAGCTTAGTACCTTTTCCACTAGAAAGCTGCTTGTTTACAAGAGGCATTGGAGTATCAGAAAATTTAGCAATGTTACACCCATTCTGAACCTCACCATCTGTAATTTCAGATGTCTTGGTTTGCCACACAGAAACACAACCATTTATTTTGTTTAACAGACCCTTTCTATGGGATTGTTGTGGATACTTAGAAGTGACTAAACATGCAAAACTTTTTGCAGCTAGATACTCTTTTCCAGAAGGCATTTTTGTAGAGCATTTCTTCTTAAGAAAAATGTCAGCCTTCTTAAGCCGTAACTTTGTGCATTTCTTCCTTTCATTGGATCATTTCTTCCTTAAAATATAGCATTTCTCTTAGAAGAAAATTCCCCCTGAAAGACAATACTTGTAAAAACCAAGGACATGGAAGATGCTTCATAAGCTTCAATCTATTTCTACTAACAAGGCAGTGGTTGTCCTCATGGTGTTTTTGGTACTTTTGGCTGGAAATACATTTAGTTTCTTGACTATATTTTTGTAACCTATGTGGATGCATAGCTTTTACACATGACCCATTCATTTCCCTTCCCTTACAGAGCAAAGTACCATTTTTGCCTCCCTGCCAAAAGGAACATATAAAGATTCATTAGGACTAAAAGCAATTTTCTCAAAAACAAACATATACACTGTAGCATTAATACAAAAAACAAGCACCTGAAATAAGGAACCATCTTCCAGGGATAGGAGCTTAGCAGTCTCACTCTCATTATCTATAGAATTGTGGACCACACTACCATTCTCTAGATGCTCATCAGCTACAAGTTTACCATTTGAATCATTTTTTGGAAGCTTAGTAGCATGATGCTGAGTAATAATACCTATCAAACCATTTGTAGAATGTTTGACGTTCTCATGATCTATTACCATTAATTATTGAATAAGCTTTAGAATTTCTACCAATATAGTTCTCATTATCATTACTCACATCATAGTTTTGAGAATGTCTAACAACCATATCATTAAAATTACCCACAGAATCAGTTCCCTTTATTTCAGATTCCTACTTCTTAACATTATTACTAGACCCATTCAATGTGCATCCATTACTTATGGTATGACTTGACTAGAAGACATTATTTTTTTGAATACCATTGGTTCTTGGAGGCACCATCTGTAATGTAGCATCATGATCTGTTGATGATCTAGATTTACTACATGACTAGCCAGAACTTGTGTTCTTTTCTAGACTTTCTAAAATGAAATTGACATTTGACAAATTTTCTAATTGTTGGGATATCTTGTTTAAACCTGCAATACTAAAAGAGATTGCTGTCATTTGGAAAGAATGCATGTTTTCTGTCACTTGGGGGGCATATGAATCTTGTAAGTGGTTTTCCTTTGGATGTCCAATGTTCAATGACACCCTCTTCTTTAGTTTAGAGCCATTATACTAAGATTCAGACCCACCTATTGTTTGAATGCTAGTTTTCTTATCTCGTATATAGAATAGCATGTAAGCTTTCTGGGAAAGCACACTTTTCTCACTAACTAAATAGACCTAGAGTACAAAATGTCATAAGAATAACTTCAATCAGTCTAAGCAACTTTAGTATAATTAGTGTTACCATATAAAGAAAAGGTTCTACATAAAATTGTAGTTCTTTTGTGTATTCTGTTATACACAAATTATAATGAGCTTGCTCCACAAAATTAAACATGTCTTCACAAATATAGAAAATGTATACCCAATTATCATCTAAAGCATGCCAGATGCCTGTGAATGAACGAATAAAGCAGAAATGCATCTTCACATCCATTTGGTGAATGCACCATCCAAATTTAGTAAATGTTAAAGGATCAAGCATTTCTGAGGTTATATAACTTCAATTATTTTAACTAATTGAGGATATTATTTTAATAGAGGCAATCTTGTTTTCTCTCAAAAAGAAAATATGGATATGGACAACAGGCCACTGCCTCAAGGGCCAAGGATGAGACAGACACTACAATCCAAGAATTCTTCACCTAAATCATAGTCTTATTAGGAAAATCTTAGTCTGTAGTGATAAGGGCTAATAATATTCACCCAGGGGACCTTTTGTCTCCTATCCACTGTAAAACAATTGCAACTTGAGAAAGTTCAAAAATGAAGGTTTGACTCAATTTGTACAAAACCACTATACCCCAAAAAAATAAATACTGAAAAGCCTCATACAGAAATGTCTTAGATTATTTCTAGGGTAAAGTGGTAAGGAATGATATTGTTATCATACATCTTTTCAGGTTTTAATGCACAACTACAACAATTTTGGTCATATATGTGCTATTTAAGATTTTAACAAGAATTTATGCTAAAGCTTTTAAATGATGGCTCTTTCTATGAAGAGTTTGGTCACATATTGGTTTTACAAATCTTGTGTTGGCCCTGTAAGTGCCCCAAAAACAACTTTTCTAACTCAAAATAACATAAAAAAAATGCCTCAGCAAACTATATGACTACATACAAGCGAATGTAATGAGAAATTTGTTCTTATGAACCACTACTTGTGAAACATGGGTCAAGAGTTGAATCCTGTTAGCAATATCACAATATAAGGTCAATTTTTCCAAACAAATCTCGAGAATATTTTTGATGTTCAATATGGTTCAACAAAGTTTAAACATGGGTCATGAGATATGAATTTTAGTTAACCACTAACCACTACTCATTGAAATATGGATCACTGTAAGTTGAATCCAGATAAACAAGCACAAACTAATATAGTATAGAGAACCAAATATTTGAGTAATCTATACAAATCATAAGATTGTAAGAATTTGGATATCTTAATTAAATGCAGAGATAGCATAATTTGACACACTGCAGAAAAAAACACTTGAAACTAAATTCAATTTGAGAATAAGAACAAGTAAACATGAGAAGGTAACCATTAAAAGTGACGTGCTAAAGATACATCATGGAAATTGGCACTTCTTATTGAAAACTCAACAAACATGTAATTTATGTCATTCACAAAAGAAGTCATATAGTCTATTAGTTACAATTTCAATACGAAATTACAAATCATACCAAGGATGTTTTCCATGTCCTCCACAAATGCCATGTTAAGAATTTTATTAGTCTCATCAAGGACACAAAATTTCAATGATTTCAAGTTTAGACTGCCTCTCTCAATATGATCCAGTGTAAAGAAATCGAAACATTTTGTTTACCAATGAACTGTTGCATATTAGGAAAGTAGTTAATAAAAGCTACTCACTTACCTTGATATGACCTTGTGTTCCAACAACAACATCTAAACCTCTACATAGTGCATTCTCTTGTGGACTGTACGGAGCACCTCCATACACACAACATGTATTAATGCCAACAGATCCACCATAAAACTCAAAATCCGCATGAACCTGCATATCAAAAGTCATCATACAAAGTTACCAGATTTGCTGGTGTAGAGAAATTGCCAAAGAAAGAACATATTTTCAAAATACTAACATAATAAGATATTTTACAAGTCAATGCTGACATAATACCTATTTTGCAAGCTCTCGAGTTGGAACCAAAACAATCACACTAGGTTTTATGAGCAATAGAAAATCCTCATTTCTACTAAGCATGCTTGAGTGACTGGTGCAGGAGCACCTCTATGAGGGCCCTCCCCTTCTTTGTTTTGGTGTGTGTTGTGAATGTCAATAGCAATAATAGTCCTCCTTTTGATGATTGACTCAAGTTTTGGTTATGACTAGGCTAGGTGATAGTCCTAGAGGTCTGCTAAACTTTATGAATGTGTTTTTCCCTTTAACTCAAGCAAAATGTCTATTTGAGGATTTTGGGCTTATTTTTAAAAATTAGCATAGGAATTAGTGGTTAGTGGGTTTGTAATGCAAATAAGAGCTTTATAGGACCTAGAAATAATACATTAGGATGAATGATCAAATATTACTCAAGCAACTTAATGTTGATCAAAAAGCTGCTGACAATTTTTGCCTTGTAATGGAAAAATGGCCAAAGAGGCTTGTCACACCCTAAGACCCTAATACTAACTCCTAAACCATCCTATTTAATGCTTTGAAAACCCTAATGTACAAGGAGTTTTTTTTGTCAGAGGTTTGGAAGTTGTGTTGTAGCAGACCAATTTTTCTGAGAAGTGCAACAGTCACTGTTATGACTGTGATTTTGTGATTTTGTGAATATAAAAGTGTTTTGTGGAAACTTTGAAGGTTTTATTTGGTTTTTAGTGTTTATTTTTTGTATGTGGAAGTTATTTTAGTTTTCTTTTACATTTGGTGTGTCATATTTTGTATATAGAACTCTGTGTATTAGTATTCTACTAGTTTTGGAGAGTTTCGTGGAAAATGGGGCTGTAACTTTCTTATTCACCGTGGGTTTTATATGGGAACATGGATATTGAAGGTACATACCCCAATGTATATTGTTACCAGTGCAGGGCCCTTGAAGACACAGACAAATAGTTGCTTAACAAAGCCCTAGGCGAGTGTGACTATACCCGGCTAGGTTGCAGCAATAGCAAAAAATGTGCTACAGCAAGTGACTGGTAAAAATTCATGAGCTGCCCTTTTGAGGGAGTAAAAAGGGATATGAGAACATCCCAAATACTAAAGAAGGAGGCTTACTAAGATATGGAAGGCTACAAAAACGCCTAGGAGTTTGGAGAGTTAACAAAACCCTCAAAACCCTCACTTTTGGCCAAGTACATTGTACAGCCTTTTGGGTGCCTAAGAACCCAAAAATATTTTAGAGGGGATCAATATAAGAAGGTGTTCTCTTTTTTAGAGGTACTGAATCTTTGAGTATAAGGTAAAACTCCCTACAAATCCAATGGAGGGCTAATTAGGCCTATTCTAATAGCCTAGTTTCCAAAGAAACTATCAAATCGAGTGAATGGGATGAGCATGTGTGAAAAATGTTTCAAAAACATCTTCAATTCTATTAGATCTCCCTCTTGAAGTGTGTAACAGCATAGGGAGTGGAAAGACCATTTTAACCTATATGAGGTCTTAGTTGTTAGAATGCAAAGCAAGAAGGTTAATGAAGGAGAGTGTGAAACTTGGTGGGAAGGTTAGGTAGGTCAAGGGAAGTCCTTAATAGGATAAGGAAGCCTATTACATGTTGTTTTACTTTTTATTACTATGCTCAAGAAGAAAGGAGACTGTAATGTCTTCTATAATCGTAATTCATATGGTTAAAAGACTCATATTTGTCTTCCCTCTACTCTTCCTCCCACACATCATTTATTCAATACAATAGAAGTATTTTAAACAACACAAAAGACTAACATATAGTAACCTACTCTAAAAAATTATTTCATACTAATTTAACATTTTATACACCTTAGAAGTTTGGAAATATTTATATTATCTATTATTACGTATTGAGATGTTATAATCTATTTATATATAGAATAAATGTTTAGGCTGTGTCAAAACCTTCAAGGGATGGATAAGAAAGACACACATACTTCACCATGCCCCCAAATATAGTGCCTCTCACATGATCTTTCTATCTCTTGAGTCAATTCTTTCCGATGTGCTTGAGCATACATAGAACAAATCTGCATCCTTTATAAGTTTAGGCCAATCTTGTGAAGCAACAACCTGAAAGTTCAAGAATCACAAGAAAAATTAAACATGGAAAAAAATACAATACTATCATCATTATAATCTACTAGAAATAGAAAATTGTTCATGTCCAAACCTATCAATAAATGCCTAAATGCAACATCTTTTCCTATAGAATAATTCATCTACTCTAATTTTAAAAACTTATAGAAATTATATTTCAAAAGTTTGTTAGGAAAAAAGCGTAGATAGATGTGACATTATTCTCATGCTCAAATTACACACCCAATGATAGCATAACATATATTAATTCAATGAAACTAATTTTAAGAAGGGTTAAGTAATCTAGATGCCTATTTCACATGTGAGTAGTGGTACTCTGCAACAATCATGAGATAATGTAGTTTATATTTTGGTGAGAATGTTGAAATGTGGTAAATAAACTTAAAGTTTCATCTAGAGTTACTTGTTAGTGAATGTACATGTAAGTTCATAAGGATCATTGTGATGAAACTAAGTTACAATCATGATTCCAGGAACAACCTGTCAAATAATAAACAAGTCAGAATATGAATTTTATTAAATTTTAAAAGTTTAGAGATTAGAGATTGGATCTGTGAAATTTAGTTTTACATGTTTAGGGATTAGATCTATGACTGGAGATGTCACTTTTATGCACCCATAAACAGAGGCAAATAATGGACATACGGGTTATGAATCCAAGATTCCAAACAAATATTGGTGATGGGACATAGAATGTCATGAACTGATTTGTGTCATATTTAAACTAATTATTCATTTGTAATAATTCAATACTAATATGTTGAATTTCAATAGTTTAAACTGGCCTTTCATAGCTTTTGTGTCCTATGAAAAAAATTATTTTCAGTTCTACACCAAAATTATTTTCAAAGCATCTTTCACAAAATTATAACTATTCTAGCCAACATTTGAAGTCAGAGGTAGGTATGAAATAGATTGAGTCAATCTATTAAGCTAGACATAAGCCATTATGTAGACTCTAAACTATCACATGGACTTAATTGATGCTTGCTCAACAAGTTGAGAGAGGAAACCCTAAAATCTTTGCCACATGGAAGTAGAGCTAAGGGGTTGGTTGTGCAAGTCAATCTTAGGAGATCCATTATTTTCTTCTAAAGTGAAGCTTTTGCCAAAAAATAGGGTTACAAGCATAGTAGCTTATTTGAATGTATTATATCCGACATGTGTGGGTCTCAATTTGGTGCTCCTGGTTACATTCTCCACTGTAAAAGATGGTTGTGTCCTTGCACTTGAAAGGGGCCTTACCAAGACACAGTGTTATAGGTCTAAACATAGGACAAAATAGATAAATATTTAGTATCTTATTGAGCTTCACTTTGTTTTGAAAATAGAGAAATATTTAGAATCTTATTGAGCGTCACTGTTGCATATGGATTCATAATGAGGTGCCTTTTGTATTGAAATGGCACTATTTTTCAAAAGCATATCTCAATATGCAATCAACTTTAACTTTTGATTCAATCTTCATATTCATGTTGCCCTTGATATAATCATATTTTCTAGGTTTGATTGAACAAATATGTCTTCTTTATGGAATAATAATTATCCGATAGGCTACCTTGTGCAAGGACGCTCATCGATTTTCAATGTTAGACGTCAACTTCTTGTGCTGGTAAACGTCATGTGGGCTGCCGGATTTTTAGCTGATAGGAATACTTTAACCATGCAGCTAAACATATTTAAGCATTTATTAGCTGATAGGCATTGGGAATATGAAAGGAGGCCACAATTGGCAGGTGGAGAAGAGATGGCCAGCCACACAATTGGCATGTGCAGACGGGACAACCAGCCACAATATTGGAATGTGTCATTTGAATGGAGGTGTCATGCCCAAACTACGAGGCAAAGACACACAAATTTTTTTTAAATGAATAATTAAAATGCTCTAAGTTTGATAAGGTTATGATCACAGTTTAAGTATAGGTTTTCTACATTGTTAAATTAATACTCTCATTATTAAGTTGACATCGACAAAAGTTATGTTATTACATTAACTTACACAATATGTGAAAATTATTTAAATAACAATTTAAATGAGTTTGTTTTAAAATTAATTGAAATATATAATCAAGGACTAATTAAAAGAATTAACACAAATACCCATATATATATATATATATACTTTATTTAGCTCTTCTCAAATTTCAAAATTAATTAAAACCCATAATGCTATTAAGAGTTAAACATTTATGAAGATATTAACAATATAAATTACACTTAAATTTGACTAGATGATAAAGAAATCAATTTAACATTTTCTATTTGTCTAACATATACTCACGTGATAAAACAGGATAATAGTTCACAATAAGTTTACTAAAACTTTAAAAGTATAAAATTGCTACTAAATATATATTAAAATTTAAAACAAATAACAAAACATGTATTAAAACTTTACAAATTAATTAAACAACTAAATTAATTTTAAAACTAAACTAACTAAATCTAATATAATCTAACCTTTAAATTTAAAACTAAATAATATTCAAAAAAATTAAATTAATATTAATAATAAAACTATCTAAATTTACATTTACAAATAACAAAAAGAAGTTACTAACAAAACATAACATCTACTAAACTTAATAAATTTTAAACTAACTTACTAACACTATGATCCAAACTTAATAAACTTAAGCTAAATTAATCAACAACTAACTAAAAGTAGCATAAACTAACTTAACATATACTAATCCTTACTAAACTAAACTAACTCACAAACATGATACTAAACTAACCTAACTAACCTATACTAACCCTAACACTAACCCCCTGCCTAAATTCCCCCCTACACCCTACCATCCCCACCTACCTAGCCCTATTACCCACATGCTTGGGCAAATCCCCAAGCATGGTGCACTACCCCAAGCTGGCAAGCACAGACCTATCCCCTTCGCCCCCCCCCTCCCCTTGCATGCCAAATGGACCTGAGGTGAGTGCTGGAGATGAAGGGGTGGGTGGTACAAGGTGGATGGTGGGGGGAAAGAAAATTAAATTTAACAAGACTGATATACATATTCTTTTCCAACTTAACTTTCTTTTTCCCCATCAAATGAAATGCCATAAGTGGCATAAAGGTGAAAACACCCTTGCCCATGCCTAGGAGATTGTAAGGGTAGACAAGGACTAAGGTGGGGTAAGGCATTAAGTGATAAAGATTATTAGGTAAGATTTAGGATATTTAGAATATTTTTTAAAAATGTTAATAGTCTATTTTGGAATTGTTACATGAGGTATCTTTCATTCAGATCCTCGTCCCCTTTTCTATGCCTCTGCTTCATTTTCATCACTGAATTACAAAGATTAGAGCTTTGTTCGGCCATCATCGGCATAGGTAGTTCGATTTCCTTTTACCATTTGTAAAATTTTATGCAACCTATCTTCCATTCTTGTTATAGTCCAACATAGATTAATTCTTGCATACAAAATACTCAACCTAAAATCTAAATTAGGATTCTTCAATGTTCATTAAACTCAATAGATTTCTGTATATTGAGGTATCACAAAATTAAAAAGAAATGTCTTTTTTGTGCTCAGATCTCCTTCTGGCTTGTGGCAATAGTTTTAAGTATCTAAGTTTTATTCAACAGTAATACTTTCATGCCAGTTGACTATATATCTACTACCTAGATTCTAATTTTCATCTTTGTTGGGGTTTAGGGGCTACTTTTTCTCTATAATATTCTTAGTGTTTACTTCCTGCAAATTTTTCATCTCAATATAAAAATGGCCAATCCAACAAAGAATGGATTTTTTCATTGGCACCTATATTGTATTTGATTACTATTTTAAAATTTCAATCATTTAAAAATACAAATTTTCTGATTTTCTATTGGTTATGATAATATTTTTAGTCTATTGTAACATATAAACCATGAAAAAAAAATTATTGTACGTTGTTATTAGGAAAAAAGTTATGTTTTACTCAGGATGCTATTGATTTCAATATCAAACCAACTATGAATCGATCATGGGAATAAATGTATATATTCGTGTTTCCATTGAATATTGGTTTCATTTGAATGTTGAATTGAATTTAAATTAGTAGGTAGTTTAATAGCATGGTATTTCTTTAACTATTGAATTTAAAGGTTAGAAGTCTTGAAGGAAGAAAGATCCAAGATTTCTATATAATGCTGAGATTTGGAGCAAAAGAATCTACAATCACTCCTGCCTAAGTTGCACAAGCTATATGAAAATTCGTAAAAAAGCACATAAGCTGGTTCAAAACACTATAGCGATCAGAGGAACTTGCTCTGAGATGGGACATGAAAACTAAAGACTCAGCTCTTGTGGTAGTGAAGGGTGCAATAGTACTTCTATAGCTTCAATCTAGAGCTCTTTGGTTCAAATTCCAGTCCATACTTTTGGCTCTGGTGTTGAGGAAAGCCTTGCTTGGTGGTAAGATGCATCTGAAAATGTTGAAGGTGACTAAGTTTCTTTTAGCTTATTATATTAGATTCCTACAGGTTATTGTTGAGAGGCTACCAACGATATGTGGTCCTATGGTGTAATTCTCTTTTTTATATTGAGAGGATGGTTATCGTTTAAACATCACACATTAAGGAAGAAATTAAGCCTGGAAAAGTAAGTCAAACTTTGACTATTTAACACTTTTACACTAGGAATCAAGCCTTAGTGTGTGATGCTTAAGCTGCTTGATTGTTTAGTGACAAGGATTTCATTGATGTTAAAGAAATTGGGAAGTTGGGTGTGGATATTAGTTTGTGTTATTATAGGAAATCTTTATCAACTAATGGTGATGCTTTGATTTAAGAGTGATTCGGCAGTTGGGCATGGGTGAATAGAGTTATAGGCCAGGCTGTAAGGCATGGACATGTTGAGAAAGAAAGGGCTTTTAATTTTTCCCAAAGCCAGTCTTTTTTATTATCTATTGTTAAGTAACTATAGTGGGGTTTGAGGGATTTGGTATAATTGTTTGTGTGCTTGGATGGTGCAGGTGTCCTTGGGTCCATACCACCCTGATGATTTGAATGAGGCTTTTCTAGTTACCCAGAGTATTGAGGCTATTCTACTTACCCAGAGTGCTGATGTGCGAAGAGGGTATTAGTGCATCAGGCCAATAAATGACATTAAGCTCAATCTGGAAGCCAAGCTAGAGGACGATAAACATCATGGTGGCCTTAGAGAAGGGGCAGAGGTTCTTCTCTTCAAATGGCATAAAAAAATGAGTCAAAAATGGAAGATCACCCCAACCTATAGGTTTCCTATTTAAATTCATTGTGTAGAAATGTTTCTCTTGGGTATGGCGAGATGCAAACTGATTGATTGTGTGGGAAAAGTCACATTTTTATAAAGGGTTTGGAAATTTATCTGAAAATTGACATTGCTTGGTGTTATCTTAATATAATTTTATTTTTTTAGTGATTAGATAATATTGGAGATCTTGTTACAAAAATGTAAAAGTTAGTTTTGAAAATTTCTCAACTTATAGAGATCTACTAATTGATTACTTCAGATTTCACATTGTTTAATCCTCTTTATCATTTATAATGTTTGAAACTGATAATATAATGATTGGAGAAAAAAGGATTCTAAGAGTAATGGGTTTTTTTTTTTTACACCTTGCCATCATCCTCCTCCAAATTTTTTCCTTGGCTCTTTCACTGCAGAGATCACCATAGAATAGTAGGACAAGCAAGCAGTTAGCAGATGCAGGTCTCTGCCCCTCTCAATGCCTCAAGTTGAGGGAGATATATGTAGGCTCAAATGAGAAGTCTGGACATAGATGGCGATCAGGCTTTTACATTGAGTCAACTCACTGTTGAAGCCTCCTACCTTTCCTTTTCGAAGAACTAAGATAGAATGATCGGTCCTTGTGTCAATTTCAAATGAGCATTTTTGGTTTTTTTTTTCTCTTATATCCCGTTAGCATCGCAATAGTGATGTTTTCGTGTTATAGTTGAAAAAAAAGGGCCAAAAATCACATAACATTTTTTGCCATCACAATCACATGTATTGGAGATAGCATCACAATTGTGAGCCAAAAACACATTACATTTGCTTGCCGTCACAAATTGATGTCGCAAATTGACCCCTAATGTATTAGTGAATACATAAAAGTAAATGCTGAAAGGGAAAGGAGGTGATGCACTAGATTGAAACTTGGTTACAATATCTTCCTTTAGATGCATATAATATTAATAAAAGGCCCAAAGCTACACAAATCCTAACTCTTATTCACCCTTCAAGGATTCATATGCAGGTTAGAACAAATGAGACATTGCAAGGAAAGAGATAATCACAATGCAACACCCATGAGAAGATTAACATAACCCACATATTTAAAAGATAAAATATAAACATTCAACACAAGGAAAAATATTGAAAAGATAGTTAAATGATAAGAAGAGGAAACATGGGTTTCTATTAATGCAAGGAGAAACGAGAAATTTACAATCACATACCATAATGTTGTTGTAAAAGAACTAGAGAAGAACCTAGAAAAAGTATTTACAACTTTCCTTTATAGATCAAACATAACTTAAATGTTTACATGAAGTTCAAACCCCAACCATGGTGGAGTTAATATTTGTAGAGAGAAATAAAAATGAAAATTAGAAAGAGATCGAATGATGAAATGCAACTTGCTCATTTGAAGTGAGAGGAAAATCCAAACAGAATGCACCCAATTGATAAAAGATCATATCTAAAAAATTAGATCGTTACAAGAAATAAGGAGGCATGAGAATCGATCAGCACCTTGAAAAAAGGCCTAAAAAGTCACCCAACATTAAAGAACTAGCCTTCTAGACACATATTTAACACAAGAGGTCAAATCTTCCAGGTGTTAAAAATGTAGGAAGGGATAAGCTATAGTGTTAACCCACCCACATGGAAAGGATTAGATGTGTCCCTAAAGTGGCAGACCATCAATGTATATTTTTCCATTTCAAATGTAAAACCCACATGCTACAAAAATATCTGAATTAATGATTAAAACACAACCATTAGTGAAGGAACATTTTAATCTGACATTCAACACATTTCTCAATGCCTGGTGGAAGAAACAACAAACACTTTCACTATTTTGCAAGATGACCAAAAATGGTATTTTTGAAATAGTTCAATGGGATAAAACAAAACTCATGAAAAGAATAGACCAAGTCACTCAGCCAAAAAACAAACCAAGCCAGTAACTAAGCCACTCGGCAATAGAAAATTTCAAGCCACTCGTCCAAAGAATACAACAAAAAATACAAAAAGTTAACTGCCAACTAGCATGTTAACACACCAAATAAACCAACCCGTTGAAGATCTCTTAGATCAATTATTAGTGGTGGGGTGATGGTGGAAAAAATATCTAATAGAACCCAATGAGGTCTTCACTAGTAACTTAATTGTCCACTTCATTTTTATGATGTGAAGGTTGTGAACATCTAGGTGGTGATGCACATTCTTTAATGTGTGACCTTTGAGTTCTTAGAGGGATATTATTTCCATAATTACCAAAATTTATTTGATTTACAAAGGGGTTTCTAAAGGAAATGTTAGTATTTTTATTCTCAAAGCCATATGTCTAAGTGTTCTGAAAGCCTTTAGTTTTCTTGTTATGAGCATCATTTTTTTCATGAGCATGTGTAGTTATACTAGAGGCTATGCATCTAGCTTGTTCAAGTTTCTCTTTTTCTAGCCTAGCTTGTTTGTCTTGAGTGTATCAAGTGAGGTATCAAAAGAACTACTAAAGTGACCAATAGGGTTATAGTAAGTGGTAGACTTATCTTCTTTAACCTTGTTGAAAATAGGTTCACCCTCAAAGATTTTTTTTATGTGGATGCCTAGTTTGAGAAGCTAATTGTTCAAAGAAAAAAGGAGGATGACCTCCTTGACCAATTTGTAGCCTACTTGTAATTGGCATGTAATGAAACTTTTTAGCTTAATAAGATGACACAAAGAACTTGGGACTAAAACCTTTAAAGTCAAGATGTTCACTTGTCAAAATATAGAAAGGATAATATATTTTCAAAAGTGTCTAAGAAATTTACAACACTAGTGACTTGAGCTAGGATTTAGGCAAGAAGCTTAATAGAAAATAGACAAAGAAGTAAAATAAGTGGGTTTGATAAATGAATAATCTATGAAATTAAGTTTGCATCCAAGAAGCTAAGCTAATATTTTCAGCCTAGAACATAGCCAAACATGTAAGTTTCAACCTAAGAACACAATAGGACCAAGTGTAGATGCCCCTATCACACTAGAATGTAATTAAAGGCCAGTTTGTTTTACAAGAAACAAACACAAGCAACAAATTTCAAAAGACTAGGTGATACAAGTTCAATAAATAGTTTTGTATGATAGTTTTGTCAATAGTAATACCATAGAACATGACAATATGATTGTTTGTTAGTGAAAATATGATAGTTTGTTAGAGATAATATGATAGAATGCATTACAACCATGCAATAAAGTTTATATGGTAGTATGATAGTGTGCAGGTTCCAAAAATATCCTACAATATTTTTTAGAAAAGTAGTGCAATAGAAGTTCAACAAAGAAAAACTTTTGTGACTTTGTGCCTAAAATATATATATTTTGACTCAATCTTTGATCACTTTTAGGAAAGTTTGACTATTTTAGTAGACTGTATTGAGTTTGTAATAGCAATATAATGTTTTATAAGCAATTTCTAGCACAAATTGTTGGAATACCTTAGAATAACTCAACAGGGTGGGGGGGGGGGGGTGTGGTAAATCAGCTATCCAAGGTCTAGATGTATAAATAAAACATTTCATAGATTAGTGAACCCATAAAACATTTATACTCATGCATGCATCTACAAGATTATGTAGTCAGTTAAAATTTGTAGGTTGTTGTCAAATCAACTATCAGCACCCTTAACACAATGATTTACATGGAAACCCAATTTTGAAAAACCCACTAGTAATATGCTACTCTTTTTCACTCTTCTTAAGTGATGCCCTATGAAAGGCCAACCCTATTAAAGGATTTCAAACACCCTATTAGGAGTGAGCCTTGTTAGAGGACTTTACACCATTCACTTGGAATGTCACCCAGTTAAAGGATTTACAAATGACTGTTAGGTTAATCTTAATCTAAAGGATTTACCCTAGACTGATACAATTGTTAGAGAGTAATAGTAAGGCTTGATCTGATCCAACTTACAACTTCATTTGTAGATTATAGGTCTTTATTCAGTTTTCAATTCTACTTGGCTTTCATACTTTGTAGCTCTGATAGCTTGTTCACCCTTCAAACATTTATCTCCTTAAGCATTCTTGCTTAACATACCATTATAGACTTGTCTCTTAGGTCACTTGATGAAGAAAAACCCTTGACTCCTTGTCTTCCTTAGGTTCTCACACATATAAACCTTGCTTTATGACCAACCATTCCTATAAATAGGAAATTTAGATTTTTTTTGTTCATTCTTCATTGTCCAATTTAGGGTTTGGATGGATTAGGTAGGATACAATGAATCTACCCCACATTCCATAACTCTTCTAGAAACTTCTCCTAGTATCCTCTTCAAATTTACCAAAAAATGGTTTAGCTTGAATTTTGTGCCACCATCTCATCAACCTTATGTTCTACCTAGTTCACATAATCCAAGAAAACAAACTTGTCAGCTCAAATCCATCGAATTCATAATCTTTTAAATAATGCAGTAGCTCGACATTATCTAGCTTCTAATGCTCAGCACATACTATGTTGCTCGACATCCACTATGAAATCACTCAACATGAACTAAAGTTTATTGGTGCTTTTCATTAACTAAACTTTACTCGACATCCACTATTATCCTCATCTTGCACTAATTTTTCTCGACACCTACTATCCACTTAGTCAAGCTTCGCAGACAAGCTTTGTGTAACTTTTTCTTCTAAACTTTCTTAGAGTAACCAAACTTTGCAACCTTAAGTAGATTATCAATACATCATGTCATCACTATCTTAACTGATTCTTGTACTTCAATACATAATCATAACCCAACCTTTCCTCTAGGTGCTATTGTTATGTCTTTTGATCAAATCCTCTTCATCAATCAAATAAGTGGTAGTACTTGAATCTTATAAGCAATTATCTCACCATCAAATAGTATGTTTGACATCAGTGACAAAATAATGATTGAAGCATATTTTTCATACTTGTATGTTCTCAACAATCTCCCTCTTTCAACAATCTCCTTTTTTTATTAGCTTCTTCAAATTATTCTCAACACAAACACACATCTTCAAGAAATTAGACAAGGGACAAAGAAACCTTGCCAATACAAACAATTGGGAGGTTTTTAAAGTAAATATCTTATGAAGACTATTGTAATGTGTATGCTCAATAGATTTCTATGTGTCTAGAAAAAATCAAAAGACATGCCAAGAAGTATCTACATAAAGTTCATGATTCATTACTCAATACCTTAACCCACAACTTGATGTCCCTTCATCTCACACAAAGTGGTTTCTCATAATAGTTATTGGCTTTGTCATGGAAGTGCTATTAACATAACCAAAGGGACACATATGTTGAGTATGAATCTTGGGGTGATCTAAGTAGCTCAAGAGGATTGATCCTTACACTTGTTAGAAATGTTTAGAATAACTGGGGGGGTGCAGGAGGGTTGAATCAATTACTTAAGGTCCATAAGTACCATTTGAACAATTAATCATAAAATATTCACTATTCTTCTTATCCCAACGTTGGTCAGTCTCTACTATATTGATAAAATTATCTCAACATAACATACTTTGTTGAATGTAAAAATTATCAAATGTCAAACATATAAAGAACTCAACATAGATTTGACGCTAGGATTTTACATGGAAACCCAATTTGGGGAAAATCATCACCAACATGTCACCACATTTTCACTCTTTCAAGTTGAACTCTATTAGGAACCAACCATGTTAAAGGTTTACAATAAACACTATTAAATGTGACCTAGTTAGAGGATTTAATCACCCCATTAGGAGTGGCCTTGCCAGAGGACTTTGATCATTTTATTTAGAATGTCACCTTGTTAAACAATTTACATAGACTGTTAAGTCTTTGAAATGATAGTTAGGTCAACCTCTATTAAAAATATTTCAATGCAAACTATTTACAATGAATAGAAATAAAATAGTAGGCTTTTGATCTATATAATCACAACTCAATTTTCAAGTTAGATCACTATTCAGTCCATGTGCTAATTCACCAATAAGCTTCCCATTGTCATCCCTATTCTTGTTTCTCTTGGAAACCCTTCAAGTAATCAATTTTCTCCTTTTAAAAAAACTTAAGTCATCTACTTAGACTCACTTATCAATATCAGCAGCATCTATAAAAGCAATCTCCTTGTGCTTCACATTCACTCTCACACACTTGTGTTCACCCTTGTGCATCTCTAATCTACATTTCTCTATGTGTTTCACCTTCTATGCCTTGTTTTATTCAGCTCTATACCTCTTTAAATAGGGAATTTGTTTTTTACCATTTTCCAATATCATGTAGATCTTAGGGTTTATGATCAAGTTCAACATGATTCATTATATTTATGCATCTTCTTGATCATCCTCTAGAAACTTCTCTAGAATCTATCTATTAGTTCTTTACCTAATCCTCACCTTGAATTTAATGATCCAACTCATAAATTTTATCTTCAACATGATTTACATCTCCCAATAAATCAACTGAGTCGGTTAGATTTCATGATTCCCTCAAATTCATCCTTAAAATTGTTACTCGACAATCACTAAATTTTGAGACTCGATCATCACTAAATTACTCAGACCCTATAAAACTTATGGCTCAACATCAACTATATTTCTCAACCAATACTAATGCTCAGTAACCACTAGATTTTCTTGATAATTACTATGGCTCAGTTGACACTAGCATCACTAGACATTCCTTAGCCTTTTACTCTATTTCTCAACTTAGCTTAAATTTATTGATATAAAAAATCACTTTTCTTTATCAAATTCTATCTAATAAAATGTCAATTGTAGCTTCCTTTTCATAACTAAACCTTTCCTCTAGGTGCTATTGTTATGAGAAATTTCTCAAATCCTCTTCATCAATCAAATAGATATGATAGTTAGATTAGGTAGTAATATGTCTTATCAATAGATTTGACATCAATGAAAAAACAATAATTGTTCCAATTGTAATTTTCCAACAACATCAAGATATTAAGTGGCTAAAAGGGTGGCCTTTAAATCCTAGAGTGTCTAGTAAGGGTCCCATTCATAACACCCCTCTTACACCTATTACATGATGACGGCCTCATGACCACAAGAGTACCTTAAAAATACCAACTCAATGATTTTCTCATGGTCCCAATTCCATAATTACTTTCACTACATATATTCAAGTGTTATGCCTCCCAAGGCTTTGGCCTTTTTCAAGGGGTTTGTCATTATAGTAAGTTAGGTTAGTTGGGTTTTTCTTGTTCCCACTTTGGGTGATTCCTATTGGTATCTTTTAACCAATAGAAGGATCTCTAAATGTATGAATCTCACTAGGAGATTAAAAAAATGGATCCACACCAAGGAGGTCAAAATTTATAACTCACCATTTAGGTGAAGAGCATACACTCCTACTCCCTAATGTTTCCCCCAAACGTGCCAAGAAAGTCATTTAAACCGACTAAAGAGTGGAGTATTCCACCCACTTTTGTGATTCAATGAAGGATCAAGATTTTTGATTCACTTAAAAGGTGAGGAGAATACTCTCCTACCAACTATGAACCCCTACAAGTAAGTTTTATGTTCTTAGAGAAAATAAACAAGTAGTTTAATCCTACACTTGAAAAATGAAGTAAATAAACAAAAAATATTTTTTTCCATTTCTTTACTTGGGAAGCCCTACAAAAATGTTAGTATCCCTTTCTTTTAATTTTTTGAAATATATTTTATCAAACAAGGAAGCAGGAGCACCTACAAAATAACAAGGGCTAGCACATAAAATGATTAGTGAAATCTAAAAAACACATTGCAGAACCACTTGTTAGTAACTAGTAGAGAAACACAAAATCCAAAATGAAAACTTTGAAGTTGAAAATATAAACCAAAAATAGAATAGCTAAGTGAAATAGATTGTGCAATACTTCTATCTACAATTGTATCATACGATACTTCCATGTATATCCAAGCAATATTTTTTTTAGGTATGATACTCTATATTTGATGGTGTAATACTTTGTAGAATAGTAAGGCTATAGAATATACAATCCAATACAATGGTAAAATTGGAAATGTATCATATTGATATAGTAGAAAGTATCGTATGATACTGGAACAATATCACACAATATTTTTATCTATAGAAATAAAAACAAAAAATAACAAGATAAAAAAGGGATGAAAATGCAAAATTAAGAGCTAGACAAGGGTGTCTTACCACATGGTGGGTGCCAAAAATGTATGCTAGAACATTGGCACACTTCTATAAACCTTTATTCTTGAGAATACTCATAATAAAGAGTATCCCAAGAGGCATTTTATAGCTTCCTATCTATGACATTTAAGAGCTATGAGAGTGGCTCTCAAATGAACCTAGCTTATGCAACCCTTGCAAGGTGCACCATAGAATGAAAGATTCAAATATGGGAGAAAGAATGCTAGAATCCAAGACTCCTAATGAAAGTTCAATGAAGAATGAAATCTTAAATAGAATGAAATATAAGAAAAAAAATAAAGTTACAAGATCTCCTAATTAAGCTATGTGATCTAAGCTATAAGCATAAAATAAGTTTAAGCTAAAATGCTATGAAACTACAATGCAAGAAAGAGAACTAGGATGCAAAATGAATGCAAAATGAATGCTCCAAGTGCTCCCAAATCCCCAAGAAAACCTGTAGCATAACATTAGCATAAAAGACCTTAGTTAAGGAATGAGGAGAGAGCTCTCTCTTAAAATAAAAATAGAGGGTTGAAATTAAAATCCAAGAGAAATTTAATCAAGGGTGAAGGATGCATCTTGAATGATCAATATGCACACACATCTCACCTAATCAAGATCAATAGTGAGTTCAAAAAGGTGAGAGATGTGTGGAGTAGAATGAAGATTCCACCCACCTTGAAAAGTGTGTACCTCATTTGAGAAAAAAATCCTTTTATTTTATTTTTGAAATAGGAATAATGCTTTGTGTGTGGACATGTAGGATAAGTGGGAAGTGGGGAATTTATTTAATTAAATAGGGAGCTTAGGATATAGTAGTCAAACTGTAGGTTATTATGGAATAAATAGAATTTTGATAATTTGATCAAAGACAAGTGGATAATAAATTAATTATAAATGCTAGAAAGTGGACTTATAGTCCAGGTGATCTTTTTTTGGTGATTACATCTTGTATTTATTTTTTCCTTAAGATATGTTGTCTATTAGTGTTAAAAACTTAGTAATTCTCTTGGAAAAGTAGGTTAGTCATTAGTATGACTGAGCCATCATACTAAGGCTAAGAAGTTACTATTTCTGAGAAAGTATATGGTCATCGAGTACTCCATTATGTGTCGAGTCATCTAGAAGATAGTTTATTCTATGCATATAGATACCAAGTCACATAGTATAAGACAAATAAATAGAGACCAAGTGAAAATATGAATTTTTAGACATGAATGAGCAATAGAATGTTCAAGTGTTGAGTAAACTAGTTTTGATATATGTTTTTGGAATGACACACATTTAGGTAAACCATTTTTGTAGAATTTAATATATGTTTTAATGATTGAGGATTAAATCATGGATATGATTACACATTTGGATAAGGATCATTAATCCCTATGAAAGGTGTTTAGCCAATTAAATAAATAGAAGGACTATTTGGAAAAAGACATGGATCTAGATTATTGATTTGATTTAGAAACTTCTATAGTTGGTTTTAAGAAGAGGATCCAAAGCCTAATTTCATATACATGTGATAGAGGTTACAATTTTGGATGCTAGAGCAAAAGTTTTAAGTTGAATCAAAAAAAGAAACTGAGTAGTTCAAAGAAAGTGAAGTGTAGAGAAGAGATATACGAGATCAGTGAAATGATCAAAGATTTTAAAGAGGAGATATGTTATCATCATTTGAAGTGAAAACTAAAGGATCATGTATTGATACATTTTAGTAGGTGTAATTAGGGTAAATATCTTAATAGAGTTATTACTTTGTTGTAAGTTTAAATCCTTTAATCAAGGTAAACTATGTAAGTATTGTAAGATCTTAAAAGAGAAAACCCCTCATAGAGTAGCTCATTATCAGTGATCAAAATTTGTAGCCCTAAGATGAAAAATTTATTGTTGCATTAGTGAAGATTTATGGGTGCCATCCCCATCCTAGATTTACCTTCACCTTAGATGACATCTGGGTAATCAAAATCTTCACTAGTAAATTTGGACCTATTTTTCAATGAACATTGGTTGAAAGTTTGATGCTCAAAGGTCAAAAAATATTATTGCTATAATTTCATCAAAATTTTGATGTAGTCCATGGCTGTTGATTTATTGATGAACCACTCCATACAAAACCATCCCAATCTATGTCATAGGATGACATCAGACAACTAACACAAAATGTTGAAAGTTTGACAATTATGTAATGGTTATCGATGACCATTGTCATCGAAAGATCAATAGTTACAAAATTGTTGTTGACAAGTTTTCCATGCTCTTGATGGTAGCTTGTGTCAAAATATTGATGATAATGAGATTTTTATAGACAATTTTTTCATATCATCGATGATAGGTGTCATCAAAATATCAACTAAGAGTCATCAAAATTTTGATGATAGATAGAGTTTACAAAAAAATAAAAATCAAATAGTCTCATTGTATTAGGCTAATAATCATATGAGTGCCAACCCTTGGTTCCTATTGAGCCAATAATCATATTATGTAATAAAGGTTGTTAATAAAATGAGTTTTGATGGCCAAGGAAAGATGGAGAAGAGGTTAAGATTATTTGGAAAATGGTAGACCAAAGATAGAATATGCTACACTATTTTTAATACCACGAATATAATAACTCTGGTGAAAATCTAACTAGAATGACATGTCAAGGTTCCATAGCTGGAAAATATTGTAGGCCTTTTCAAAATAAATTAAAGTCAAGAACCCATACTAAACCAACATGTTTTGTAGACTTGTTAGATATTTATGATTTTGGAGAACCTTGTCATTGGAATCACAATTTTGATAACCAATGAGATGGGTAGAAGAAAATTGGATCCCTCTAGTTGCAAATTGCTTCTAGATTGGAGCTTTGCCTCCAATTTTGGTCAAACAATGTTAGATTCTCTTAGGGCTCAGATTCTATAATTGTATAATAGAGTGGGTTCATGTAGTATGTTATTCAAAATGTTGCATCAGATTTAGAGCATAAACATTAGAGAATAAACATTAGTGTGCTGAGGCAGCTACCATATCCTCAACAAATGAGAATGTTGCAAGTGTACAAGTGGAAGAACTTCATCATGTTGTGTTTAGATTTACTAAATTTTTGCAGAGAGGAAAGGTATAATGAAAATAATATTTTTGGATGTGGCTTGGTATAAATACAAGTGGCATCATCTTATTGGTTTAGTAAATGGTGGGTCAATAAAATTATCTATTATTAGAATACATCCTCAATGTCTAAGACAAGAAATTGAATTAATTTTTTCAAGAAAGGGTTAAACTCAAGAACTTCATTATAATCCAAGAGTAAAATTTTTTCTCTCTAATCTTGGTTATAATTCATTTATACCTTGATGTGGGTGTTAAATCTCTTAGCTTGACAACAAAAGTCTTTGAGGCCTCTCATTTGTAGCTTGAAGTTGGGATCATACAATTTGTCACAAGTTTTACCATGCCAAATAATGAATACATCACTAATTCCATCTTCATACGCTCAACAAGATCATTAGAAAACTAAACAGTAGGCATACCAAAGCATAATTATGATGGATAAATTGAAATTTCACAATGTATGTGTGAATTTTAGACCCTTAAAATCTTGTCTATCTCATTCAATGTTTCTAAATAGGTGCCATTACCTACTATGTCAGATAGCTGTTGAGGTTCTTGAACTATATACTATTCCATAATCAAAAAATAATTATGCTCACCATCTTACATAATTATTATAAATTAATAACACTATTCAATATCATTTACTCATTAATATGCATAGAGATATTAACACTTCAACTTAATTAAAAATGAAAAGTATACATATAATACAATCCTCATCACATCAATGACTTGTATTGAATAATATTAATTATGATAGGTGAATTGCATGAGTGAACTATGAAAATGTTAAAGTCTATTTGGACACTAACAAGCTTCATTTCCCAAGATATGATTTGTGATTAAGTCCTTAGCTCTCACTCACATGGGTAGTTAACCATGCTTTCTATGAGTTCTAGCTCTTTACACCAACAACATGGCACTTAGTAGTGGGTAAATATATTCCAATGGTACTTCTCCCACTATTGGCTCATTTGAGAAAATATAATTTGAAAATAAACATTACAAATATTAAATGGAAACATTTATATCAAATTTATCATTACAAAGTAATTAAATGATATTAACATATGCATTTTTATGTTTATTAAGAGTCTTCTATGTTTTGGCATGCATTTTGTAGGCATTTGAAGACATTTAGAGTGAGAATCAAAAAAAGTTTCAAAATTGACAAAAAAAAGTTGTCATGCAACAATTTTGTGGTTGAGCAACTTTTACAAATTTTTGGGAAGACAAAAGTTGCTCAACAATAATAATGGATGCATGACAATGTTTTTTAGAGTTTAGAGTTTAGTTGATTTTTTGACATGCATTTGAAGGAATTTAGAGTGATAATCAATAAAATTTGCAAATTTGACAAAAAAAAGTTATCATGCAACAATTTTTGGTACTGAGCAACTTTTGCAATTTTTTAGGAAGGCAAAAGTTGCTTGGCAACAAGAAATGTTGCATGACAACATTTTTTAGAGTTTAGAGTTTAGTTAATGATTTGAAATACATTTGTAGGAATTTGAAGGTATTTAGTGTGATAATTAATTAAATCCTACACATATTGCAAGCTAATTTATTTTACCAAAGAAAACTAAGATTGCTATGAAAGAGTAAGTGAAACAAAGATTCTGAGAAGCAACATATAAATCACCACACATTATTTAATATATCAAATAAATATAGGATTACATACAATGATGGTGCTTTCAACATTTTTATGGGTATAGTGATTGATCCCTATCATTTTACAAAAGTGATCCAACCATGTTGGAGACTTCAAAGTTTGAGTATCCACATCTTCAATAATGACAATAATGACTGCGAGAGAAAATAATGGCATGATACAAAAATAAGTTATACGTACTTTTTTTTAATTAGGAAATTAAAAACACTAATGTTTTAACTAGATCATAAATAAATAAAAGGGGTTGTTAGTGCAATAATAAACCTTAAGTATCATTGTCAAACTTGAGCACTCCAACTTAAGTTTTTTTAGTTCTACTACTCGGTACCCTACAACCAAATACAATGAAATCATGATCAATTAGTGTTTATAACAAAAAATTTAAGAAGATTAAGATTAGCATGTTACCAATATGGTTGCAATTAGCATAGATCAATTTTAGTGAATGAAGGCATGACACATTTCAACAAAGGAAACAAAACATTACTTTTAATAACATCAAACTGTAGAATGTAGCAATAGTCAAAAAATGAACACATAGATAGAATGTAAATAGTGAAGAATCATTGTCTGTAGCTAGTTAAATATCCATATGTCTTTGGCTCTCTCCCTCCCATCCAAAATAATATTCAACCACTCTGAATCGAGAATGCATGTGCAATAGCCTTCCATATGCATGGACAATATGCAGAGCTAAAAAATGTATCACATTTACATTAATGACCTATATAAAAAATGCAAACATGTTGTATTTTTTACCTCAACCTAATGTCCCATGCATATCAATTGAGATTACACATTTAACTAGGGTCTCCTTCTTCATTGCCTAAAACCAAGATAGATAGAACAAATTAATCCAAAATACAGATTTAATCCAAATCTTAGAAGAATACTTTCATTATTATAAGATGAAATATATGAATGGAACCATCCTTGGAAAAACCTACAAATAAAAAATGCCTCACACAAGAGGACCCTCCTTAAATAATACATTTCATTCCTATATTTTTTAATTTAAGTCACTAAGGTATTCTATTTTATAGGAAATTACACTTATCATCAACATTTAATACATATTTATATATTTTGACTAATATAACAATGCATTGAAGGGATCATTGAGTAATGGAAAGAGGAGAGCAAGATAAGAAGGGGGAAATTTTTTGTGAGGAAAGGAGGTAGAGCTATACTATGGAGAAAGAGATAGATAATGAAGCTTGATGCCATGGAGAAGATGATGGAGTTGAATCAACAAAAGGACATACAACTCGAAAATGAGCTGGTTCAAGATCTCTATGGTTCAAGTGCATTGAGGTTATTTATTTGGTTTGAAGTGTGCATTGGGAAAGTTTGGATCCTTCCATGTGCCACTATTATGCCATAGTCATAGTATGAAATTCCAATTAGATTCTGATAGAAATGGAAAAGCTTCCATTCATAGTTTTTTCATAAATAATTTGCAATCAGCAAATGAGTTTGATCCATTTGATCCTATTTAGAAGGTGTTATGATGAGTGTTTATTTTTTATAGGTTTAGTTTGATCTTCACTTGGTTTTTAGAATCCTTTCATATTCTCTACTTAACAAGGCCAACCATGTGAAGATGTGTAGTGCCTATCCCTAGGTCACATTTTTGCTATCATGGTCAGACTATGTGAGACTAGTTTTATGTTGATGGTTAGCGACATTGTTTTGAGACTATCAGATATTGTGCTATGGATTCAGCTGATATATGATAAGATTACTTGGTACTTTATAGTCCTTGTATATATGATGATTATTCAATGATTTTAGTTATTGAAGATAATTAGTTAGAAGATTTATTATCATATGTGTTTTCTTATGGATACTTACCCCATACTTGCATGTGTATGGTGTGCGTGTTTGTTTCCTTTCTGTGTGACATTTTTGATGTGGTTAAGGAAGGGAGTCATAGTCACCTACTAGTCAGGATCTACATGATGCACCACTTCCTACCCTTGCCTGTTTAGTTTAGTATATATTGTGCTTGTACATACATGGTTTTTATGCAAGTTGCAGGTACCAGGTATCGACTTCTCTGAATTGCCAGGATGAGCGTACCCTATCACATTATCTCAATGGTAAGAGAGGGGAGATAAATTCTCAAGTTCAAATCCCAACCTTTTAAGCCATTTGTCCTAATTGGAAATTAGGACAAGTATCTAAGTTGAGTACCTTTTGAAGGTGTCAAATGACGTAATTCATGATATTAACCCTTGGTTTGATTTTGTATGTATTTTGGCTATGATGGATTTTTGTATTTTACCTTGTGAGTCTTTGGTGTATTTTCTATTAATTAAGCCTAATTAAAATATTTAATTAATGGTTTAATTAAATGAAAAATTATTATGATATTTTAATATTTATTTTATTTAATTAATTGGAAAATTAATTAAATTTGAAGATAAAAGTTATAATTTTAAAGTTGGAATGTGATAATAAATATTTTAACAATTAAGTCTCGAAAATAAATGTAAAAGTGGAAAATATATTAAAATTATTAAAGATTCTAAATTGCATGATGTGTGCATGTGATTAAAATATAAATATATTAAGATAAAATAAGTGGAATTATTAAAGTTAGTGCATGAGATTTAATAAAAATTACTAAATTAAATTGAAAAGAGTAAAGTTAATATTATATTAATAAATGTATATTATTTTAATATTTTCTCACATAGGAGTTTGCAAATTCTTGGGAGTTGTCATGTAGACAACACAGGAGTTTGCACTCTAAGTATGCACATGTTTTCTACACTTAGGAGTTCGCATATTATTTGAGCACATGGTGTCTACAACCTTATGACTCATCTATAAGGTTGGAGAAGACTCATGCTTAGTTTTCATGCTTATCTTCTAGTTGTTTCTAGAGACATTCTAGATGCATCTTAGAGGCCTTTAAATAGAGGCTCTCCTAGTGTGTTTGGACAAGCTTCAAAGCTTACATGCATTGGAGAGGCTCATATACTTCTACATGCTCATATGCTTCTACAAGCACTTCTATTCACTCAGAGGTTTTGGTTGGCTTGGATCTTGGAGGATTTGCAAATGTTGGAGAAGGAAGGGATTTTCTATGGACTTCTGAGGCATGGCAAATTAGCATCAGTGTCCAGGTGCACTCGTGATATTCACATATTCCCTTTGCACTCTTTCTCTTCCTGTCTTCTTCGTGACTATCATATGTGTCTAAATATTCTCTGTGATTTTTTGAAATTGGAATCTAGATATGTATGTTAAATTTTATTTGGTTGAGAAGAAGACAATAGAAAACCCTAATTTCAATTTAAGAAGAAATTAGTTCTAAATCGAGTTTGGGTTCGAATTAGAATCAAATTGAGAAATAGATTTAAAAAGGGTTTTAAAATTTATAGCCAAACCCATTAGAAGAATTATTGGATAATTTAGAGACAAATATTTTATAAGAAATTCTTAAAATTGGAAGCCTTTAAAAATTGTGTATATGTTCTCTGTGGAAATATACATGTTGATCTGCATGTTGATTCTCTCTTTGTGTGAAGAAATCAATAAAGAACTCAATTAGAAAACTCTAGCTTCCATTCATGGAAATAAATTAGTTTTAAATCAGGTTGGGTTCGAATTGTATTAGAATCGAGGCTTTGATTAGACAAGGGCTTTTAGATGCATATGAACAAACCCATTTAGTTAATAAATTAAAGAACAATTATTTTATGAGAATTCTTAACTTATAGAATAAGATAGCCCTTTTTATTTTAAAATTATGTATTTGTTCTCTTTTAGAATTATGCAAATCTGCATACATATGTGTATATAAATATATATACATATATGCTATAATTCTTGATAATAATCTACATTTATAAGTATATATGTATATATGTTATTAATTATAAATGCGTATTATATTTAAAATGGTTTGAATTGATGGATCATTCTTTAAAATGAAAATTAAATTAAAATGGGATATTATTAATATCCATTTAAATAATGTTTATTTTATTGAGTTGTTTAAATTATGAAAATTATTAGTAGAGTTTCAATTAAGATATTATTAATTGATTTTAGGTCGTATATCAGGATTTATATATTCCATCAATTAATTAAGCGAGAATTTAATTGGGAATAAATCATAGAGAGATTCCTTTCTTGATAAGAATCATTATAATAGTTATGTGATTATTAATTAAATTAATTAATTATAGAATTAATTAAATTTAATTAATAATTAAGTTATGTAATAAAGTTTTGATTGATATGCTAATATCGATTCTTCTAGCGAAGTTGTAAAGTATTTACATCGAAGCTAATAAGTCTTATTCTAATGACTTGAATAATGACTTTAGATATTTTAATGGTTGTTAATGATGATTTAATCAAGAGAATTAAATTTTAGTAATATTTAATTAAGTTTTAATTAAGTATTATTAGAATGATAAAAGTCATGGATTGTGTACCTATGTTAATTGATTGGTTTAGTTGATCATTTTAATAAAGTTATTATCTTCTTATTCAAAGATTGATAACTGGCTTTCTTATATTTAAATGAATAATGATCCTTTGTCTATGTTGAAAAGTTGAAGTAAACATTAAGGAAGAGTTATTTAGTTAGTAACATGGATCTTAGCAAATGAAGAGAATAATTTAACTAAGGGTCAAAGAAGATTAGTTTAATGAGTAAATATTTACCCTTAAGTTATTCTTAGAATGTAATTTTAAATAATGGAAGGATAATGTTATCAGGGGAACAAACAGGTTGACTTGTAGGTCAAATGATTAATCTTATATACTTGAAGTATACTGACAATAAGAAACTGAAACCTCCATACTTAATTCAACTATGTGATTTTAGCAAACCAAAACATGTGTCTGCATTGTGTTTTCTTTATGCTATCTATTTTGGGTTTTGGGTTGACTAGTGTTGACCAGCTATAGGATGTCTACTAGAGGCTCGGGGGTTATGATTGTGAAGTCATGATGATGTCTTGAATTCGATCTTTATAAACCCAACCATGGTTATGTGATCATATGCTTTATGAGATGTTTATATTTACTGATTGTTATTGCTCATCAGTCTTCTTGAGTGAAGCTGAGTTATATGTATTTGAGCCACTTGACTTAACCATTTTGAGTCATCGATCAGTTATCCTTGAACTACTTTCTAGTCACCATGATGGGACTAAAGTGTTGATTTATTTTTTGATGATGTCATGTTGTGACATGTTTGACTTGACCATTTTGGAGTCTTCGATCAGTATGATTTTGAGATATATTTTGATTATTGAGAACCAATGGATACTTTGATTATCAGTGATACCTTCAGTTGCCAATAGAGAACTATTGTGGTCATGATTATCTATGGATGCTTTTTAGTTACTCATGGAGATTTGATACTTTTATTATGGATATTTGATGATTCTTACTGTGGATTACTTTTTGGTATTTCTTTCCAGTCGTTTGTATAGGACTGAGGTGATTTTATGATTCCATGAGCTTAGGGTAGGTTATCTACATGTAGTGTCAGGAAGTGGCTTGCAATGGGGGTTGGGGCCCTAAGTGCATGCTAGGGAAACTCATTGTAAGTTGTTTTAATAAGTGAAAACATTTACACTAAATGGGGATTAAATGAACCTAAAAAGATAATTGTTTTGTTCTCACCCATGCCTCGAGTGCTAGTACAGACTAGGATGGGAGTAGAGAGAAGGCTTGGTTGTGACCTTCCATTCCATAGTATGCCTTGTCAGTATGAGAGGATACTAATGGCCATATAAGGATCAATAGGGACCCATGGAGTTGTAAGCTAACTACCAGGGTAACTTCTACATGATATATGCAATGACATTTGCCTGCTTACAGAGTAGATTTCTTACATGTCATTGTTGTGCCTCTGGGATTAGATGTTAGTTTTGTGATTAAAACCTTGGAGTTAGTATACTTTTAGGATTCTTGGACTTAGAGAGTATCTATGCTATGTGATTTTGATAGCATGTTTGGTGTTGGAAATGATTGAAAAGATCATGAGGAAAGTAGTTGGAATGATATATGGAAATGGTAAAGAATGTTCTTAATCATTGTTTTGTCATTGATGTCAAACTTGCTACTTGCAGGAATGACAATTGCTTTAGTGATCCAAATACTATCAATTAGTTGATTGTCAAGGAGGAGGCAATCAATAAGATGTAACTAGAACACCTAGAGAAAGGTTGAAGTTATGATGTTATAATGAAGTACAAGGATCAACTAAGCCATTGATGAAAAAGTGTATTTGATGACATATTATAAGATACAGAGAATGGGCACAATGATACATATCAAAGATTTAAAGTTTTAGCTAAGACATTTGTAAAGCTCAACTAAGTTCATTAGAGAGAAGGAGCTGACCAAGCTAGTATGTGATGAGAAAATTTTTAGTAAGTGCCGAGCAAGTTCAAGTGCCAAGAAAGTTCAAGTGTTGAGTGATATCGAGTGCTGAGCAGAGATAGGTGTCGAGTAACACAAATGCTAAGAACCAGTAAATCAATAATGCCGAGTTGCTGCATTATTTTGAAAATCGAAGATTCACCAGATCTAAGCCAACAAGGTTGTTATCTAGAAGTTTGTGAATTAAAATGGAAGATAAGAATGATGGGCTGGTGGCACAGAACACCATGTGAAACATTTTTAAGAATACAACTGACGAAGTTTGAAGATAAGAACAAGATATGAGGTAGATACATTGTATCCTACCTAATCAATTCAAAACCCTAAAATTGGAAAGGGAGAAATGAGCGGCAAAGGAAAATTAGATTTATATTTAAGGAGTCATAAGTTAATGAAAAAAAGTGAGAGAGGCGATCAAGCATGAAAGCGTGAAATGCTGAAGGTGGTGCTAGGGAGATAAGAGAGCATAGTGACTCTGTTTCAGTAAGAAGACCCCTAATATGGATGCATTGGTATAATGAGTTATAAGATTCAAGGAGACGAAGCTTGAGAAGAAGTCAAGCAATTAGAGCTGAAGTTATTGAAGCCAAGCATTAGGATTGAACTGAAAGTGTGATCTGAAATCTGCAAAGTATGTTGTAAGTTAAATCAGATCAAAAGACCATTATCATTACTTTCTAGCAATTGTAACAGTTAGTTTAAATCCTATGGACTTAGGTTGGTTTAATAGCCATGAGATAAATCCTTTAACAGGCTAACATTCCAAGTGAATGTTCTAAAGTCCTTTAACTAGGCCCATTTCTAATAGTTCGGTGAAATCCTCTAACAATGTCACATTTAACAGTGTGTTGTAAGCCTTTAACAGGGCAGGCTTTTAACAAGGCATCACTTCAGAAGAGTGAGAATCAAGTAGCATGTTACTGGTGGTTTTTCCCAAGTTGGGTTTCTATGTAAATCATTGTGTCATGTGTTGATCTTGCATATTTTATCTTTGCATGTTGATTTATTGTAACTTGCTAATATGGTTGATTTAAAGTTTGGATGGATGAAAAGTGTATGGATTCATTAAAAGTAGTGAAAAATTATTAATAGGGCATTTGGACCTTGGATAACTGATTCACACCCCCCCCCCCCCCCCTTAGTTATTCTAAAGAATTCTAACAATTGGTATCAGAGGTTTACTATTGATTCAGTTTAAAGGAACTATAAGCAGAAAAGATCAAAATGCCTAAGAGAGAAGTTTTGAAGCTAAATAAAGACAACTTTGTTGCATGGAAAAGCTTGATGAAGCTACATCTTGGATCCATAGGAGATTATGCCCAAAATTCAATTGTCATTGAACATGTAGATCCAACAGGTGCTCCTACTGCAGAAGATATGAAAAATAAGCAAGAACACAATCAAACAATGCTAGAAATTACCTCTGCACTCAGCTATGCTGAATATGATGATATCAAAGGATGTGATACTACATTCAAAATGTGGAAAGCCCTATTAGACATCGATGGAGGAGATCAGAATCTGCAAAGAGAAAAAAGAGAAAGTCTCAGAGGAAAGTTTGATGACATGAAAATGGAGAAAAATGAGAACATTGCCTAGTATGGTGCAAGTATAAAGGAAGTGGTAAGTGCAATAAGATGCTTGAGTGGTAAATTGGATGAATATATTGTTAATAGTAAGTTCTTAAGAACCTTGCTTCCTATCTATGCTATTAGAGTATCAGCAATACAAGAGCTAAGATATCTACCAAGAAACAATCTAAGTTTTGAAGGAATAATAGGTAGACTCACTGCATTTGAGTTATCTAATTTTGACAACTACAGACTAGAGAATGTTGAATCTACCTTTAAGGCCAAGTTATTAGTGAAATATGTTGAACGGGTGAAATCAAACAAAGGAAGAAAAATGAAGTATGTATCCAGTGATAGCAGCACTGATGAGGAAGATGTGGAACAATTGGAAGCATTGCTTGCTAGAAGATTTCACAGAGGAAAAGGAAAATTCAAAGGTAATATGCCTATCATTTGTTTCAATTGCTATGAAGTAGGTCATATTGCTGCCAGATGCCCACAAAAAAAGGATTATATGGAAGGCAACAAAAACAAATTTAGAAGAGATGATGACAAAAGAGATTACAAAGAAAAAGGTAAGAAGTGTTACATTGTTGAAGAAGATTCTGATGAAAGTAATGATAAAGTAGTTTATGTAGCCATAAAGGATCAATCTAATGAAGAACAACTCACTACACTGGTAACATGTATGAACAAGAATGATAGGTGGATCATAGACAGTGGATGCTCACATCACATGATAGGAGACAAAAGTAAGTTTGTTAACTTTACTCAGTATGATGGAAATAGTGTTAGATTTGGCAATGATGCTCCATGTCAAATCAAAGGAAAAGGTTCTATTAAGCTCACAGAACAAATTTCATGTGATAATGCATACTATGTTGAAGGATTAAACTAAAATTTACTAAGTGTCTCACAGTTAGGCAACATAGGATGCAAAGTGGAATTTGGAAACAAAACTGCAAAAAACTATGATACTGATGGTAAATTGATAGGAAAAGGAGATTAAACAAGGAGTAATCTATTTTACCTTGATATGGGTGATGTTTCTTTTTTTATTGCAAAATTTGATGATGAATGGTTATGGCATAGAAGATTATGTCATGTCAACTTTGACAATCTGGTCAACATCAGTAAAATGAAAAAGGTCAGAGGTTTACCAAAATTGAAGAAGCCAGATAATATCATGTGCAAACAATGTCAGCTAGGAAAGATGACTAAGTCAAGTTTCAAGAGCAAAAACTATACATCTAAAAAAGTACTTGAATTAGTTCATACTGACTTATGTGGTCCAATGGAAGTAAAAAGCTATAGAGGAGATAAATACATAATGTTGTTTGTTGATGACTATTCCAGGATGATGACTGTTATGTTTTTAAAATAGAAATCTAATGCTTTTCAAATGTTTAAGTGGTATGTGGTTAGAGTTGAAAAGGAAACATTAAAAAGCTTGAAATGCTTAAGATCAGACAGAGGTGGTGAATTCACATCAAATGAATTTGAGATATTCTGTAATGATAAAGGAATCAAAAGACAAACGTCAGCTCCTAGAACTCCCCCATAGAATAGAATTGCTGAAAGAAGAAATAGATCTATGATTGACTGTGCCAGAACACTAATGATGGAAAAGACTATTGCTCTAAAATACTGGAGAGAAGCTATAAGTGTAGTTGTTCATACACTGAACCGAATACAAGTAAAGAAAGGTACATATACAACACCTTTTAAATTATGGTATGGTCACTCACCCAATGTAAAACTTTTTAAAGTGTTTGGTTGCAAATGCTTTATCCTTAAAGATTTTAGAAATGGAAAATTTGATGCAAAAAGTGATGAAAGTATATTTCTTGGTTACTCCACTAGAAGTAAGGCATATAAGTGTTTGAATATTAACACTAACAAAATTGTGGAAGGTACAAATGTAAATTTTGATGAGCATACAGAAGTCCAAGCTGAAGTACCAAAGAAAATGGAAGAGTACATAACGTTTGTGTATTCTTATGAAGGAATGACTGTTGATGAGGATGATGTAAATCAAATTGAAAATCAACAACAAGTATCAGTTTCAGCCGAGTCACAACCAGTGAATGCTGAGTTGCATTCAGAAGCTGAGTTGCAAAATGAAGAAAATGCACAATTTGATTTTGAAGACAGTACACATGATGAAGAACAACCTAACAATGAAATACATAGTGAGCCTAAATCTGAAAGATCAAACATGGAAACAAGGTCAGAGCCAAGATTATCCAAATATGTAAAAAGACATCACCCTGTTGAACAGATAATTGGTGACAAATATGCAAGACCAATGATAAGAAATAGACTAAGACATGAATCATGCCTGATTAGCCAATCTGAATCCAAGATAGTATATGGTGCATTACAAGATGATAACTGGTGTAAAGCTATGGAAGAAGAAATTGATCAAATAGAGAAAAACAAAACCTAGAGTTTGGTTCCTAGACCAACTAACAAGAATGTGATTGGCACCAAGTGGGTATTCAGAAACAAGCTAGATGAGAATGGTAAGATTACCAAAAACAAAGCTAGATTAGTATACAAGGGTTATGCTCAAGAAGAAGGAATAGACTATGGGGAAACATTTGCCCCTGTTGCTAGAATGGAAGGAGTAAGAACTTTACTTGCATATGTTGCCTACAAAGATTTTAAAGTCTATCAGATGGATGTAAAATTTGCTTTCTTAAATGGTATACTAGAAGAAGTCTACATTGAACAACCAGAAGGATTTTTCGATGAAAACAACAGGGATATGGTGTGTAAACTACATAAAGCACTCTATGGTTTGAAACAAGCACCTAGAGCATGGTATGAGAGACTTCACAAGTATCTAGTGCAAATTGGATTTGAAAGAACTGATGATAACAACAACATGTACATCAAATTAGAAGAAGGTAAAGACATTATTGTATCTGAAATCTTTGTGGATGACATAGTGTTTGGTGGAAAGGAAGTGCTTTGCAAAGGCTTTACTGACAAAATGATGCATGAATTTGAGATGTCTATGTTTGGATAAATCAAAATTTTTGTTGGATTGCAAGTACATCAACTCAAACATGGTATATCTGTGACACAATCAAAGTACATCAAAGAGATTCTTAAAACATTTGGATTGGAGGAATCCAAACCAGTTAGCACACCAATGGCAATAGGAAATAAGCTGTCCAAAAATGATGAATCAACTGAAGTCAATCAAACAATGTATAGATCCATTATTGGAAAACTATAATATGTTGTACATAGTAGACCAGACATAGCATTAGAAGTTGGAATAGTAGCTAGATTCTCTGCTAATCCCAAAGAAAATCATCTCATAGCAGTAAAAAGAATAATGAGATATCTTAAAGGAACTGATAACTTTGGTCTATACTACAAAAAGAATGAAAAATTTGAGCTCAATGCATATACAGATGCATACTAGGGAGGCAACATTGATGATAGAAAAAGCACAAGTGGAGGTGCATTATTTCTAGGCAAAAGGCTAGTTACCTAGACTAGGAAGAAACAAACATGTACATCCCAGTCCACTGCAGAGTCAGAATATGTAGTAGCTGCAGTCAATTGTACAAACATTGTATGGCTCACACATCTATTGAAAGGAATGAAAGAAGAGGTAACAAATCTTGTGATATTATATTGTGATAATACAAGTGCTATAAACATATCCAAAAATCTAGTGATGCATGCAAAAACCAAGCATATCGCAATGAAGTATCATTATGTCAGAGAATTGGTAGAAGACAAACAAATGAAGTTGGAATACATTCACACAAAGGAACAAACTGCAGATATCTTCACCAAACCATTGCCCAAGGATGCTTATGAATATCTTAGAGGCAAGTGTAGAGGATGATAGCAGGTGCAGAAACTCCAAATCAGTCACAAACATGGTAACAGAGGGAGAAAACAACAAGAAGCCAAAGCCCATATTTTGCATAATAAAGATGCTACATCTTTGGCATTTATGTCAAAGAGGGAGAAATATGAAACCTGATCAATACAATGTAAGAAGGAAATATATATGAAAGAGGGAGATATATGAGATCAGCTAGTAAGGATGATGCATATGAAAGAGGGAGATATATGAGATTAGTAGTAAACTTCAACAACAAAGAAATATAGTAGACAACGTATACAATCTTGGTGGTAACTAAGTTGATCAATTGATCAGTTTGGTTTTCCATCAATGCCAAAGAGGGAGATTGTTAAAAATGATTGAAAAGATCATGAGGAAAGTTGTTGGAATGATATATGGAAATGGTAAAGAATGTTCTCAATCATTGTTTTGTCATTGATGTCAAACTCGCTACCTGTAGGAATGACAATTTCTTTAGTGATCCAAATACTATCAATTAGTTGATTGTCAAGGAGGAGGCAATCAATAAGATGTAACTAGAACACCTAGAGAAAGGTTAAAGTTATGATGTTATAATGAAGTACAAGGATCAACTAAGCCATTGATGAAAAAGTGTATTTGATGACATATTATAAGATACAAAGAATGGGCACACTGATACATATCAAAGATGTAAGGTTTTAGCTAAAACATTTGTAAAGCTCAACTAAGTTCATCAGAGAGAAGGAGCCAACCAAGCCAGTATGTGCCGAGAAAATTCTTAGTAAGTGCTGAGCAAGTTCAAGTGCCAAGTGATATCAAGTACCGAGAAGAGATAGGTGCCGAGTAACACAGATGCCGAGCACCAGTAAATCAATAATGCCAAGTTGCTGCATTATTTTGAAAATCAAAGATTTTCCATATCTAAGCCAACAAGGTTTTTATCTAGAAGTTTGTGAATTAAAATGGAAGATAAGAATGATGAGCTGGTGGCACAAAACACCATGTAAAACATTTTTAAGAATACAACTAAAAAAGTTTGAAGATAAGAACAAGATATGAGCTAGATACATTGTATTCTACCTAATCCATTCAAAACCCTAAAATTGGAAAGGGAGAAATGAGCAGCAAAGGAAAATTAGATTTCTATTTAAGGAGTCATAAGTTAATGAAAAAAAGTGAGAGAGGTAGTCAAGCATGAAAGCATGAAATGCTGAAGGTGATGCTAGGGAGATAAGAGAGCATAGTGACTCTGTTTAAGTAAGAAGAACCTTGATATTGATGCATTGGTATAATGAGTTAGAAGACTCAAGGAGACAAAGCTTGAGAAGAAGTCAAACAGTCAGAGCTAAAGTGATTGAAGCCAAGCATTAGGATTGAACTAAAAGTGTGATCTGAAATCTGCAAAGTATGTTGTAAGTTAAATCAGATCAAAAGACCATTATCGTTACTTTCTAGCAATTGTAATAGTTAGTTTAAATCTTATGGACTTAGGTTGGTTTAATAGCCATGAGATAAATCCTTTAACAGGGTGACATTCTGAGTGAATGTTCTAAAGTCCTTTAACCAGGCCCATTCCTAACAGTTTGGTGAAATCCTCTAACAAGGTTACATTTAATAGTGTGTTGTAAGCCTTTAATAGGGTAGGCTTTTAATAGGGCATCACTTCAGAAGAGTGAGAATCAAGTAGCATGTTACTGGTGGTTTTTCCCAAATTGATTTTCCATCTAAATCATTGTGTCATGCGTTGATCTTGCATGTTTTATCTTTGCATGTTGATTTACTGTAACTTGCTAATATGGTTGATTTAAAGTTTGGATGGATGAAAAGTTTATGGATTCATTAAAAGTAGTGAAAAAGTATTAATAGGGCATTTGGACCTTGGATAACTGATTCACCACCCCCCCCCCCCCCCCCCCCCCCCCTCAATTATTCTAAAGAATTCTAACATTTGGGACTTGAGATTATCTCCTCAACACAGTGGGAGTGGACCATTTATGTTCCACGCGGTTGGGTGGTAGTGTTTGAGATCTATCTGTAGACATCGTGGCTAGAGCATTCTTGGTTGGTATTTATTTTCATTCTATTCTTGGATAATTATGATAGATGATATATCCTATGATGGATGTATTTATCTAGTATGTATCCTTATATTGATGATTTGCATATGTTAGATGATGTTATCTTATGCTTTACTTTGCATATTAGATTACTTTCTATATATGGTGTAGTATGATTTAGACGTGACATTCCTACTATGTTAATATCGATGATCCCTTTGGTGACTTGGGATGTTACGCACAGAGGGATGACTAGGATCCATGATGGTCTAATGATGCTATTTACGTTTGGGAGGAACCGTGCACTTAGTTATTTATGTTTGTGATATATGGTTTTTTTTTAAGATGGATGTTATATCTTTATGATGATGATTTATCATGTATGGTTTATGATTTCATTTATGTTATTGCATCATGGATTAGAGTTGGTATGATGACATAGTTTATTTACACATATGTATATTCTTTTAAGCCTTTCATACCCTGTGGCATGTACAATGGATGATTGAAAAATTAGGAATGTAATTTAAGAATGTTGGACTTTTCATTATTATTTCATGCAGATGTAGTGTTAGATGGAATCATTAGTATTAGTTGATTTAGTTGTAATTCAACGTTAAGGGATCTTTAAAGAATGTAACTTGTTATGTATGTATGTTATGTTTACTTTCAGTTGGATGTTACTATTGCTTTGGCAAATGTTATGAATGGTTTTTACTTTCATGTTTAAAAAAAAAAATACTACCAAACTTAGTGAAACTTTAGGTTAATTATCTGGATCTCTTGGCAGGGTATTACAAGGTGGAAGCTCATTTGGCCACTCCCCCCCTATAATCACTCTAAATTCCCCATTAACAACTAAGTATTTCATTGATTAATTTTAGAAGTATATCATTGAATCATTATAATCACATAACATTTATTAACATGACATACAATTAATTAATAGGCATAAACATTTATCAATAATTTGTGAACACACGATTCATTATACACACATAACATTCATTAACACGACATACAATTCATTAATACCTATAAACATTCATCAATAATAAGAATCAAATGGGTTTAATTCTAGACATTTTTTTAATGTTATAAGTATTTCATTAATCTAAAGAACATAATAGGGATTTTTATTTACCTGATAGTGCCACATCATCTACTCTCACATTTTGTTCAGCCCCAACCTCAACATGCTCAAAACTAAAATCACACTTTGCATACTCAAAAAATATCACATAAAGGTTACACCAATTACAATTTAAGATGTTAAATATTATTAATAATTACATAATTAATTTTCAATAGAAATTGAATATGTACATTTATCAGTATGATGCACATCAGGGTCTTCATCATGAGTAGGATCTGTGCCTTTGTCATCATGAGTAAGATCTAGGCCAAGAGTAGTAGGTTGTAGTGAAATGTCATGTGCACATTGTTATCATTGTTAGAAATTAACATCAAATAGATTATTTCTCATGAAGTTCTCAATTTAAGTTATTATTCATTAGGCCTATTTACTTGTGTGTGATTTGGTGCACCAGAATCTTCTACATCTCTTTGGCTACTAGAATTTGTGTGGTGGTAGGAAACCACTACTTTATAGCCTTTTTTGAAGCCAATTTGTTTTTCCTCTTCTTTGGGTGCTAGATTAACTTCAATGCCCTACATTTTTTGCATAATATCATTGATATTGAGTGTATTGTTTATTTCTAATTCTATATAATAAAAAAATTGATATGAAATTTCATTTACTATTACTTACAAGATGTGAGTGAATTTTTATATATCCACCAGAGCCAAGATGGTGTTGACAAACCTTCTCTTTCCTAGTGTATGTAGCCTTTGAAGTGTCGTATAGGTTGTATATGTAAACTTATATATATATATATAAAGATCACTAATTTATACATAATTATATTAATACTATGACATACCTATTTTTGTCAGGTGGTGGCTTAATTCCTTTATCTCTTAATCTTGACTCTTTTGCATCTCCAATGATTTCATTCCACCCCATCTTTGGAACCATAGGAGGAAACTCATACTTTGGGTTGAGCTTTAGAACCCTTCTATATTGGATTCTTACAATCTCTAGATGTTTTCAAGATTTTTTAAGAATGTGGGCTCTGTTCAAAATATTTTGACCAAAGAGCTCCTCAATATTTTTTATGAGCTTATCTTTTAATTCAAGGCCTTTCATTCTACCTTTTAACAAAAAACAAAATTTTTAGATAAACAAAATAGTTCAATCTATGTACCTTGAATATATTACAGAAAATGGATGAATGGAAAAATGTAGCAACCAATTATATCAAGCTACGTATCTTTTACATAATGTGGGCCCAAATATCTTCAATGTTAAATAATAAAAAGTTTCATAAAAAAGATAGTTTCTTGAAAAATCATCCCAAAATTATTAACCAAAAATGAGTTAATAATAATTAACTACAATTACACTCTAAATATTTACAATTTTAAAGTACCCAGAAGCATAGGAAATTTTGAGGTAATCATATCTTTCTCATCAATCAACAATGATGCCTCCAATGACCTAGTAGAAGTAACACAAGCTACTCTAGGAAGGGTTGCTAAATTATCACCAGTATTGGCATCTATTCTATCATCATTAGAAGGTGTACCTATCCCTACACAAAGATAATCAATGTCATACTATAGTCAAATTAACATGAAAGTGTAAATCAAATCATATTTAACACATAATAGAATATAGCAAAATAATGATTTACCAGCTCTAGTTGTAGCAAGTTTGGATGTTTGGATGCTCCTTGTTGGCAATCCTGCAGTCAAGAATCTTGAAGTGTTGGCTCACCTTGTGGAAGGAGGCATATGCACATCACACACACACACACACAATGTATTATCTTTTCAAAATATAGATTGTAAAAAATACAACAATAGTGATATAAAATTGTCAATAATAATCATGAAGAAAATAAGGTCCCTTTTGATGGTTGAGAATTAAAATCACATACCTGTATTAGCTACACTGGTACCCTCATCAGGTAGAACAACTCGACAAGGTCTCAAAATTTTCTATAACAAAACATGCATATTGTGGTTCATGATCCATAAATTAGTATAAAACATAGAGGTTTATTGAACTATTATCGTAGCAAAAGATTCATTGTTGCTTACTTCTAGACAATATTTTCTACAACATAATTAATTTCTTGTGGCCTCTATCTCTTCTGTTGGACTTGGATCCATCACAAGCCCAAGAATTTGTAGATTGATGGTCTTGAGGGTCTTTTTACACATTGTTATAGGGTCACTACTATATGCGATGTCATCACCACATAATACTATGGCTACCATATCAACAAGTATTTTATGTTGTGTAATAGGTTCTTTTCACTTTCCATAAGCATCAAATTATGACAAAAACATCAGTGAAACAATAAAAATAAGTCCAAAACCTTAACAAGAAAGCATAATAATATGAAATTTTGTAAATGTATAATTGCCAAATTTTTATGCAAAAGGTTCATGTATGATGGAGAAGGGGTGGGAGAAACATCCCTACCTCTATCATTTGATCGATCAATCATGTCACCCTATGACAAAGAATATATATAAAAATATCAGCATAATTAAAGGAATAGTTGACTTAGAAAAAAATCTAATTAATAAAATGGTATATTGTATATTGGAGTTCTAATTGGAAGTAATTAGTTTAAATATTATATATTTAGTAATTACAAGTCCCATGATCGTAACTTTCTTTCTATCTATGTGATCCAAATTGTAATCTACTAGCAACTCTTTCCGTAGCCTTATTGATTTTATGACACATACAAAAACATGATTTCCCTCACATGCCTTGAAAATGCAATTGGGTTGCTTATTAGTTGACCTAGGATGCACACTTTTTATAAAACCTACAATGTTCCCTATTACTTTTGGCCTTCCATCAATGTACATTGCAAGTCTTTTACTTTAATCATTTTCTTTTCATTGTAGATAATTTTCTTATAGTGCATACCTACACATACTTTTTTTTTTATTGAACTATCTACATCCAATTATTGTAATTGTGACAAGGTCCTACATACTCCATCAATTCAATAAATTTGTTATAACTGACCTTTATTCCATCCATGGAAAATATACCCACACCATGTAATGATGATGGAGCTATGTGATATATCCTCTCATTAACACAAAAAATAGTGTTAATTGGAGGTAATTCCTTGCATACCCATTCTTTCTCAAGATGTGTACCTCAAGGAAACCTTGATGTCTCCCTTTGTCTCATCATCTTAAGAACATGACCCCAATTGAGCAAAGAAAAATTGCATGTGTTTATTTAATTTTCTTCTAATCTTTTTACCTCTAGTTTATCTCTCATTCATAGACCTACTACATGTCTCACTATCCTCTTCTATTCCCACATTTCCCTCACTTGACAAAGAAAAACTTGACAGATACTTATCTGGTGGTACCTATAGCCCATCAAATGAGAGATATAGCTGAAGGAAAAAAAATATTTTTCTATAAAATGAGGCTAATATCGATGATTTTTTCCTAAAATTAGTGTTGAATGTAAAGAGAAATCAAGCATATAATAAACATATACCTCCTAATCCATGTCAATGTGTACGATCCTTGTCAAAGGGCTATAGTTTCCTGTATTTGAAAATCATTTATCTTAAGTAAGTTACAAATTACATGATACTTACGCTACAAATTACACAAAACATAACATGAACAATATGCATACATCGTAATCATTGTATACTTTTTAATTGGTTAACTCTACAAAAATTCATATTATAAGTAATTTCAACACCAAGAATTAAGCATCATAAAAAATATTTCAACCTAATAAGCACCTAATACATTTCCATTAATCATCTTCTTATTTCATCTCATCATCATGAACATCATCATCCAAATCATTGGAATAACCATTGTCAACATCATGATCATTGCTATGACCATCATTTTTGTCATCACCATCACCATCATCATCATCATCACCTTCACTACTACTACCACCACCACCACCACCATCATCATCATTATCATCATCATCAATTCCATCACCATCATCAATGGAGATCATCACCATAATTAATCATCATAATCATCTCATTCTTCATCTTTTCCATCATCATCATCTACTTTTTCTTTCATTTCTTTGGTATCTTCTTCAATCACATTATACTTTATCAGTCTTCCTGTTGAATCATGTCTAATGAAAAATGACCAACCCAGTATATGTGGAACACCCAAGTAAAACACTTTCTCACATTGGCTTGGAAGAACATAGGGCTCATTTTTAAATGGCTCAAATTACCTTGTACTAATCATTGTAAATTCATTATCATCTTTAATAAAAGTTCTACCAGGATCATTTTGATTTAGTTATAGCCTATACCATTTGACAATGAATAGAACTAGTTTGAAGGAATTAAAGTCACACTCAATTATATTCTCCAAAATGCCATAGTATCTAGTTTTATATTTTTGAGGATGCATGTCATTTCTAGACAAAATATTGATGACCTTAGGGTATGTGTAGGATCATGGTCAACCAAACTATGGCCTTAAGTGGTAGTGAAAAACCAAAAAATTAGGGTTATGTCTACTTCACACATAATTTTAAAGTGGTTCTGGACATTATATCAAAAAGTTAAGAAAATAATCTATAGGAAATTGAATGTAGTTTCTAAAATACTAGGCCTTATCTAGAGAAAAATATATTTGATTGGTCAAAAGCTTGGATTTTAATGCAGTCCTACAAAAATTTTAGGACAAAACTAAAAAGTAGGTGTATGTCTAACCACCTTAATCAAAATCAAATGATAATATTTTTTAATATAGTTATATATAAAAAGTAGACTCATGCCTGGATGTGACACATTTTTTGGTATTTATATTCCAAATAAATAATTAAATATGAATTTTCTACTAAAACCTTTTTAGAATAAAAAACTTTCGTGTCTAACCACCTTAGCTAATTGAAAATTTTACCAAATTAATTTTTTACCCTTATACTAGATGCATAGAATGTGATGCAACTTTTGGATTTAAAAAAATATTATACTATTTGAAAGTTATAGCTATTTTTCAATTAGTTTGTAATATAATATAGTTATAAATATAATTATAACTAAATATAATATTGTAATATATATTGTAAATAATAATATTATTAAATATGTATAGTAATATTATATAATTATTATCATATATAATAATATATATGCTTATTATTAGTAAATATATAATCTAGTAATATATTATTATTATATTAAAATATCTAGTATTATACTATTATTATTAAATATAATATTGTCATGAAATATGTCGAGAGGGGTTATAGGTTAACTTATGACCCATCTCGACGCATTTTATGAGAACATATATCCTTAGGGACCCTAGTGACCCCTTTTGATACATTCCCAATGAATCCCTAGGGGGCCTAGGGCCCCTAGGAACATACGTTGTCATGAAATGTATTGAGAGGGGTCATAGGTTAACCTATAACCCCTCTCAATGCATTCAAACCAACCAAATGGGTCCCTAGGGACCTTAGGGCCCCTCGGGACATATTTTGTCTTGAAATGCATTGATAGGGGTCATAGGTTAACCTATGACCCCTCTTGACACATTAGAAACAACCAAATGCATCCCTACAGGCCCTAGGGCCCCTAGGGACAATGTTGTCTCAACGTATTGAAACCAACCAAATGGGTCCCCTAGGACATATGTTGTCATGAAATGCATTGAGAGGGGTCAGAGGTTAACGTATGACCCCTCTCAACACATTAGAACCAACCAAATTCATCCCTAGGGGTCTTAGAGCCCCTAGGGACATATGTTGTCATGAAATGCATCGAGAGAGGTCCTAGGTTAATCTATGGCCCCTCTCAATACATTAGAACCAACCAAATGCATCCCTAGGGTACCTAGGGCCCCTAGGGACATATATTGTCATGAAATGCATCGATAGGACCTGTTGACACATTAAAACCAACCAAATGCATCCCTAGCATATGTTGTCATGAAATGCATCGAGAGGAGTCATAAGTTAACCTATGACCCCTCTTGATGCATTTGAAGCAACCAAATGGGTCCCTAGGGGCCCTAGGGCCCCTAGGGACATAAGTTGTCATGAAATGCATCGAGAGGGGTCATAGGTTAACCTATGATCCCTCTTGACACATTAGAAACAACCAAATGCATCCCTATAGGCCCTAGGGCCCCTAGAGACATATGTTGTCATGAAATGTGTTGATAAGGGTCATAGATTAACCTATGACCCCTCTCAACATATTGGAACCAACCAAATGGGTCCCCTAGGGACATATGTTGTCATGAAATGCATTGTGAGGGGTCATCGGTTAACCTATGACCCCTCTCAACACATTAGAACCAACCAAAATGATCCCTAGGGGTCTTAGAGCCCCTAGGGACATATGTTGTCATGGAATGCATTGAGAGGGGTCATAGGTTAATCTATGACCCCTCTCGACACATTAGAACCAACCAAATGTGTCCTTAGGGGTCCTAGCACCCCTAGGGACATATATTGTCATGAAATGCATAGATAGGGGTCATAGGTTAACCTATGACCCCTCTTGATGCATTAGAACCAAACAAATGTGTCCCTAGGGGTCATAGGGCCCCTATGGACATATGTTCTCATGAAATACATCAAGAGGGGTCATAGGTTAAACTATGACCCCTCTCGATGCATTTGAACCAACCAAATGCATCCCTAGGGCCCCTAGGGCCCCTAGGGACATACACTTTAAGAGGGGTCATAAGTTAACCTATGACCCCTCTCGACACACTGGAACTAACCAAATGCATCCCTAGTAACCCTATGGTCCCTAGGGACATACGTTGTCATGAAATGTGTTGAGAGGGGTTATAGGTTAACCTATGACCCCTCTTGATACATTCAAACCAATGAAATAGGTCCCTAGGGGCCCTATGGCCCCTAGGGACATATGTTATCATGAAATGCATCAAGAGGGGTCATAGGTTGACCTATGATCCCTCTCGATGCTTTCAAATCAACTAAATGCATTCCTGAAGGTCTTAGGGCCCCTGGGGATATACGTTGTCATGAAATGCTCTAGAGGGGTCATAGGTTAACCTATGACCCCTCTTGATGCATTTCATGACAACCAAATGCATCCTTGGGGGTCCTAGGGCCCCTAGGGACATACGTTGTCATGAAATGCATCGAGAGGGGTCGTAGGTTCCTAGGACCCCCAGAGATGCAATAGGTTGGTTCTAATGCACTCGAAAACCTATGACCCCTCTCAATGGATTAGAACCAACCTATTGCATCTTTGGGGGTCCTAGGAACCCTAGGGACATATGTTGTCATGAAATAGATTGAGAGGGGTGATAGGTTAACCTATGATCCCTCTTAATGCATTGGAACCAACCAAATGAATCTTTAGGGGACCTAGGGCCCATACAGACATACATTGTCATGAAATGCATTAAGAGGGGTCATTTATTAACTTAGAACCCCTCTCAACACATTATAGCCAACCAAATGCCTCCCTAGCAGTCTTAGGGCCCCTAGAGATATATGTTGTCATGAAATGCATTGAGAGTGATCATAGGTTAACCTAACTTATGACCCCTCTTGACACATTAAAACCAACCAAATGTGTTGCTAGGGTTCCTAGCGCCCCTAGGGACATACGCTGTCATGAAATGTGTTGATAGGGGTCATAGGTTAATCTATGACCTATCTTGATGCATTAGAACCAACCAATTGCATCCCTAGTGGTCCTACGGCTGCTAGTGACATATGTTGTCATGAAATGTGTCCAAAGGGGTTGTAGGTTAACCTATGACCCCTCTCAATACATTAGAACCAACTAAATGCATCTGTAGGGCTCCTAGGGCCCCTATAGACATATTTTGTCATGCAATACATTGATAGGGGTCATAGGTTAACCTATGACCCCTCTCGACGCATTAGAAGCAACCAAATGCATCCCATACATTGTCATGAAATATGTCGAGACGAATGCTTTCAAACCAATAAAATGGGTCCCTTGGGACACTAGGGGGACATAAGTTGTCATGAAATGCATTGAGAGGGGTCATACATTAAAATATGACCACTCTCGATGCATTCAAATGAACCAAATGGGTCTTTAGGGGCCTTATGGCCCCTAGAAATATATTGTCATGAAATGCATCAAGAGGGGTCATAAGTTAACATATAAACCCTTTTGACGCATTATAACCAACTAAACATGTCCCTAGTGGTCATAGGGCCTCTAGGGACATATGTTGTCATCAAATGGGTCAATAGGGGTCATATGTTAAGCTATGATCCATCTTGATACATTTGAAGCAAACAAATGTGTCCCTGTGAGCCCTATGGCCCCTAGGGACATACATTGTTATGAAATGTAAGAGGGATCATAGGTTAACCTATGAAACCTCTTGACATATTAGAACCAACCAAAATTCATTCATAGGGGTCTTAGGGCCCCTAGGGATATATGTTGTCATGAAATGCATCAAGAGGGATCATAGGTTAACCTATGACCCCTCTTGACACATTAGAACCAACGAAATGTGTCCCTAGGGGTCCTAGTTCATAGATGCACTACAATATAACTTTGAAACTATTGATCTTGGCATCAAATCATAGGGCCACTAGCTTTGGATGGGCAGTTGAACCCTAGTGACACCCTTATTTTGGCCATAGAGAGCCTCCATCATCCGTGACCACCCCATACTGAGGAGTCTCTGAGGTACTTATGTACATGTCAAGGTCAATCTTCTGAGGGTCATAACTCAAATCTCATGAGGGCTATCGATGAAATATTGAATGCTACAAGATGGTCATGCCAAGGCCTAAAATGTCCTATCTCATTTTTGAGAGATCACTTTCCATTTGGATGTGACACAATGATCGCATTCGATGCCAAAACTCACAATATGCCTTAGATCATACATGCACCATAGTGTAACTTTGAAACCACTAATCTTGGCATCAAATTGTTAGTGCCATTAGCTCTAGATGGGTGGGTGAACCCTAGTAACACCCTTGGTCTATCCATGGAGAGCCTCCATTGTCCGTGGCTATCCCATATAAAAGATTCTCCAAGGTGCTCTAAGTGCATATCAAGGTCAATCTTCCAAGGGTCATAACTCAAAGCTTGTGAGGGTTATCAATAACCCCTTACCAAGTTTGGTGAACTCATCTAATTGAAAATTTAAAGTTATAGAAAAAATTGTTGAAAATTACAAAAGTTGCAAAATTGACATTTTCCAACTTTTTTTGGCAAAGTGAAAATGAGTGCAAAGAGTTAGTTACAGGTTTGAGCATGACCATACAAGGTTGGAAACACCTATATAAGGTGTGAAATCATAGAATTCTTTAATGAAGCCAATTTACATAAAAGTTGCATTATATGCAAAATATGGTCTAGAAGGCTAATCATGGGAATACAAGGGATTATAGGGTTTATAGTACTATATAGGGTGGAAAATGTCTTATTAGGGCCTTTAGATGTTGATTAGATCAATAATGGGAAAACAATGTAATGACAATTTAAATTACAATTAAAACTTGACAATAAGTTGTCATCAATTGATTCAAAGGGAGTAGAAGTTAGTCAGTGGAGAAAGTTGGTCAGTTCACTAGTACATTTGCACTTGCTTTTCTACCAAAATTTTTGACCAAAGCCATGATTCCTTCTTCTTTTCTTGTTTTCATTCCCATGTTGGTCAAAAATAAAAATCCTATGCCTTATTTGGTTGAAATTTTGACCAACTTATGTTTTGATTTTGACCAACTTCAAAAATTCGCATTATGTTATAACAAAAAAAAACCTTTAAACTTTCCATTCGCACGAGGGCCCAATTGCCCGATCCCATAGTGCCCTATGACTACTCCCTATAATACACTCCATCCTCTTGTCTATGTTTCCCCCCAAGAGACTCTTCCACAGTTCTTTTTCTATTCATGAGAAGCTCTCTCTACAAGTTTTTAATGATTCCTCTTTAGTTTCAACATGTAGATTTTTTTTAAGACCCTCATAGGAAAGACCACTACTCTCAAGGTTGAGAGCTCAGACACCATTGACAATGTAAAAGATAAGATCTAGGACAAGGAAGGGATTCTTTTGGACCAACAAAGGCTTATCTTTTCTTGGAAATAGCTCAAGGACGGGTGAACCCTAGCAGATTATAACATACAAAAGGAATCCACCCTCCACTTGGTACTTCATCTCAGGGGTGACATGCAAATGTTTGTTAAAACTATCACTAGAAAGACCATTACACTTGAAGTAGAAAGCTTCAACACCATTAACAATGTGAAGGCCAAGATTCAGGACAAAGAGGACATTCCCCCGGATCGGCAAAGACTCTTTTTTGCTAGAAAATAACTCGAAGATGGTCAGACATTGGTAGATTGTAACATCCAAAAGGAGTCAACCCTTCATCTTGTACTTCTTCTTAGAGGTGGCATGCAAATTTTTGTCAAGACTTTGATAGGAAAGACCATAAAAATGAAGTTGAGAGCTTTGACACCATTGATAACGTGAAGGCAAGATACAAGACAAAGAGGGCATCCTACCAGATCAACAGAGACTCATTTTTGCTAGCAAGTAGCTTGAAGATGGACATACCCTTGTAGATTATAACATTCAAAAGGAGTCCACCCTTCACCTAGTGCTTCATCTCTTTGGTGGGTTTTAGGAATTACTAGGGCTGGATGAGATTGAATCAATTTTTTGTGTTTATCTGGACTTCTTAATTGTGAAGTTCATGATATTATAAAACCAAAAAAATAAATCATATTTAATACTTCAGGGCCAACATAGCAGATTGTCTTTGGTTTTACACCTGTCATGCTTCCTCTCATCATCTCCTAGTGACTATTGGTAGTCCTGACACCAAAATGTTCCTTTTCACATTTTTAGTGATGTATTGTTTGTTTTATTTTCCCGCATATAATTCTAATAGATTTAGCATGGGGATAGAGAAATGTTTGAGATTTAAGAACTTTATGCTGAAGATTATTAACTATTGTTGAGGGCTTTGGGGATTTTAACACACTGTAACAAAAAAATTTCTTTTATTTCATATGTAAACCCATAAAGAATGTATTTCAGAAAGCAAACATCATAAATATGTCATAGGGGCTACTTTCTATATACATTATAGTTGGATTATGAGCTCAAGGATTCCTTGACATTTCAAGGCATATAAAGCACAATACACTCTAAACTTGTAAACTACAAAAAAATACACTCATGGATGCTACAAATGTACTAAATATCAAGATAGGCTCAATACTTATCACCTCTGCCAGTCAACCTAAACATGAATTGCCTTTTTTGCAATCATAAAGAAACATTGTTAGTCTCTAAAGTACTTGTCATATTAAAAACAAGTAAATTACAAGTTAAAACTTAAACCCAAATGGGCTAAAAATAAGCAACTATGGATATAATCTCAATTATAAGGTTAACTTCCTACCAACACCAAGAGATTAGTCACTTCTACTCCTTGCTTGAACTTTTGGTAGCACTCTATGAGTTCTTGGAGATACCGAAGACTTCTTCAAATTGGGTGTTGATAGAAGATAGTGTCTTCTTAGCATACCAATGCTCTTCTCTTGAACATCTGGACTCATCCTTGGAGAAGCTTGAGCATGAAGCTTTGCCTTCACTAACTTAGTGGTAGCCATATAGCTAGGAACTGATTGACTTCCTTGCAAATTGTTATTTGAATGATCCCCTTTTGTAGATTCAAATGAGCTACACCATTTACCTATCTTTTGCTCTATTATAGGAATTTTAGGTTCTGTCTTGATCATTGAATCAATAGTATCATGTTTGGAAGGTACAAGATCTCTATTTGAAATAGAAGATTCTTTTTTTTCTTGTGATAATTTATCCTCTTCAGTAATGTTTTTAGGTGGATTTGGTTGCTAGGTTGGAGATCACTAGTACATTAGGCCCCATTTTTGACCAAAGGCCTATTTGAGTTGTTAAATTCTATTTTTTTTCAAAATGAGCCCGATATCGTCGAAATTTTTACCATGGTTAAATTGATAGTCAAAATTTTGACCTTCTGAACATATGATGTGATATTAAAAAAGGACAAGGCAATGTTCATTTTATTTTTGTGTGGGAGACTACAGCGAGCAGAAATTTAATCCTTGTGTTTTCAAAAGTGCCTTTTTTGTGAGCTCTCTAAATTATTTGTTTGATGGGCTACTCATCAATTGCACTGCTACTCATGAGTTCATTGGTTAGGTTGTCCTAGCTATACCCTTCTAGGAGGAGGTCGTGCCCGTTCATTTGAGACCACTAGGAAAGAAATGATGATTATGGGTAATATTGCCAAGGCTAACTACTAGAGACTCATTTGCAAGTGATTTCCCTAAGTTCTTTGTAGTGTTTGATTTATTGAAGAAGCCAAACACATCAGCATAGGCCGTAAGAGTTATTGTAGTATGGCATGAGGCTATTTGGTTGATTCACTATAAGTATAGGTTATCTTTCACTTCATAAAGTGGCATCTAATGATTAGGGGGTGTGCACAGGTGTTCACAATGTGGATTGGAGAATGATCATGGTCTATGGGGTTATGATTTTTTAAAGCCTACCACCCTATTTTTTTGCCACCTATAGTAGGGTATTATGAGTGTGATTTAATTTTCAGTCACTTGGTTTGGCATCCAATGCTATTCGAGGAACATTTGAGGGTCTAGGATATTAGAGGAGTTTCTCATTGTTGGGAGGAGTAGATTAACCCTATCACTTCATCTAGAAGGCTTATTCATGGTGACAAAAAACAAGCTAGGAATATGCCAATGGTTGTCCACACTAATCAATTGCTGTAGAAGGTCTATAACTGGTTTGTAGTGCATCCATTTTCAAGTTATTCAAATTTATTTTAGTGGTTCATTCAGTTGTGGCCTCATACTATTTCTTTTAGATGTATTTTGCTTCAAATTTTGTGATAGTAGAGGTTGATATAAATGCAATAATCATGGGGAATTCCTAACAACATAGGTTCACTCATTGCAAACCTAATATTGTAATAGCAAACTCACATATTCACAAGCTCATTGCTTGAGCTCTTGTTGTGGTCTCATTGGGGAAAATTTCAAAAAGGAATATGTAAGGAAGTGTTCTTATAGTTGATAGAATACATAACCATTTATGGGTTTAATGTTGAGGAATAGTGGAAAACCTTCTTTCAAGCAATAAAAATATGAATAAAAAGTGTCCCAATGATTTTAAAACACATGAACATTTTAACAAACTATTAGCAATAGTCTAACCACAGTTTTTACAACCATAATTGCCTTATATTTGTTAAACAACTAAAATAGACATATCTGGAAACACTTGATATGTAGGTAGTGATGTAGTATGGCAATACCCAGAATGAATGTGATGCCATAGGACAAGGAGATAATGAATCAATCTATCCTTCAAATCATTTTCAATACTCGTTGTTCAGCTAGATCATTGGGTCACTTTCAAATTCATGTGCAGGTGCCTTTGAAACTGCAAATGCAATCACATGGAGCAAAAGTCAACGTTAACCATTTTAAACCTGTCAAAAACCCTCTTTGCTAGGTCATGAGTAAAAAATAAAGCTTCCCAACCTCATAAATGGCTGCATTATGTCAAAAAATTTCTTGTCATGACTCCTTAACCATTCAGAATACGACAACAAATATACAACATGATTGAAATAGGGATGGCAGTAGGTTTTACAACTTCCTATATCATGGTTGCAACCTATTTTCTACCTCCACTATGCTTCTTACAAAATGATTATGATATAACAAAGTTAGATATTGCTTCTTTTTCTTTTCTTTGGAGTCTCTAAAACCTCTTAGTTTTACACTTTGCCCAACTAAACAGATAAATATATTTAATTTCAAACTCAAACCTATAGCAGCCACTAATATAGGAAATTTGAAACCTCTATTTACAAATTCTGAAATCTACTTTTCCCTCTAGTGAACTTTGAGCGAATCCACTTGGACTAGCTAGGAAAAAATCCTTACCCTAAAACCAATATTCCCTTAGGGTTTTCATCTTGGTGTTTCTCCTTTCAACAAAATGCCCAATCTTCAGTTTCACAATAAAAAATAAATTGTCAAAAATATTAAACTTTCCTTTACAAATCCCTTTTATCCTCACCTTTCGAAAGTTTAAGAAATTTTTTTCTACATAATTTTTTTTCATTTTTTTCTAGCTCAGTAATTTTAACATATAATATTTAGCTTTACAAAAATGATTATTTAATTCCTTTTCATAAGCCCAATTAGTTGAGAGAATCAATAATAGTCTATAGGTCTTCATCTCACACTAATGCTCGAGAGAGGACATGAGAAGATAGCTGCTCTAGAAACGATCCAAAAAGAGTTTGATTAAGAGGATTTGAGCTCAACTGGGGTGATCTATGTCAACCCATCAGTAAAAGACCTTTTGGGACTAAAAATTGCATGGTCAATTTTGAGAACCATTGAAAAAATCAAGCCCTTAAATGCTTTTAAATGAGATTGTACCTGGTTGTCGGTCTGAGGCCTAAGAGGTTTTTAATGTTTCTAACACCTTTCTTTTAGTGTGTCTATGTGCTCTATGAAGTTAAACTAACATTTCAAACCATTCTGCAAAGTCCCATTTTGAGCTAGTGTCAAAATTTGCAATTTTGCCCTAGTGTCAAAAAGTGATCAGAGGCCTAGTTTGCATTTGAATATCTTTTACCCAAGAATGTTTCATGACCCACCACTTTGGGGATGTTTAGTGTCCATACCAGAGAACCTATGTTCCAAGTTTCAAGTCATTTTGAATCTGTTTGACTAGGTTTTGAACCCCTCAAAGTTGGTCATTTACTATTTTGTACATTTGTGTAGTTGTTCACAATTTTGGGAAGCCCTGTTCAACCAATCATATCTTTGACCCAGTTGACCCAAATGAAACAATTCTTTTTGTATTGTGTTCTAGGGGTCAGATAATTTATATGTTCAAATTTTGAGGTCATGAAAAATCCATTTGATCAATTTGCTAACATGATTAATAACCCAGTTTGCATTGTTTTGTTATGGCTAAGGTATCTTGATTGATCCGTACCCCTGTTCAGCATGTTATAACTTTGATCTTATGATTGGCTAGCCTAAATGGATTGTACCATTATGTTGTGTCCTAAAAATTCTTTAAGTATGCTAGTTCTTAAGTCGTGACAAATCCATTTGCATATTTTCATATGTTCGTACATTTGCCAAAAATTACTTTTTGACACATTTCTCAGTTAAAATTTCCTAGTGCATGTTTTTCAAAAATTTGTCAAATGTGCCCTGTGATTCATCATGAGCCCAAAAGATGGAATTATATTCTCTTCATGGCAAAGAACTTATATCCTAGTTTTCAGAACCCTAAGTGATCAATAACTTAGTCTATAATGCTAAAGCCGAGCCAAGTTTATGTTTTTTTAACATTGTTTGCATGTAGGGTAATTGAAGTATGGATATTCAAAAATTAAAATCTCTTGACTGGGAATTCATCATGGGCTGAAAATTTGTAGTGTGATAAGAGTATGCAAGATTGAACACATGCCAGTTTTTGTGGCCTGGTAACTTGATTGAATCAGTTTTTATAGCCAAGTAACAGGCCTCCCGAAAAAGATTTCACAGTGGAGCTGACTATGTGCAAAGGTGATTCTATTTCAATTTTATAAGTCAAAAGTGTGCACTATAGCATTTGAGCTATAAAGGATAAGTGGATGTTTTGAAAATAACATATGGAAACAAATGTAGTGCATTAATGGTTCCTATTCTAAAGGCAACATTTTAATATCCAACACCAGGAAACATGAAAGTACAAACCATATGGATACATGTTTTAGAATCAAGTTTGGATGATAAAGCATAAATATTCATTCTAAAATGTGGAGAATGCTGATCTTGGGATTTCTTCCAAATCAAAGGCACGATGATTTCTTTATTTTGTTTTGCCTAAAGTTGCCCGCTTCGTCACGACTTTAAAAAATCTTTGAAGTTTTTAATAAAATCTATATATATATATATATACATACAAGAAGCCATCCATGTGAGAAGGTTGGGCATGGTAACTTGCATAATGAAGTCCACAAAAGAATAAAAATTATTATCTCATACCGCTGCACATAGGTAAAGCCCACACTCATGATATTCTGAGCTTGGCTAGATGCCAAACAAAATGAAAAATTATTGCAATGGCAAGGGACTTCTATGTGAGTGGAAGAGAAGAGCTTCAATGCTGAATGAAGAAAGAGAATCACTACATATAGGCAAAGAAACCCACGTTTTGGGGCATCCACATGTTGCAAGGCGTCCACAGAGTAGAACAAAGTTTATAAGGGGAAATGCCACTTTCCAAGGCAGCAAGAAATGTAGCAATCCATGTTTTTAGTAAAATGAACATATTTGCTGCTGAAACAAAGCTCAAGGAAGCATGTATCCATGTTTTTGAAGCCCATGGCTTCCTCTAGCAATAGTATCACATTTTTTAGAAGGGGGGAGCTTATTTTAAATGACCATGTGCATAAGAAATGACCATTACAATGAAAATTCTATAGATTTATAGCAAAAAATGACCAGCAGGATGGAGCTTCATGTTTAGAATAAACAACTCATGCCAAAGGAGCTAGAACAACTCACACATATGCAACAAAAGAAAACCCGTGCATTTAGCAATCACAGCAAACATAAAGAGGAAAAACCATTGAGGAACATTATCCCACATTGAGTAGGTGGGGAGCATTTTTAGTCTTTATATACTTTTGCACTCAAACATATAATGTCAACAAGACAAAGCCTTTTGAAAAGGCAAGGCAGGTGCAACTGGGTTCTAGTCTTTGGAGAAAAACCACTCATTATTGAGATACCTGGTGTTGGATCCAATTTTGATATGTTCCCATACTGTGAAACCACATTCTTTTAGCAATTTCTATCATGTGAACAACAAGTGTAAAGACAATACAGATAGTTCTGAGATGTTAGGGTGTTTCATGTTTTGATTTCATGCATCTAAATGTATATTTTCAAATGAAATGAATACATATGAGCAATAATTTCACTAGTTTCATTATGTTTCTTGTCTCCTATATTAGGAATCTATAAGTCTTATGTGGTCTTGGAACAAAGATCTAAGATCCATTTGCATCCCCTTCAAGTTGTATGTTTTATGTATTTTGCTATTGGACCAAAGGGCCAAGTAAATGCTTGATATGTTTAACAAGGTTACTGGTTACTTGAGAAGGATATTTTGTGAGAATGAGATCTGAATGAACACGAATGTCTAAATCACAAGGTGATTAGATAGATATGATGTCTGGGTATATAGAATATGTCCTGATGTCATAGATGTATGTTTTGAATTCATGGAATTGCCCAATGGATTAAACATTGATCAGCTATAGGATCACTTGTTATACTTCTGTGTGTTTAAGGATTTGTTGAAAATCAACATTGTTAATCAAACACTTTTCCCCTTTCATGTTGAAGAGCTATAATAGAATGCCCCCACTCAGCTTTTTAGATTCATAGATCTGCATTTAGCTACTGTAGATTGATGTTATTTCATGAGTTACTAGGAGATATAAGGGTTTCATCTGCTTAATAGATTCAGGGATATGTTTTGCACTGGTATGATTGTATTGAATATGAGGTCTACCTGCCTAGGTTTAGCAGAGCCTGAAGTAGAAGAAGGGTCATGCCTTATAGTTGGCCTTGTGTCTAAAATGATATGTTGATAATGGGAGTTAGCTGCCCCTAGATGTGTAATCTTCTCATGGGGATAATTGAAAACCCTCCAGCGTTTTCAAACACCAACAAGACCAACAAGCTTTTATGGGCTCAAAGTAGGCCTCCTTTTCAACATCCTTGAGAAAGCTTGTTGTTCTTGTGAGCATAATTCTACATCATATGCTAGAAACATTACAAAATTTGTAGGCCTAGTTTCAAATCTTGCAAAATTGATATATCAAGTTGACCCATGAAGATAAGGCTTCAATGAAGGATCTCCTAGAAAGCATTGAAAGGGCATTCCACAACTTTCAAGCAAATTTAATCTACATGCAAAGTAATTTGGATTGTTTCATCACAACATTTCTTGATTTTTAAGTTTGGTGCAAAGATCAAGCTCATTCAAACCCACTGAAGTATTGGAAACTTTGATTCTATGATCTACCTTTGTCATAGAGGAAGTTCAAGATCTGCTTTGTTTAGCATGAATTTAAATTTGTGCATAGATCTGCTAATGGAAGTGGGGATACTATCTTTTATATGTTTAGAACTCCATCTTAGAAGCTCCAAAATTATATGGGCTTTGTTCAATCCTCTGATAACTTAGAGATATAAATGCTTCTTTTTCTATTTTAAAGTCCAATCCCTCTTAATATAGTCTTTTTTGTTAATCCCTCTCTATACAGTGTCTATTAAACCTTCATAGGTAGCTTTAGGACCTCCTTATTACTCTCTTTAAAAACTATTATTACATGTAGGACATAATTTATGGGAAACATGGAATTAGTGCACAATTATATATTATAATAAATCCTCTTTTCACAAACAACATCCAAATTTTAAAGTTATTAAATAGTTATGGTGCATATAAATTTTGATACAAGAGATAATATTGATATCTGGAAACTCAAAAATAAAGTGGATTTAGTAGGTTTATTCTTTTTGGCAAATTACATGCTGCAATCTAGTAGCTCTCTTTGCCCTATCCTATTTGCCCTTATGGGTCTGTCAAAAGTACAAGAAAAAAAAAATAGTAGCTCTGGCTAAAATTGTAGATTATCAAATTTCATACAATTAAAGAGAAACTTTTTTGAGGGATAATGCACATAGATTGAAAATCTTTAGATTTTATAGCACAAAAGGCAAGATTGGTGTTATATGGTGAAGTATTGTAGGCATTATTACATCATCAATTGGCAAAATGTGTAGAAACACATGGTGATATTCATGAAATATTATATTTGTTCAGAGTCTTCTTACAAAGACATGTTCATTGGTAGTGGGTAAGAAGATATCACACACAAAGAGTTATCAGTTAAGAAGAAGAGTTGTTTTATCTAGAGCTAGTTTATTGGTGCCCATGTGGTTTGATCATGTTAATTTGTGCTACATGTTGTGGGGGGTTTGAGAAATCTTCCTATATTGTTTTAGGCTAGAGATTATATTAGGCTTTCAAATTATTGGGTTTTGTTATTATTCTATTGGATTTCAATAGATTTAAGAGAGGAGAAAGAAGGTAAGAATCAACCACCCTATAGTTTATGACCACCAAGATAATCTATTTAGAATGCATTTGTTTCATTTTTGGGGCTTTGAAACCACCATCTATGTATGGTGCATGTCAATAAAATCTTTTATTATCTTATACCATGTCATTAGAGTCACCTCTTCTTTAGAGATGACCTTTGAAGTTAACATCACCATCCTCAAGAGAAACACCAAATCTTGGTTATGTTCTTTTCCTCTTTCTCTATAAACACTTTTTTATTAGGGAAGCAGTAGTTTTGTCTCTAAATTAGCAGAATGCTGTCCATTGTCTTAGGTTGTAGCTTTTTGTGAACAAAAGGGCCTGGCAGATCAGAAAAATTGATGGACAAATCTTCCACAGGTATTATTAGCCCATAGTGGTATTTTATTAGCCTTGACACACATAAAGCTAGTAAATTGATAGCAAAAGGGTACACTCAATAGGAGGCATTGATTATGATGAAATATTTTCTCTAGTATCACAGATAGATATGGTTAGACTACTTGTGTCTTTAAGTGTTCGTCATGGTTGAACTATTTATCAAATAGATGTTTGAAAGTGTTTTTTTGTGGTTTTATAAGTATAGTAATGAAGAGGTTTATGCCACTCAACTTCAAGGCTTTGAGATACCTTCCAAAGAACATTTTGTTTATAGGTTGAAGCAAGCCTTAAATGGTTTTAAGTAGGCATCAAAACCATGGTAATCTAGAATTAATTCCTTCCTACCTACAACAAACAAATTTTGTCAATATTTAATAATAGTACTCTATATATCAAGCTAATGCGGTCAAGATCAACAGATCTTATTAAACTACTCGACCTTGCAGCCTTAATGTCCCATCCAAAACACTATATGGAGACATAATATGAAACTTATCTTTATGCCAACCTTCATCTATGCATTCAAACAATAGAATTTATCCAGAATAATAACATGTATGAAGGATTTCAACATGAAACAAATTTAAAAAATTTCAATGTTTCTCAAGCCTTCACACCTTTGTGGCTTCACTCCTCAATTGAATTCTAATATTTTTCTTCATCATATAGCTCTTGTGTCTGCCTTGAACACCACAAACACACCTGTAGATCCTTATTTCTCTTCTTCTATCCTTCTGCTGTTGGCAAGCTAATTATCTACGCTCTTCCTTGTGCAATTCCCTAGAGAAAAACATGCAAGTTTGTCCAACCTTGCTATTGTTGATTGCAGCTTCTAATGCCATTGAAGGCTAGATTTCATATGATTAGAACCCTCATGGTGCCAATCCTTTCAAATGTGTCACCCAAGTTTGCTAAACTACATCCAATAACTTTTTATTGTTAATGGCTTTGGAAAAATGAAGATAAACATAAACCAAGTTGTGCTCATTTACAAAATAAAGTATCTAATTATTTTCTTGAGAATCACTAGTCCTTACCTCCATTTTATGTAGTTGAGATGAAAGATACATGATTGGAGTGCCAAAGTTCATTCGCCTTGTGAACACTTCCCTCGACATCCAAATTTAGCAAATTAATTCATTATGAGTTTATAATATGCAAAAGAATCCCTTCAACCCTTGAAACCTTGAAATTGTGCAATGTAGTATTTTCAAAATCATAGCCTCTGATTTTTGAAATGAAAGTTGGGCATTGATAAAAAAAATGTTTTATCCTTCAACACTTCAAAATGTGCTCTTGAAGATCCAACCTAAACCAAAAATGAAAAAATCAAACATAGAAACAAAATAAAATTTTTGGTGATGCAAGATTGCTTATGAGCCCAAATGTTCTAGCATCACAAGTACTCAGCTAAGGATAGTCTTATCCAAGTTCTATATGTGGATAATCTTATCTATATTGTAGAAAATTCATCTTTACTTGATAAATCTAGAACATATCTTTTTTTAGTTTTAAAAAAGATTGATTTAGGTGGATGCATCATGTATATATTTATGTCTCAAAAAAAATATTCTTAAGATATTCCCCAAGAAATTTTTATAAAAGATAGCAACCCCATTGAGGTTGGACTTGAGGTGTCCACTTCAAATAAGTCTACTTTAAAGAAACCCACTCTATAGACAACCAATCAGTTGATTGATTTATTTGGCTACTGCACTGACCAAATATAAGTTATTACATATGTAATGAGTTTGATGTTTTGGTTATAGTCAAAAAACTAAGAAAAAAATATTGGAGTTCTACTAAAAGGATTCCAAGGTACCTTAAAAAAATAGATTATGGTCTTTATAGACTAGATAGGTTGGATATGCTAATTCAATTTAGGTAGGTTCCATTGATGATTAGAAGTCTACTTCTAGTTATACTTTCAACCATTATTCTGCAATACTTTCTTTGAAATACAAGAAATAGTCTACCACATCCCTTTCTGCTACAGAGGCTACATAGAAAACTGCCACTTTCACCACTTGCCAAGTAGGTTGGTTGAAAAAAATCAAACAAGGTATGCAACAAATACAACATGGTCCCAACATATTGCATTTTCATAATCAAAGTTCTATTCAAATGAGTAAGAATCCGATGTTCCACAATAGTAGTAAGCATGTTAAAATCTAGAACCTCTACATTGGAGAGTTGGTTCAATAAGGTTTTGATGAACTTGCAATATTGTCCTACTGAGGCAAGCATGCCAATATATTTATAAAATTCCTTGCCAGTAATCAATTTCAGACACTAAAATTTTCTCAGTGTCTTCTAAATGTTCATTATGTAGAATTGCTAACATATCAATGAATGCTCTTCTTTTTGAGGTCGTTTCCCAATGTTCATTTAGAGGAGAATTTAAGGAAAATGAACATTTTTAATTGTTGTTTAGCTACAGTTATCAAAATCTATCTTTGGTTGCTTCTTATAAAAGTAAGCTTCATTCAGCAATTGAATTAATGCAGACTTGGAGAGCCCTTTGTAATATTTATATTGCATAGTTGTCATTGGATGATCTGCAAATCATCATAATTGTCTGTTGCTCTCATTGACCTATGTTGACATACCCATGGGCCAATATATCTTAGATAAGCAGTATTTAAAATAAATAAATTTCAAAACTTTCAAAATGAGAGTGTAGATAGCATTTTCAAGATAAGTTCATATTACTATTGTCAGTCTTATGATTATCCTACATAGGCTGGTCAATCACTCTGAAAACAAGTTGAGATATCTCTTAGGAGTCTTATATATATTTTTTGTTGGGTACTATCTACCAAATATTAGCCAATGCGTGGGAGGAGGGCAATGAATTTGTCCTTTACACTTGTCAATTGGTTGACCTAGACGTGGAACTGGTTGGTGGACCCATCAAAGAAAAAATAAAAAATTTCCAGAATGAATTGTAAGTGAGCCATTCAACTTAACTAGTTCTTTTGTGCTTCAGTTACCAACCCATGCATAAATAAAGGGCGATTCATCAGGTATTATCTATTCTACTTTGGTGATATGATATGATATGTTATATTCTTGCTTCTACCTCAGAGTATTCATAGCTTCCCATATGGCTAGGTGAAGAAGAAACAATAAGAAAATTGATAAATCATCAAAAGTTTGCTATTGACAAACCAAAATATACCAATCCACGTGTAAAGGAAAATGCATTGTTGCAAGCTCACTTTTCAAGGCATGTCATAGCTGGCAACCTAGCACTAGATCAGTGAGCTTCTTTCTGCTAACCAGCTTCTTCAAGCTATGGTGGATGTTATTTCTAGTAATGGTTGTTTCAATCTAGCTCTTGCAACAATGGAATTGAGCCAAATGGTTACACAAGGTCTTTGGGATTGTGATTCTATCCTGTTACAGCTTCCACATTTCCCCAAGGAACTTGCTAAGAAGTGCCATGAAAATCAAGGGAAAATCATTGAAACTATTTTTGATTTAGTTGAGATGGAGGATGATGAAAGGCATGAATTGTTATAGATGACAGATTCACAATTGTTAAACATTACTCATTTTTGTAATCGCTTCCCAAACATTGATCTGGCATATGACATAGTTGATAGTGATGATGTGAGGGCTAGAGAGAATGTAACAGTGCAGGTCATTCTAGAAAGGGATCTTGAAGGTAGACAGGAGTTGGGTCCAGTTGATGCACCAAGGTATCCCAAAGAAAAGGAAGAAGGATGGTGGCTAGTAATTGGGGATTTAAAAAGCAATAAGCTATTGGCCATTAAGAGGGTATCGCTCAAGAGGAAGACTAAAGTCAAGCTTGAGTTTACTACACCTTCAGAGCTTGGAGAGAAGACATATACACTATATTTCATGTGTGATTCATACATTGGTTATGATCAAGAGTACACTTTCACAGTCAATGTGAATGAAGCCGAGGATGAAGAAAATGCAAAGGAATGAATGTTACTTACCAACTACCATAGCTGTAAAAATTTTGTATGAAGTTGATATGGTCAATATATGATGATGGAGAAAGATTGTGTGGCAAAACTCTGCAACTCAAATATATGGGCTCATAGAATAAGCTTCATCTAGTAACTCGAATGCTTTTACCATGGGTTTCAGTGATACATGATTTCAGTTAAAAATTTGTTAATAAATAGCTCTTGTCATTGGTTTCACCAATCTATGATTTCAATACAAAAAATCATTACTAATGCTAATATTAAGATGAATTGCGGCATGCTTGCATTTAATGCAACCCATTAATTGGGAATCAAGAATTTAGCAAACTAGCTAAATGTACTTGTGGTTGTTGTGTTGAGCTTGTAATAACTTAAATAGTTAATACTATTTTCATAGCGTAGAAGTATCTGGAATCCCCCCTCAATGACTGAATTTTTCTCTTGTTCCTCTTTGTGAAAATTCTTGAACCTAGAAAGGACCTTGTCCAAATTTTTGAAGTCCCTTGTAGAAGGATAGACATTGAAAATTGAAAGAAAGCCTTTAAATTGTATTGGAAAATTCTCCTGATAATCATGATATGGGACAGATGGAATGAAAGAAACTTAGTTTTGGAATGAAAGAATAATAGTAATATCAAAACAATTTGATATTTAATTAGTTAGTTTAATTAATTTCATAGGCAAAATATATGAGGAACAAAGACATTGCATTAGTGTAGACTATAGTAAATGACTTGGACACTTAGATATTGGAAAATTTGTACTTCTTTCAAATTGAAACATCTAAGTCCCATTAAATTCTCAAGCATTAATGCAAGAGGTAAAGTAGAAAAAGATTAAGATACTTGAAGCTTGATAAGTAGGAGATATTTTACACAAGAAGTCAAATTGTGATCTTACTATTAGGATTTAGTTGTGTGTTTTTGAGGCAAACAAGCATATTATGATTTAGTAGGCAGGTTTATATTAGAATTACAATTTATAAAATATCTTAATAGCATATGTTTGTACTCCAAAGTTGAGTCCCAAACATCTTTGTTGGTATTTGTGCTTTTGAAGTTTTCTTTTGTGTTCATTTTGCACTGTATTAGTTGGTTTTCCAAATAAAAATTGATTCCCATAGTTAACTTTATTCTCACTTGAGAACTCACTAGTGTTATTCCAAGGAGTTTTAGGTAGGAATTGTAACAAAGAAAGCATGTGTTGAATCAATTCTATCAGTTTCTATGGAGTTTTATACTAATCTAAATTACAATGTTCATGAGAATCCAAAATGTTTGTAGTTTTTAAAACTGAATCTCTGTAAAATGTGCTCAAGAAAAGTACTTTCAAGGATGAAAGTGATGATGGTATAGATCTGGATGAACAGTTTGGTACTTCAAGCGCTGCACCAAAAGTGCCAGAAGAAAATGTCAGTGATGATGAGATTGTTGAATCAGACATTGAACTTGACAATGAAGGAGTTGTTGAATCATACAATGACCCCCCATAGAAAGTAGGACTTGGATTTATAATATTTTCTATTGAAAACTAAAATATGTATATCATAGTACATTCTGAGTCCAAGTTAGTAATGCTTTTGGAGCTTCTACATGATTGATGTTATTAACATCAACTCCTTAATTAACATATGTAGTTACTAATAGATGGGAGATCCATCTATTGAAGTAACTGAATAGCAACGAGATTCTACCCAAGTAGCCAAGGGCAAAGCAATGGAGGCAATGTCAAGTGGTATAAACTGTTTGCTAATAGAATCCCTACAGTGGCTGTCATATATTATTTATGGAAGGGTATCACATAGATTACCTTTTGCATTTGTTCTAATCTCAAAGTTTCTCAAGTGATTTGGAAGAGGCTATAAACCATCTTACAGAAGCCATTATGTGCAATCCCACATTTGTAATCCTCTATGCTAACCAAGGTGAAGGCATAGCTACTAATTTAACGATTCTTTAGTCTTCTATATTGGCATAATTCTTAGACTACATGAGAGATCATATGAGAACAAGTTACTAATATGAGATAGCATAATGATTTTGTAGCTAGTTACATAGCTTCCAGGCATTATCCATAATTGCATAATAATAGTAAAAATTAATAAGATTACTACATGTGAAATAATTGAATTGAAATACTATATCTACTTTTTGGTTCAAGAGGTCATTTGCTTCTCGTTGTTTCCCTTCCTCATTCAACATATAGTTTTATAAATAAATATTGTACATAAATAAATAAATATAGTTTTATAAATAAATATTTCAAAACTTGTCAGGCCCTTGTTGAGTTCTTTGGGACCCTTTCTATAGAGTGGGCATTGGAGTGCATGAAGGACCATGGAGGACCTGGAGTACTTGGTGAGTAACTATATTTTTTTAAAATTCTAATTACTATCTTTAATTGTCTCTAGTGGAAATTGTTTTCAATTCCTATTGTTGGGCCATTGAGGAGCCACCTACATTTATATTGTTTTATTTTTTCACTCCTCTAGGATAAATTTTCTTCTAAGTTACTGTCCACTTTTCTTGAAGCTTTTGGATAGCCTTTCTTTGTAAGACTTATTTTGTGATATTTAATTATCACTTTTATCTAAAATCATATTTATTTTAACCTAAATATAAATGTCTTTAGCACAAGATATTCTTGATGCGAGTTGAAAGTGAGCTTATGTTCTAGAGATTGATTTATTTGCACATTTTTTTGAGTTTTGTGTGTTGTGTAAGGGTTTAATAAGGGGATTTTAGTTTAGAACAATGTTGAGGTTTGTGGTCTTTCATCTTAGTAAATGTGTGTACTTCTACGGTTCATTTTTTTTAATCTTGCACTGTGGTTTATTCTAGAACTAGTTTTTTTATTCAATGCTTGTGGATATATATCAATTGGTCTCTATTTTCAACTAGCTAGTTATTCATGATTCAGAGTAGTTGCAACTTTTAGATACTAAAAGCCTTGAGTGTGAGATAAGAACCTTTCAGGTCTTGTGCTCAACCTATGAGACTCAAAATGATAGGTCAAGTTTATTTTCAATTATCTCTTTTATGGAAATCCCATTGACAATCTTCCAAAGTGTGCATAGTTATATATTCATAACTTCAGGTTGAGTAATATTTAGTTCTCAAGAACCATACTTTCTAATTTGAAGATAAGCTTATTCGTGTGTGTTGTTCTATTTTGTGTTGTTTCATTAAATATAACTTAGAATGCCAACAAGGTGCCAAGAAACCAACATTTCTTCTTATTTGCTTGATGAAAACCAACATCCTCATTTCTACTTACAACACCAAGATCAACATTAAGATTTCCTTTAACTTTTGCTCCAAATGGCTGCCAACATTCAGTTTCTTTGACTTTCAACATCATTGCAACAACTTCAAGGGCATCACAAAATTTCCATGGTTTCTTCATCATCTTCTCCATCATTATTTTGGAACTCTTCAACAAACAAATCCTATTCATTCTTCAGTATTCTGCAATGTTCCTTTGCTAAAAATACTTTCTGGCATACTGATGCCACTAATATCCTCTCATCTCCAATTCTCTTCCTAGGTACTATTCTTGGTCCATCTTTCAACATCCTAAAGGTTTCACTCCTGACCTTCTTCCATACATCTCCATACACATCTAAAAACATAACATTAGCAAACAATAAAATAAGCCCCAACATCTCCATTAGTGCCTTCTTCATAGACACTTTCCTATCTTCCTAATCTCTTTTCCAAGTGCTCTTTGTTGCACTCATTTTCCTACTCCTCTATTTTCTCTCCACATGTTCTCCTCAATGAGAACTTGTTTCACCACCCAAAAAAATACATGAACAAACTTTGTGCTCTCTGCCCAGATCTTTAGGGCTCTGATACCACTTGATGACAACAATCTTTTACTCCCTCATAATTAATTTTTTTTTTGTAATGACACACCCTAGGTGATAGGAGCTTCCATGTTCTAACTATTATAACAGAGCTTTATAATCTTTTTGAATAACCATTTAAGAACAACAATGAAATAGGGACATAGAGACAAAGATTATAGATTGATTGAAGTTTCAGGTCATGTCAAAAGTTGTCTAAATCGAATCATCATTGCTCAAACAATATATAATTGTTTATTACAAGTTTTTGTTATAGAGAATCAACATCTAGATGGAGTTTGGATCTATTTTTTATTTTTGAAGAAATATAGTTCTTATGGAATCTTTACATATGTTTAGCAAAGGCTAGGAAACCTTAAAGTAAGCTATAATTGGATTATATTGTAATTTTTGTTTGAGTCTCACCATTTATTCCTCAAAGATTCTACATCTTATATCTTAGGCTTTGTTTTACCAAATATACTCTTATGTCTGAATTACTCAATTACTATTTTTTCAAATTCATTTATAAGATTGAGAATTTAGTCTGAATTACTCAATATCTTCTTTAGGATGCATTTTTCATCCCCCCAAATCTCCATAAATTTTTTTGTAAGCTATTAATTATACTGTGCATGGTGACACTATTTGTACTGTGCATGGTGACACTCTTACTAATTTTTATCAACATATGATCAAGCATAAAAGAAGCTCCTAAAAGGACCAATCTAATCTGGATTACAACCTTTTATATCCCTTTTTTATTACTACACCAAATAATCTCGATATACCTATAGCCTTTTTCGTTATGTTCAAGAGGGTCAGAGAAGCTAAGGACCCTTTTCATTTTAGTCTAAAAAGTAAGTGTATTCTATTACAACAAGATGTATCTTTATTTTCCTATCATATCGATGTCCTCACTAGAATCCAATGAACTTTAGGAAGTTTATAGGTTAAAAAATTCCATGTCTCTGGCCCATCAAGAATCCAAGGGACTTTAGGAAGTTTATAGGTTAAAAAATTCCACATCTTTGGCCCATCAAGAATATTTGAGAAAGTTGTGGGCATTGACTTAAGAAAAAGGTTGCCCAAGCACAGTATGGTCATAGGACATAGCCAGTGTCCACCTGGAAATATAAATCAATTCTATCCTACCTAATATTTTTTCTAGCTAATATTCTACTTTACCTATTTTGTCTTTTGAATGTGGCATAATTGGATTTTGAAAAACTCTTATGACAACATACAATTGGCTAACATAAACATAAACTTCATCAACCTAGCATAAACAATAAATAACTATCAGACTTCCTGACAACCACTTAAAGAATCATTAACTAAGGCTGAAGTGGTTTATCTTCCAACATTGTAAAAATTCCCCCTATTCAAATTTCTTTTCCCTAAAGGAATTGTAGTGCTAGGTTCTCCAATATTTTGGGGCCTTCCTACATGGTATTGTACTATTGTCCAATGATAAAGCCTTTGACTGAATGAGATGTTTTTGTAGCTCCTTTGATCTCAATTCCTTCTTGTATCTATCTGGAATTAGAATAAAACCTCTATCATCTAGGGAATGCAAGGATCTTGATATTTTAAGACTTTTTGTCCCACTACATTCTGCAAACTTGAGACATGAAATGGTATTATGCACTAGCAACCTTAGTAGTATCTTAACCAAATATATAACCTATCTGCTAGATCCTTGTAAGACCCATGGTTAGTTGGTCCAAGTATCTCCCCTCCTATAATTTTGAGAAACTTTAGCTTATAAGGTTGTCATCTCAAGAAGATCTAATTTGTTACTTCTAATTCATGCTCATTTGAAAGCCAATTTGTTGGAAATTCAACTTGTCTTGGGCCAATTTGATATTTTTCTTAGTTTATATGATAAAGGAGAGTTATAACTATAGAATGTGTACTTGGTAATGTTCTAGGGTTGTATTGTAAACTGTATGATCATGAATCCTGCTAATCTGTAAAAGGGACAGTTAGTGCATGGCAAAAGGAATGACTATATAAAAATAGGGAAAAAAAAAACATGTAGTGAGATTTGAAATATTTATGAAAATATGGATAAGGTGTGTCTTTATACATTATAGGATCTTAAAATATAAGGATTAGGAGAATTCTAATGCCAAACTTGTATTTTGAGATTTCAAGTCAAAATGCCTCTATAATTAATGTCAAATTCTCCTAGACATCTATTCCCAAGATGTCCTAGGATGGAGCAGGTGAAGGAGAACCCAGGTATGTATCTCAAGACAATGTAGGATTATTTGTTTGTGGCAGTAGTTAGATTTTAGCAAAATGTGAATGCCATCTCCTTGCAAGAAAGATTATCAAGCAACAAAGATGTTGAGTGATGTTCTTTGCTAATGCATAGGGTCTACTTTGGGCTTTTTGAGTCTATTGTTTGAAGTAGAGACATCAAATTTGTTGGGAAATTTTGGTCCACAAGGATACAAGGCTCAAGAAGAGTGTTGCCTATCACACATAGATAAATGACCATGTACAGGTGATAAAAATGAACTCAGTGCAACTCATAACAGGATACAGGAATTAGCATCCTCAATCTTGGAGTGTGTCACTTCCCTAAATTTAACATTTCTATTATAAAGTAGGTCATTCTCAATAGATTAGTCACCTTTTGAAGCATATCTAGGTCATTTTCCTTCAACTCCACTTGACATAGCTTTTCAATAACAGGAAGAGAATGTAGGAGAAGATTTCTAAGGAGTTAGACATTAAAATTTGTTGAGAGGTCTAGACAAATTTAAGAAATTAAAATTTGTTGAGAGGTCTAAACAAATTTAACTCCAAGTAAACTACCAACTGTAAAAAACTCAAAATATGTACTACCAAAGAAATGATCAGCATACTACTTCTTTTGATATGATAAAATTTCAATAATGTGAGGATAAATTAGTCCCTGTCAGACTGAAGTTATAGTGAAAGTTCTTTTGGTTCAGTTCTATTTATTTTTTGCATAGAAGCTTTCCTATTTGGATTCTTTTGTCAAATTTGATTTTGACTGAAGTTTTTCTTATTTTATATATTGTATTTGCCAGCAAAGTATGTCTTTATGCTCCTCTGAACATTTGGCTTCAATTATTCACTAATACTATATGATTTATTAATGTTGTGAAATAGTTTATATGTTAGTGCCTTTTTAAGGTTATTATATCTACTTCAATCTCAAGCTACCATGAAGATGCCGATAAATTGTTTCAGTTGTTACTGCTTGGCAGTAATAGGTAACAAATGCTGAATTGTGTTGTAGGCTATGACTTATTCCTCTATAGAAGAAACACAAATTTGGAATATTTATTTGTCATTAATGTATAGTGGGAGTTGTTATGTTGAAGTATCACGCTAATTACTTTTTGCTTCTTAGTACAAGAGTTATTTGTTCTTTATTAAATATGTCAATTTTTGAAGATAAGACCTGAAAAATGTAGAGGAATTTCTATACTAATCAGATGGTTAGAATCATTCTCTTAATTTGTTTCAAATTCTTTGCTAGACATCTCTTTGAGTAATGTGCTTTGTAGTTTTAAAATAGCTAACAACAATGCATCCATAATCATGGGTGATATTATCTGAATTCAACTGTCCAGTTATTTCATTACAACGTGCTTTTTCTTTGCTTTACTGTTATCGAGCTGAAGCTAATAGTCTGTTCTCATTCCCCAAATAGACATGAAAGACACTAAATTTTTTATTTGGAAATTTTTGAATTCTTTCTCTACTTTGTGTTGTTGGGAATTAAGATTCAGATCTCAATATGAATGTTCTGATCAATTCTCGAATGATTTTGGATATAGAACATGTGTAGATACAATACATTCTTATCTTTTTGCACATCCAAAGTTAATGATAAAAAGTTGACTGGCTATATTGTTATATTTGTCCTCCTATGTACTTTTGGATTCCATTGACCTTTCTCTAAATACTACCAATTCTTTATGCATGAGTCTATTTTATTGGTGGGTAAAGGTGGATGTTTGCATCTTTTATTGAGAAAAATAAATGTAGTCTCAATAATATTGTTAAGATTTCTCCCTGTATTTTTATTGGCAGTTCCAGCACTGACCGATTATGGTACTCTTCTTCAAAGCATAAGGGATTTAAAATATGAGAAACCTATAAAAAATTCATGTATATGATTTTAAGCTCAGTTGTTGCACTAGCTACAGGTTTAAATTTTAGTTTGCATGAAACATATTAATTGTAATTGTCACATGTTGTAATAAAATAGTTTTTAATTTTGAATGATTTGTAAGAAATATTAAATGCTATCTAGGAATCACCTGAATTGAAGTTTAGAGCTGGCTAACATCTTATGTGAATTATTTTCCAGGGATGTTGAAGTTCCATCATCTAAGATTGTTATGTTTTAGAGACTGATCAAAGGTAGTATTTTATGATGGCTTTTAATGTTTCTTTTACATATGGTACCCATGTGGTGATACATAACATAATTAATTGTACTTGGCACAAATACAAATGTCAGTTTCACTGCCATTTCTGTGAACAATATATTTGTTGTGCTCACAATCAATGTCCCTTACTAATGTTTTTCATCCTAATTGTATAAACTTTTATAAATATTTTCTTGTGCACCATATTGAATTAAAGGATGCTTTTCTTTGAATAGGGTTGTTATGATTTTAGTAGATGTATAAACTATCAGTGTTGGAGCTCTATTTCTCATGATAGATTTTGAGTTTTTGATCACTTCATGTATAAATCTTTTAGGCTCTGAAGAAATTTCTAGATGGAGATGCCATATTAACGTTAGATCCAAAAATAAATAGAAACCCTGCTACAAGCTTGGTGATAGAGAAAGTGCTATTAAGGAGTGGCTAAAGGCTTGGCAGTGATTTGATTTTGATCAATCAGGTATGCTTCATGTGTCCAAACTTCATCTACTCAGAATTTAGCTCTTGTTTATGGCCTATTATTATTATGAGCTTTATAAGTTTATTTAGTTCAATTCTCTATTAAAAATTGCTATTACATTTTGGTTTTCTTTGTGTTATACATAATCCAAATTAAACCCATTTATTTCTTATTACAGGGTTGCATCAGCCTTATGCTTGAAAAAAGAAGAGGAAGCCTCATGTTATAAGAGTAGAACCATAAGAGCCATAGGAGAATGTCAAAGATATTCATGATGTGCCTATTAGCATCATGACTATCTTTGGCATTCTCCTATGGCTCGTAAGGGAGATCAGCTAGTGAAGATGCTCTATTAGCTTTTAATACACTTCATAGATGAGATTGCATTATATGAGATTCATTACTACACTCGGGAATGGGTTCATCTTCAATCTTCAGAAGATTGAAGATGATCCCATTCTGGAGTATAGTAATGAATCTCAAAGCTCCTTCAGCCTAAGCATATCATGTCCTTCAAATGATCTTTCTGAAGCTGCATCAACATTGTATCCTTTAGGTGTTTGATTCTTCATCTAGAATTCATTTATGATTCTGTATCAACATTTCTATACATTTTCTATTTATGATTTTCATTTGGAATCCATTTTTTTAGTTCGAAGGTGAATTTGGTAAAATTCTTTTTGAAATGAGTGAAAACTCTAAAATACTAGGATGTCCTTTGTAAGTTATTATTTTGATTATAGTTTTAGTTTTGTAACTTGATATTGTGAGTCACATGTGTGAAATTTTGAGTGAATGATGTTGAAAATTGTTCATTGGAAATATAGGCACAACCTTGATGGAATGGAATACTGAAGAAACTAAAAGAAGAGATCAAAGAATGAAAATGAAGAGATGAAGATGATGAGGTTAGCATACATTTTTTTCTTTTTAAATCCTAGTTGTATTAGAATGCCATGATAAAATAGATTAGAGAATATTAATACATCAAATAATTTGCTATCCTTTATGCTATAAATTAGTATGAAGTCTATTAATATGAATTGATCCATAGTTATACTTCAGAGAATGTTCATTGCAAAATAAGAGTTTTTAAACTTGATATTTTTAACATATACTTGATGTATGGATGCACCATTAAGGTCTCCATTATACATGCTTTAGAAAAACTTCAAATGCACCTACCCTACCTCTGCCTACAATGTCATACTCTAGATTCTAAATCCTCAAAAACCACAATGTTCTTTTTAAACAACCTAGCAAAAATCTCGAATCAACAATACTTTATACTTCCTTTGAACTATACCAAGTATGTGCACCTCATTTTTTACAAATTAGTAGCCAACGAATGAGGATAGAGTATGGGAAATGACATGGTGATAATTCTAAGGGAGACCTCAAGTAGGTGAAAGTAGGGAACTAAGCCTCAAAGGCGGCACAAATAGATCAAAGAGAACTGGATCCCTTACTTACCATTTATGACATGAAAAAGATAAAAGGGTGCAATAAAAGAAATGGTAGAGATGATGACAACCTCAACGCATCTATATGTTCTTTTATAGGCCCACACATTGAGGGTCTACTTTCCACCACTATTGAGACTCTTTATAGCCATTTTCCTCCTCCACCACATTTTCTTTGTTCCTTGCAACATCTCAAGGGAAGACCATCAACTTGAAAGTACTACTTGCAACAAAGAGAAGCACCATGCAGTTAGGACAGCAATGGGAAAACTTATGGTGCTACAACAATATAACCTTCAATATAGCAAGAAGTCCATAATGGGAAGGAATGCTATACACCTTAATATTTATCAACAAGGATTTTCAAACTCCAGTGGTTAAGGATTGAGTGGTTCATTGCTAGAGGAAATCATGAACAAATACACTACTTTTAGTTGATGATCACCAAAAATGTATGGTGAAGACAAGGCTGCAACATTTTATAAAAAGGATGCATAGATGGTAGGAACAAGATCCTTCTTACCTTTTATGTAGCTTCAAAGGATACATTAAGGTTCTTCAAGTCCTTAGATGTCTCACATGAAGTCAAAAATATTGAGACTTTGTAACAACCTGTTGGACAGAGTGATTCAATAGGTCAAGGTTGAGAATTTTGCCGAGTCTCACAAAACACCAACTGTAGTCATGGAGGGACTTATTCAATATAGGCATCACACTATTTTCTAAACTCATAGTGCAACACATTATCTGGATCTGATGCTTAAGGACATTGAGAAGATTAAATAGGGAAAAAATATGGTTAAAGATAGTAGAAAAATTAACAAACTTATCTATAGCCATACTTGGGTCCTTGAATCCTTAGTTTGATGGGAAAACATACAAATTAAAGATGTTTGTATGAGCAGAGATGGCCTAATTTATCACAAAATTGTTCAGTTTAAAATAGTTTTGTATTTTGAATGCTTTGGTGGGCCCTGTCAGCCATGGACTATCTTCATACAATGTACATGATTTGTCTCAATCATATAACTAATTATATATTCTTCACATTAGTTACTATCAGTGTTTTTCAGGCATTCTATAAAATACTTCACATGCCTTGCATATGATATGACATTTTACATGCATCCTGCACTCTCTCTCATTTGATTGATGATGGATTATGCAGAGTGATCTAAAACCATGATTCTAGAAAACACACAATCAAATCCAAAATGAACTTGCACTACAAATGGATTGTGAAAATTTAATATTAGTAAAATTGCATGCATGTCTACCAAGACAATCACATATTTGTCCTGGTAGACATGCATTCAAAATTAACAATATCAGAGTTCCAAAATCCATTTGTAGTGCAAGTTCATTTTGGATTTGATTGTATGTATTTTTTAGAATCATTGTTTTAGATCACTTTGCATAATCTATCATCAGCCAAATGAGAGAGTATAGGATGCATGCAAAATGTCATATCATAGGCAAGGTATGTGAACTATTTTATAGAATGCTTGAAAAAAATTTACACCTAGTTGCTGGTGGAAATTTCCACCTTCATTGGTCAAAATTTCCACCAACGCCTGGGTTTTTTCTACCTTTGTTGGTGGAAATTTCCACCAACACCTAAATTTTTTTCTACCTTTGTTGGTCAAAATTTCCACCTTTATTAGTCGAACTTTCCACCAATGCCTAAATTTTTTTCTACCTTTGTTGGTCAAAATTTCCACCAAAACCTAAATTTTTTCTACCTTTGTTGGTCGAAATTTTGACCTTCATTGGTCAAAATTTTGACCAATTCCTGATTGAACCTAGACAATGGCTTTGGAAGGTTTTTCACCAATCAGAGAGTTGGTCAAAATTTTGACCTTAAAAATATCGACCAATGGGTTGGTCATTTTTGGTCAAAATTTGGGTCAAAATTTTGACCAATAAAGGTTGAAAAATGAACCCAAATGTACTGGTGGTTTATAACTCTTAGAGAGTATCTTTAAGGTATCTTGTTCAAATAAAAACAAGATGTATGGTGTATGATTAATGAGAAGTAATAAACCAAAGTTTCTTTCTACAATTTGTATCATTTTCCATTGTTACACTTTGTTGGTAACATGTTTTTAATGAGATTGTCAAAGGAAGATTGTTTTGACACATAATTTTGAATGCTTTTGTGGAGGCCATATCTCAATTTTCCACAATTGGATTGGCCTAATTTTTGGATATGTTATGGAGGGTCAAGTGATTTAAGTACTTGATGGTTAGATTGAGGAAACTAAGTATGGTTCAAAAGTTATGAATAATTGTGTTTGGGTCTATACAAAGGATAGCAAGAAGGTATGTTTTGGATGATTTGGTTCCTAAGTTTTGTTAAGTGTGTTGAGATTAGAATTGAAGCCAAGATTTAGTTTCAAGGTAAAAGGTGGAGTTTAAAATCAGATTTGGGGATATGTGAACCTTGATTAGTAGGCTAAAACATGTGTTGATGTTCTTGTTTAAAATTCCATGGATCTTTGTTGAAGCCTTTGAGTTCATCCCAATTACTTGATAGACTAGCAACCTTTTGTTAATCCCCTTGCTTAAATTACTATTTATTAAAGGTGTACCAAAAGGCTCTGCATCATTCAACCAACATAAGGAATACATCCAATCTAAAACTAAAATCACAAGGAAAATAATGGTTTTCTGTATGTCATTTCTATGGTTTCTCTCTATAAATAAGGTTTCCCTATTTTTCTTACTCTGAATCACATGATAGAAAGTGAACTCTCATATATTAAAAATAGAATTTTTCATAGAAAAAAGATATAACTCATAATAACATTTCAAATTAAGCATTGCATCCAAATTTGATAATAAAGGTTGTTAAAATTTTATTCACAAATTATTGCATTTGAATCAAATATAACAAACATGATCAAAATTAATGATATTTCATAAACATGAATAATACACATGATCCATAATAAATTGAACAATACTAGATACTAAATTAATATGTATATCATTGTGCACATAAATGACAAAATTATATATCAAAATACATGTATCCATAGAAAAATTATACAAATATATATCAAAGTTCATGTATCCATAGAAAAATTACACAAATATATATATTAAAATTCATAAATCCATATACAAAATGTGGTCGATCATTGTTAGAAATATAATTGAAAAGCTCATTGTTGAAGATCAAAGAGGGATATTGTTGCAAAGAAGAAAGTTTGTTGTTAACATAATATTTTCAATCATTGTTTTTTCAATGATGTCAAATCTGGTACTTGTAGGAATGACATTTTCTTATAAGATCCATGTACTATCACTTATTTAATTGATGAAGAGGATTTGATCAATAAGATGCAACAAGAGCACCTATGGGAAAGGTTGAGTTATGATGTTGTAATAAAGTGAAAGGATCAATTAAGAGAATGGTTAAATGATGTATTGATAACATACTCAAAGATACAAAGGTTGGTCACACTTAGAAACATTGGAGGAATAAGTTGTAACAAGGTTGATTGCAAAGCATAAACTAAGTTCATTAGTGGGTGTCAAGCAAGCTAGTTGAAGCCAAGAAAATTTTTAGTTGGAGCCAAGAAAAAAGAAAATTTCGTGTGTGCCAAGTGATCTTCAGGTGCTGAGTCAAGTTCAAGTGCCAAGGAAAGTATGAGGTGCCAAGCATCAAAAAACCTTACTTAGTCCCGAGTGAACCTCAGGTGTCGAGCATCAGTAAAAACATAGTTTGACGTTGAGTAACATAGTATGTGCCAAGCATCAAGATTTTAATAGTGCTAAGCTATTACATTAATGAAAAATTGAAGATTCACCAAATCTGAGCTAACATAGTTGTTACCTAGAATTTTGTGAACCATTTGGAGGATAAGGATGATGAGCTGGTGGCACAAAATTCTATGTAATTTTTTTTTGAGAAAATTCAAAAGGATTATTCAAGAAGTTTCTAGAGGAAAAAAATGTGGGTTAGATATAATGAATCCTACCTAATCCATATGAATTGAAATAAAAGGAAGGAAGAATTGAGCAAGAAAAGAAGTTCTAGACTTTTATTTAAGGAGTCACAAACCAAGAAGAAAATGCTATTGTTGGAGTGACAAATTGTAAAGTGGTTACAAGGGTGTCAAGGAGAAGACATTTGGGAGAAGGAAGAATAGAGCACATAGACTCTATTTTGACAAGTGGTCAGAGAAAGATGATTGCGCTGGTACATTGAGCATGGAGACTCAAAGAGACTAAGCATGAAAGGAGGAAAAGCTATTAGAGTTGTAAAAGACTAAAGGCCAAGAAATGTTAAGAGGTGAATGGTGATCTAAAATTTACAAGTTGAGTCATTTGTTGTAATCAGGTCAAAACCCCTAATTGTTACTCTCTAGAAATTGTATCAATTAGGATAGAAGAAAAATGCTATGGACTTAGGTTGGCCTAACAACCATTTGTAAATCCTTTAATAGGGTGGCATTCTAAGTGAATGGTCTAAAGTCCTCTAACTAGGCCCACTTCTAACATGGTGATTAAATCCTTTAACCAAGTCACATTTAATAGTGTGTTGTAGCCTTTAATAGGGAAAGCCTTTCACAGAGCATCACTTTAGAAGAGTGAAAATTGAGTAGCATGTTACTAGTGGTTTTTCCCAAATTGGGTTTTCATGTAAATCATTGTGTTATGTGTTGATCTTTTATGTATTATGCTTGCATGTTGATTTACAATAACTTGTTGAATAGGAATATTAAAGCTTGGATGAATGTATGGTTGAATGGGCTCACTACATTTAGTGAAAAAGTTTGAATTGGACATGTTGGACCTTGAATAACTTATTCACCCCCTTGGTCCCCCTTGCCCCCCCTCTTAGTTCTTCTAAAGCATTTCTAACAATTGGTATTAGAGTCATCTACTAATTTAGTTTCAAGGTACTAGAAGTAGGAAGATCAAGATGTCCAAGAGAGAAGTTCCCAAACTTAACAACAATAACTTTGCTACGTGGCAGAGTCTAATGAAATTGCACCTTGGATCAATAGGTAACTATGCAAAAACTTCAATTGGAACAAAACATGTAAATCTAGTTGGACCTCTTATTGCAAATGATTTGAACAAAAAGAAAGAGCACAATCAGGCAATGTTGGAGATTGCCTTTGCACATAGCTATGTAGAATATGATGACAGCAAGGATTGTGACACTACATTCAAGATGTAGAAAGCCCTAACAAATATCTATGGAGGAGATTAGAATGTCCAGAGAGAAAAGAGAGAAAGCTTTAGAGGAAAGTTTGATGACATAAAAATGGAGGAAGGTGAAAATGTTGCTCAATATGCTACTAGAATGAAAGAAGTGGTAAGTGCAATAAGAAGTCTAGGCGGTCAATTGGAAGAAGAAACTATTAATATAAAATACTTAAGAACCCTACTCCCTATCTATGCTATTAGAGTTTTAGCCATCCAAGAGCTAAGGTGTGTAGAAGGAAACACACTAACCTTTGAAGGTATAGTGGGAAGACTTACTGCATTTGAATTGTCCAATTTTGACAACTACAGATATAAGAACCTTGAATCTACTTTCAAGGCCAATATGACAATAAAAGATACTAAGGAGGAGACATAAAGTAAGAAGAGAAGAAAAGGAAAATGTGCATCCAATGATAGCAGAATAGATGAGGAAGATGTGGAACAATTGGAAGCATTATTAGCTAGGAGATTACATAGAGGCAAAGGAAAATTTAAAAGTAAGCTACCTATCATTTGTTTTAATTGTAATGAAGTAGGTCATATTGTTGTAAGGTGTACATAGAAGAAGAACTACAAAGAAGGAAAAAAATATAGGAACAAGAGAGAAGATGATAGCAAAGACTACAAGGAAAAAGCCAAAAGATGCTACATTATTGATGAAGATTCTAATGAGAATGATGATGAAGTAGTCTACGTGGCCATGTAGGATTAATTAGATAAAGATGAAGATGAAGAAACAACATTGGTAAACTGTGTGAACAAGAATGACAAGTGGATCATAGATAGTGGATGCTCACATCACATGATAGGAGATCAAAGTAAGTTCATTACCTTTACCCAGTATGATGGAAATAGTGTTAGAATTGGTAATGATGCTTTATGTCAAATCAAAGGAAAAGGTTTTATTAAACTTAAAAAGAAAATTTTATGTGATAATGCATACTATGTTGAAGGATTGAACTACAACATGTTGAGTGTATCAAAGTTAGGCAATGTAGGTTGGAAAGTAAAGTTTGGAAACAAATCTACCAAGATCTATGACACTAATGGAAATCTGATAGGAAAATGTGAACAAACTAGGAGTAACTTGTTTTACCTAGATATAGAAGATTCAACCTATCTTGTTGTTAGACTTGATGATGTGTGGTTATGGCATAAAAGATTGTGTCATGTTAACTTTGACAATCTAATTAGCATTAGCAAAAAGAAGAAAGTTAGAGGGTTGCCTAAATTGAAGAAACATGAAAATACAATGTGCAAACAATGGCAACTAGGGAAGATGACTAAGTCTAGTTTTAAAAGTAAAACATACACTTCCAAAGAAGTACTAGGGTTAGTCCATACAGACCTATGTGGTCCAATAGAAGTACAAAGTTACCTAGGAGAAAGATACATAATGCTATTTGTAGATGATTATTTAAGGATGATGACTGCTATGTTCTTGAAGCAAAAATCTAATGCATTTCAAATATTTAAGTGGTATTTGGCTATAGTTGAGAAGGAAATAGAGAAGAGTCTAAAGTGACTAAGGTCAGACAAAGGGGGTGAGTTTACATCAAAAGAATTTGAGATAATCTGCAATGATAAAGGTATCAAAAGGAAAACATTAACACCAAGGACTCCACCTCAGAATGGTATTGCTGAAAGAAGGAATAGATTAGTGATAGACTATGCAAGAACCTTGATGATGGAGAAAAATGTTTCTCTAAAGTACTAAAGAGAAGCTAAAAATACTACAGTCTACACATTGAATAGAGTCTAAGTCAAGAAAGGTACAAATGCAACAACTTTTAAACTATGGTATGGTCAATCACCTAATGTAAAACAATTCAAAGTATTTTGTTGTAAATGCTATATTCTTAAAGATACTAGAAATGGCAAGTTTGATGCAAAAAGTGATGAAGGCACATTCCTTGGTTACTCCACTAGAAGAAAAGCATACAAGTGTTTGAATAATAACACTAATAAGATTGTGGAGGGTGCAAATGTAAATTTTGATGAACATGCAAAAGTTTAGGTTGATGGAACTAAAAAATTAGAAGATTATAGATCTTTTGTATACTTCTATGAAGTAATGACTATTGAAGACAATGCTTCCAATCAAGTTGGAAATCAACAACAAATTTTAGTATCAATCGAGTCACAACTAGTGAATGTTGAGCTGCATTTAGAAGCTGAGTTGCAGAATGTAGAAAATGCACATTCTAACTTTGAAATTAGTGCACATGAGATAAAGAATGAAGTACTAGATGATGAAGAAGAGGAAAATGACTCTAAAGCTGAAGGATCAAAGATGGAAAGATGAACATAGCCAAGATTAGCCAAATATATGAGAAGATATCACCCTATAGATCAAATCATTGGTGACAAGGATGTAAGACCAATGACAAGGAATAGACCAAGGAATGAATCATTTTTGCTAAGCAAAGTTGAACCTAAAATAGTGAAAGATGCACTACAGGATGATGACTGGTATAAAGCTATGGAAGAGGAGATAGATCAGATTGAGAAGAACAAAACATGGACCCTAGTTCCTAGATTAGCTGACAAGAATGTAATTGGTACCAAGTGGGTGTTTAGGAACAAACTTGATGAGAATGGTGAGATAATAAGAAATAAAGCTAGATTAGTTTGTAGACTATGCACAAGAAGAAGGAATAGATTATGGGGAAACATTTTTCCCTATTGCAAGAATGGAGCAAGTAAGTACACTACTTGCATATGATGCGTACAAAGGTTTCAAAGTTTCCCAAATGGATGTCAAGTTTTCTTTTCCGAATGGTATACTAGAAGAGGAAGTCTACATAGAACAACCAAAGAGATTTGTTCATGACAACAACAAGGATATGGTTTGCAAATTGCATAAGGCACTTTATGGTTTGAAGCAAGCACCTAGAGTATGGTATGAGAGACTACACAAATATCTTGTGAAGATAGGATTTTAGAGAACATATGACAACATCAACTTGTTCATCAAGGCTGAAAAAGGTAAAGATATTTTGATATTTGAAATCTTTGTTGACGATATAATATTTGGAGGAAAAGATGATCTATGCAAAGGGTATGTGCAGGATCATGGTGTACCAAACTATGGCCTTAAGTGGCAGTGAAAACCCAGCAAATCAGGGTTATGTCAACTTGACACATAATTTTAAAGTGGTTCTGGACTTTATATCAAAAAGTTGTAAGAAAATAATCTGTAGGAAATTGAATCTAGTTTCTAAACTACAAGGCCCTATCTAGAGAAAAAATTATTTGATTGGTCAAAAGTTTGGATTTTAATGCAGTACTACAAAAATTTCAGGGCAAAAATAAAAAGTAGGTGTATGTCTGACCACCTTAATCATAATCAAATGATAATATTTTTAAATATAATTTTACCAATAAAAAGTAGACTCATGCCTGGATGTGACACATATTTTTGGCAATTTTTATTCCAAATAAATATTTAATTATGAATTTTCTACTATACGATTTTTAGAATTAAAAAACTCCCGTGTTTGACCACCTTAACTAGTTCAAAAAAAATTAAAATTAAGTTTTTTTTTTTTTTTTTCTTATACCAGTCAAAGCATAGAATGTGATGCATCTTTTGGATTTCACAAATCTTATAAGGTTTGAAAGTTATAGCTATTGTTCAACCAGTATGTCAATCAACACTTTGTAGCTAACTCCATTAGAAAATAAGTAATAATTACTTACTAAATTTGTAATTTGACAAAACTTATATTTATGAAAAGCTAAGAACATTCTTAAGAAACCCTTTTCATTACATCAAATTTTGGTTAAAAAAAAGTTGTCAGCTACATGCTTGAAGTAAAAAACACATAAGAACATGCCAAAAAAACATTTTTGGGATGTTTTAAAGATGACCATATAAGGTTGGTATTGAAAGATATAGTAGGAATTATAAAGGTATTAATTGTTTTCATTTAGTATCAGGATGGGTGGGAAAAAAGTGGGAATAGATTTTGAAATTCTTTGAGGCATTTCAGAACTACATATTTTTCAAATCGCCACTTTTTGGCACACCATGATCCTGCACATACCCCAAAGATTTTTCTAATCAAATGATGCACGAGTTTGAGATGCCAGTGTTTGAAGAAATCAAATTCTTTGTTGGATTGCAAGTACGTCAATTGAAGCATGGAATATTTGTGACCCAATCTAAATACATCAAGTAGATACTCAAGACATTTGGATTAGAAGATTCAAAATTAGTCAGCACACTAATGGCAATAGGAAATAAGTTATCAAAGAATGATGAGTTAGCTGAAGTGAATCTGACAATGTATAGATCAATGATTGGAAAGTTGCAGTATGTTGTACATAATAGACCAAACATTGCATTAGCTATTGAAATAGTGACAAAATTTTCTATAAATTCAAGAGAAAATCACCTGATGGCAGTAAAGAGAATACTAAGGTATCTAAAAAGAATTGATGTCTTTAGTTTTTAGTACAAGAGGAGTGAAAAGTTTGAACTAAAAGCTTACACTAATGCAAATTAGGGAGATAATATTGATAATAGAAAATGCACCAGTGGAGGAGCAATTTTCTTGGGAAAATGATTGATTACATGGACCAACAAAAAGAAAAGTTGTACCTCATAGTCCACTATAGAAGCTAAATATGTTGCAGCTTCTATCAATTGCACTAATATTGTATGCATCAAACATTTGTTGCAAGGTATGAAGGAAGAGGTAAATGAGCCTGTGAAAATTTATTGTGATAATACAAGTGTTATTAACATATCAAAGAATCCTATAATGCATACTAAGACCAAGCATATTACAATTTGTTGGATACAATTGTTCAATTGTGTGTTGTCTTTAATGTCACAAAAATGTCATATCAGTTATCGAATAATGTCTATCGAGCTCAGAAGGTCTGCAAGGCAAAGAGTAGTGTCTACCGAGCTCAAAAGATTAGCAAGAAAAGGGATAGTGTCTATTGAGCTCAGAAGGTCAGCCAAGCAAAGATGCAATTCTTACCAAATTCATTCAGTCATCAAAGGTAACATAGATAAAGTAGTTCTTATCGAGTTCACTCAGTCATCAAAGGTAACATTGAAAAAGTAGTTCTTACTGAGTTCACTTGGTCATCAAAGGTAATTTGGAAGATGTAGTTCTTACCGAGCTTTCAAGGTAATCAAAGAAATTTGGTTCTTGCCAAACTCACTCAGTCATCAAAGAGAATTTGGCAGAAGCAGTTCTTACCAAGTAAAACTCGACAGAAAAAGGATTTTAAGGATATTGTAATGTTAACTGAGTCAAGAAGGTTAACTTTGGAAATTCCTGGAAGCATTATTTATCAAGCAGAGTTGGCCAGTGAAGGATTTCATTGTTTTATGAAATAACATTTATTTGTTTAAGAGTAACATTTGTAGTCAACTGATGTATGATTTATTGGTAAATGTAACATGTAAATGGGCTAACTTGAGCATCTAAATGATATAAGTAAGAAGTCAAGTTGCAAATTTAAAGATGAATGGAATATGGCATGAAAATTTAATGTGATATGAAGACTAATTATTGTGAAAGAAAATTTGAAGGATGATCAGAGATCATTGGGGAGCAGCAGAGCCATATTTGATCAAGGAGGATCTAATGATGTCGAATAGAGACCTGTAGCCAGCAAATTTAGTTGCATCTTGTTCAAGTTAATTCATTGTTTCTTTCTAACCATTGTAGTAGTGATTTCAAATCTCTTAATATAGATGGTTAACAACCATTTTGTAAATCCTCTAACAAGGTGACAGTTCAAGTGAATTGTTCTAAAGACCTCTAGTAAGGCCACTCCTAACAGGGTGATTAAATCCTTTAATAGGGTCACACCTAATATTGTGTATTGTAAACCTTAATAGGGTTGGCTCCTAACAGGGCTCACTTCAGAAGAGTGAAAAATTGGTAGCTAGTTACTTGGTGGTTTTCCCATATTGGGTTTCCACGTTAAATCTAGTGTCTCTTGTGTTCACTTTCTTTTTAGTTACATGCATGAATTCTTAAGGATAAGTAATAATTTAATTTACCAAGTTTATAGCATTTTTTTATCGAGTATCAACAGTAACTAGATCTTTAAGACATCTAAGGGATCTATGGATTTATTTTAGTAAGTAACTAATTCACCCCTCCTCTCAGTTACTCCATCTATAATTCCAACAATTGGTATCAGAGCTCTTGGTGATTATAGAAAAATATTTCAAGGATCTAAGCCAAATATTACGATGTCTTATAAGAGGAAAATTCGAAGACTTAACAGAGACAACTTCTCAGCATGGCAAGGATTGATGAGACTTCATCTAGCTTCTATTGGAAATACAGGACTAAAGTACCTTGATGAAAAATATGCAGAACCTATAGGTACATTATCTGTCAATGATATTGCTAAAAAGAAGACTCACAACAACATGATGATAGATATAGCATCTAATATGAGTTATGAATAATTTTATGATATCAAAGATTGCAAAATTGCCTTTGAAATGTAGGAAAAGCTGAAAGAAATCAATGGAGGAGATGATAATTTAAGAAGAGCCAAAGTAAAAAGTTTGAGAGTACAATTTGATCAACTGAGGATGAGAGAGGATCAAAAAATTGCAAAATATGTTGAAAGAGTCAAAGCATGTGTTAGTGCAATCAAAGCATCTAGAGGAGATATCAAGGAGGAGATAGTTATAAGTAAAGTTCTTAGAACTCTACTTCCCATTTATGCAATCAGAGTCTTTGTAATTCAAGAAAGAAGATGTGAAACAAATCATAAGATAAATCTAGAAGCCATAGTTGGAAGATTGACTGCATTTGAGCTAGACAACTTTGACAATTATGTTCCAATTGCCAAAAACATTGAATTAGCATTTGAAGCCAAGCTTTCACTCAAAGAAAAAGGAAAAAAAATGAAGGATCTACAATCAGACAGTGATGAAGAATCAGAAAAGAGTTCAGATAGTGATCTTGAAGTGGTTGAAGCTCTGCTAGCAAGGAAATATTCTAGAGGCAAAGGAAAATACAAAGGTAAGGTTTCTAGCTGCTAAGTGCCCAAGTAAGAAAAACAAGGATGAGAAGAAAGGTCACGAGTAAAATGGAAAGAGATACTTCAAATCATTCAAGGATAAAGGTAAGAAAACATGCTTTTATAGCTAAAGATTCTAATGATTCTGATGATGAAGAAGAAGATGAAATTGTTTACATTTCAATGAAAGACAAGTCTGATAATGATGACGAAATGGCACATATTTCTCATATGAGGAGAAATGATACATGGATTATAGATAGTGGTTGTTCTCATCACATGACTGGTGACAAAAATAAGTTTGAATACTTTGAAGACTATGATGGTGGCAATGCAAGATTTGGTAACAATGAACCTTGTTGTATAAAAGAAAAAGGAAGAATCTCACTAACCAAGGAACTTGTATGTGATAATGCATATTGGGTAGAAGGACTAAAGCATAATTTGTTAAGTGTGGCATAGCCACTCAATAATGGATTCAAAATAGAATTTATGCAGGAAAAAACAAGATTGCTAGATGGAAAAGGAAAGCTAATTGGATCAGGCACTCAAAAAAAAGGTAACTTATTTTATCTTGAACTTGATGAATGTTCATGTTTTATTGCTCAAATAGAAGAAAGTTGGTTATGGCATAGGAGGTTGTGTCATGTAAACTTTGACAACTTAATAAAGATTAGTAAATTCTAAAAAGTAAGAGGTATTCATGACATAAAGAAACCTAAGGTTGGTCTATGCAAGAATTGTCAAATTGGTAAAATGGGAAAGACTAGTTTTAAAAGCAAGAACTATCAGTCTGAAGAAGTTCTAGAAATTGTGCATATTGATTTATGTGGATCCATTGGCATTGAAAGTTAGACCAATGAAAAGTTCTTCATTATGTTTGTTGATGATTATTCAAGAATGATGACTATCATGTACCTAAGAGAGAAATCAGAAGTATTTGAAAAGTTCAAATGGTATTTGGCCAAAGTAGAAAAGGAAATAGGTAAAAGACTGAAATAGTTAAGGTTTGATAGAGGTGGTGAATTCATTTCACATGAGTTCAATAACTTTTGCATTGAAAGAGGAATCAAAGGACATGTTTCAGCACCTGGAACTCCTAAACAAAATGGAATAGTAGAAAGAAGGAATAGATCTATAATGGATTGTGCAAGAACCTTAATGATTGAGAAAGGCATTGCTATCAAATACTAGAAGGAAGCCATCAACACTATAGTTCATACTTTGAATTGTGTATAGCTAAATAAGGACTCATTCAAAACTCCCTATGAGTTGTGGTATGGCTACAGACCAATATAAGTTATCTAAAAGTATTTGGAACTAAATGTTACATTTTGAAAGAATCTAGAAAAGGAAAATTTGATGTAAAAAGTGATGAAGGAATATTTTTGGGATACTCTTCCAAAAGAAAAGCATATAGATGTTTGAACTTATCCACTTACAAAGTCATAGAAAGTGCACATGTGAAGGTTGATGAGTTTGCAAAAAGAATAGAAAAAGAAAGCAAAAAGGAACCTGAAGACTACATAAGATTTGTTTACATTGAATTAAATACAATGCCAAGTATACCTATTGATCAGGAATCCTCAACTATAAAGTCTTTATTAACTGAGTCACAAGAAGTTCAAACTGATTTAGCATCTACCGAGCTGCAAGAACCCGAGTTGCAAACTAAAGCTACTGAGTTAGCATCTATCGAGCCCGAGCATCTAGAATCAGAACTAGAAGTTGAGACACAAAAGGATAATAATGCAAGTCATTCAAAAGAAAAGGAGCCAATGCTAGCCAAGTATGTTAGAAAGCATCATGCACCAGATTAGATCATTGGTGATAAATTAGAAGGAACAATGACAAGAAGTAAGTTGAAAGACACTTGTTTACTTGCTGATTTTGAACCTAGAAATGTCAAAGATGCACTAGACATTGAAAGTTGGATTGAGGCTATGAATGAAGAGATAGAACAGATAGAGAAAAACAAGACATGGACTTTTGTACCAAGACCTAAAGACAAAAATGTGATTGGAAGAAAGTGGGTATTCAGAAACAAACTAAATGAAGATGGTAAGGTATCAAGGAACAAAGCTAGACTAGTATGCAAAGGATACTCTCAAGAAGAAGGTGTAGATTATGGAGAAACTTTTTCTCTTGTTGCAAGATTGGAAGGTGTCAGAACCTTACTTGCATATGTTGCATTCAAAGGATACAAAGTTTATTAGATGCATGTCAAGTCAACATTTCTCAATGGAATATTGGATGAAGAGGTTTACATTGAATAGCCTGAAGGTTTTCTTGATATAGATAAAGGACATGGTCTGCAAATTGTATAAAGCATTATATGGTCTAAAACAAGCTCCTAGAGCAAGGTATGAAAGATTGCATAACTATCTTATTCATATTGGTTTTCAAAGGACTAATGATAATAGTAGTTTGTACATAAAAGAAGGAATAGATAATAAGATTGTTTTGGCAGAAATATTTGTAGATGATACTTTGTTCATAGAAAATGATGATCTTTGCAAAGAATTTTTAGAAAAAATGAACAAGGAATTTGAAATGTCAATATTTAGTGAGATCAAATTCTTTGTTGGTCTTCAAATTCAACAAAATAAGAATGGCATCTACATCACTCAATCTAAATACATCAAGGAGATACTGAAAAAGTTTGGTATGGAAGACTACAAACTAATTGGAACTCCTATCTGTACTAGATTAAAACTTACCAAAGATGATGAATCAAAACAAGTGGATCAGACATTGCATAGATCTATGATTAGAAAGTTGCAATATGTAGTGCACACAAGACCAGACATTGCCCTTGCAATAGGGATTGTAGCAAGATTCTCAACCAAACCAAAAGAAAATGACATGATGGAAATCAAAAGGATCATGAGATACTTAAAAGGAACTGAATATTATGGATTATGGTATAAACTTGGAAGAAAATTGGATTTAAAAGTGTTCACTGATGCAGATTGGGTAGGAAATATTAATGACAAAAAGAGCACAAGTAGAGGAGCTTTCTTTCTTGGAAAAAGGTTAGTTTCTAGGACAAGTAAAAAGAAAAATTGTACATCTCAATCCACAACAGAGGCTAAATATGTTGCAGCAGCAATAAATTGCTCAAACATTATATGGTTTAAACAATTATTGGAAGGTATGAACCAAAAAATCAAAGAACTTGTTGTTATGTTTTGTGATAACACAACTGCTATTAACATCTCTAAGAATCTAGTGATGCATTAAAAAACCAAGCATATTTTCATAAAATATCACGTTGTTAGAGAATTGGTGCAAGAAAAGAAAATAAGATTGGAATATGTGCATACAAAGGAACAAATTGCTGATATATTCACAAAACATTTACCTAAGGATGCATTCTTGTATCTAAGAGGTAAGTTAGGGGTCATTCCCCTATCTAAAGCTCACTAAAATATAATTTTAGTGATGTATCAACAAGAATAGAATTGGAAATCTATTAGTTGATGTAGCAAATCAATGAAGACATTACATATGAATCAGTAGATCAGGTACAATACTATTCAGTTGTTTTGAATTGTCTTTGGCATGTGTTGTCAAAGAGGGAGAATATACTATCAAGATCTTTCTGAAATTTGCAAAAAATTATTATGAAAGAGGGAGTTTTGTATTTTGTCATTAAAAAGACTTGTTTTCAAATTTTATCTTGCTATGACTGAAACCATTTTGTTAACAACTTAGTTGATTGATGAAGAGGATTTGGTCAACAAGATGTAACAAGAGCACCTAAAGGAAAGGTTGAGTTATGATGTTGTAATGAAGTGAAAAGATTAGTTAAGACAATGGCTAAATGATGTATTGATAACATACTCAAAGATACAAAGGTTCATCACACTTAGAAAGATTAGAGGAATAAGTTGTAGCAAGGTTGAATGCAAAGCTTAAACTAAGTTCATTAGTGGGTACCGAGCAAGTTAGTTGAAGCCAAGAAAATTTTTAGTTGCAGCCAAGCAAAAGAAAAATTTAGTGTGTTTTGAGTGATCATTAGGTGCCAAGTAAAGTTTAATTTCCAAGAAAAGTATTAGGTGCCGAGTATCAAAAAATCTTAGTTGGTGTCGACTGAACCTTAGGTGTCGAGCATCAGTAAAAACATAGTTGATGCCAAGTAAAATAGTATGTGCTAAGCATTAGGATTTCAATAGTGCTAAGATACTGCATCATTAAAAAATTGAAGATTCACCAAATCTAAGCCGACATAGCTATTACCTAGAATTTTGTGAACCATTTGGAGGATAAGGATGATGAGTTGGTGGAACAAAATTCTATGTAAATCATTTTTGAGCAAATTCAAAAGGATTATTCAAGAAGTTTCCAGAGGAAACAAAATATGGGTTAGATACAATAAATCTTACCTAATCTATATGAATTGAAATCAAAGGAAGGAAGAATTAAGTAGGAAAAGAAGTTCCAAACTTCTATTTAAGGAGTCACAAACCAAGAAGCAAATATTTCTGCTAGAGTTCCAAATTATGAAGTGGTTAGAAGGGTGTCAAGGAGAAGACATTTGGGAGAAGGAAGAACAAAGCACAGAGACTCTACTTCAACAAGTGGTCAAAGAAAGATGATTGTACTAGTACATTGAGCATGGAGACTCAAGGAGACTAAGCTTGAAAGGAGGGCAAGCTATCAGAGTTGCAAAAGACTGAAGGCTGGACAATGTTAAGAGCTAAATGGTGATCTAAAATTTGCAAGTTGAGTTGTATGCTATAATTAGGTCAAAACGCTTATTGTTACTCTCTAGTAATTGTATCAATTAAGATAAAAGGAAAATCCTATGGACTTAGGTTGGCCTAATAGCCATTTGTAAATACTTTAATAGGGTGGCATTCCAAGTGAATGTTCTAAAGTCCTCTAACCAGGCCCACTTCTAACAAGGTGGTTATATCCTTTAACTAGATCATATTTGACAATGTGTCATAGCCTTTAACATGGTAGGCCTTTCATAGGGCATCACTTCAGAAGAGTGAAAATTGAGTAGCATGTTAGTGGTGTTTTTTTAAAATTGGGTTTCCATGTAAATCATTGTGTTATGTGTTGATCTTTTATGTGTTATGCTTGTACGTTGATTTATAGTAACTTTATGAATACGAATATTAAAGCTTGGATGAATGTATAGTTGAATAGGCTCACTACACTTGGTGAAAAAGTTTGAATTGGACATGTTGGACCTCCCCCTCCCCCCCCCTCTCAGTTCTTCTAAAGCATTTCTAACAATCATGCCATTAGAATGTGTATGATATCAATGTTTCCATAAACAATGTGGCATATACCATCTTAAAATGTTTCATTATGTATCTTATGCCAACTATACTATCTTAGGCTGCTAGTGGATGATCAAAATGTAGCCTCTTCATTGCGCTAGGTGGATTAGATGCCTCCTACATAAATGAAAAATGAAAACCCAAAGTTAGACTACTAAATTTATATGATTCTTTGTATCTAACATTGATTTACTCAAATGCATAATGATGTTTTTTTAATGAATATTTATACTATTAAACTTTCATCATAAATGCCTCTCAAATCAACCTCCTACACCAGTTAGGAGTTCTTTTGTATGCCCTTAGCAATGCTTGTACCTCATTGATTGTGGCATGTGTCTATTCAAATATGTTTGTCAAATGAATCTACAACTTAAATGATAACATTATAATTCATAGCATGCTAAATTTATAACATATAATCAAGAATTAAAGCTACAACTTACTAGTGTAGGCTCATCCTCAGGATATAGTGGTTGCATCATTAAAGATACAAAACTCTCCCATCCAGCCTTATGTGCACTAGGAGTTTCCTATGAGATACAAAATACTAGTTGTTAATATCACATAAATAAATTCTAAATTTATTTATGAAAATAAGAAAAATAAATAATAAATAATAATTATACATACAATGGGTCTCTCAATGTGAATGGAGATGCTTGAGTGTCTACAATGTAGAATCTACATGGGCTCATTGCTAGTAGCCATGCCCTATACAATAAAGAATGTAATTAAATTTTATTACCACAAACATTTTACAAGAATGCATCAATATTTGATCAAATAGAAAGCACCTAATTACCTTTCCTTTGTCAATGGGTCCTTGCTCATCCCCCACACTTTGTCCTCTAGGGACAGGTGGTACCTGAAAGATAAAAGAAAGATTAGAAACCATATATGCTACATTATCAAATAGAAAAAATAATGAGAACACAACATAATGTACCATAGATGTCTCAAGGCCAAATGAAATAGCCCTGAGCATGGCATCATCAACTAGTCTCAACTCCTCCTCAGTCATCAACTGAACATGAATGAAGATCACATACATGTATAAGTTAATATGACTTAAAAATTAAAATTACTCTATTATAAAGATTAGCTTTAAATATCATATGTTGTAATAAAAAAATGTATACATGTACTAACATAGAAGGAGTCCATGCCTCTACATGCCCCTCCTCTCTCGCATCAAAATTTGTAGCCTTTGCATGTGCATCGTGTGTATCCTCATCAAGTACAAAATGATACTCAGAATGATCACCTATGAGAATTAAAAAATCTATTGTTGCACATTATGCAAGTATGGGGTACACAAACATGTGATGAGCTTGTCGATGAAAAACTCATACTAGTATCATCAAAATAGGTAGGCAACACTGACCTAGCCTAATACTCCAAGAGCTAGCGTTTGCAGTGATATCAAGATGCTACACTCAAGGAGGGGGGGAAACATCAATATGGGAAAAACAAATGCTATCTTTCTTCCACTAGGAAGAGGGTCTATCTTAAGGAGCTCCTCCTCCTACACCCATGTTGGGCTTCATGCTCCAATAGTTCACCTTGAGGCCCAATACAAATTTTGCATACAATTTTCTAAGGAAATAAAATGGCACCTCGAACTTGCTATGTGGAGGGATGTCAAAAATCATCCACCAACAATCCCAAAAGTTTGCACCATTTAATCAATATTTTGGACGTTTTGCGGTCAACTAGTAAACTAGATTTTGGGTTCGCAAAAAAGGTAACCAAATCATCTTTACTTATATTTAGGGTTGCAACTTCATCATAGTCCAACCCATCATCAAACATCCCATGCATTTTGTCATGCCAATGAAGAGCAGCATTTTTTTCCTTGGTAAGTGTTTCAATGTTATCTATTATGGTGTTTAATGTGGATAACATAGGAGCCAATGCAGGTATAGAATTATATGTTGTTCACAAATCCCTCAATTCAGTGAGATTTTGAAATATCAAATCCTCAATTCAACAAGGGTTTTGAGGGGGTAGGGGATCATTTGGTGGATGATTTTGAGGGGGTATTAGAGCATTTGGTGGGAGGTTATGAGGAATAATATTTCTTGCCTCTATATCATCAATTTGGTCAGCCATACCTATTAATTCACAAAACATAGTTTCTATTAAAAAACCCCTAAATTTCAACAATTTCTATCAAAAAAACCCAAATTTTAACAAATTCAATTAAAAATAACAAATTTATAATAAAATTGATTGAGAACATAAAAGAAAACATGAAATCACTAACCTATATTGTGTATCCATTCATAGATCGAATATCTGAGGTCAAAACATAAAATAAAATGTTAACAAACAACCCTTGGGATTGCTATTTTTTTAAAATCATAGTGCAGGTATTGGATATTCAATCTCATATTAGATATTTGATATGAAATTGGATACCTAACAAGGCTTGGGCATACTTTTTAGCTTTGGTATCAGGATGGGTGGAAAAAAGTCAAAGTTGATTTTGAAATGCTCTTAGACATTTTCAAACTCTATTTTTTTCACATCACCACTTTTTGGCACACTATGATCCTACACATACCCCTTGAAGACTTAAGTTATCCCAAAATCACAAGTTCTCTTAGTGTCGTCCACTTTTACAACCATTATAATACATAGCTTTTTGGTACTTGACTTGTTATTTTTCAAATACATCAAAATTATGCATCCATCTGTGAGTTGATATTAAACAAATGGGTCATGATATATTAGCTGATACGTACCTTTCCACTTCTTAAACCTTTTGCTAGATCAAATAGTATTGGCATAACATTGGAAACTCCATTATGATGAGCTTCTTTAACCAATGAAGCATCACCTCCCCATTTTAATAAGTGACCATTTAGTTGAGATCGTTCAATCCTTACAATCATCCAATCAAGATTGTTTGCAATATACAAATGAAGTGCATCCCACTCATAAGAAATTGTATAAAATAAATAGACCAGTTAGAAATAACTTATATTGATGATGGATAAGAATTAATTATCTACAATAACATCTTATAATTACCTCTCACTTTCTTCAATCTACTTTTCCCCATCATGTAGTGCTTGCGCCTAGGTCTCATTTTCGCTATCATTGTCAAGCTCTTTTGGAGCTAGTTTTATGTTGTTGGTTAGCAACATTCTTTTGAGATTATCAGATATTGTGCTATGGATTCAGTTTATTATGTGATGAGATTACTCAGACTCTACATTTCATGTATGTATGATGATTATTTTTAGTGTTTGCAATTATTGATGATGATTATTACATTTCTTTCTGTTATTAATGATGATTAGTAAGATGATTTATTATCATATGTGTTTTCTTATGGATACTTACCCCATACTTGCATGTGTATGGTATGCGTGTTTGCTTTGCATGTTTAATTGTGCATGGCATGTCTGATGTGGTTAAGGAAGGGAGTTGTAGTCACCTACTAGTCGAGATCTACACGATGCACCACTTCCTGCCATTGCCTATTTAGTTTAGTATATTTGTGCTTGTACATGCATGGTTTTATGCATGTTGCAGGTATCGGGTATCGACTTCCCTAAATTGCCATGATGAGTGTACCCTATCACATTATCTCAATAATAAGAGAGGGGAAATAAATTCTCAAGTCCAAATCCCAACCTTTTAAGCCATTTGTTCTAATTGGAAAATTAGGACAAGTATCTGAGTTGAGTACCCTCCGAATGCGTCAGATGACGTAATTCATGATTTAAACCCTTGGTTTGATTTTGTATGTATTTTGGCTATGATGGGTTTTCATATATTTTTACCTTGTGAGTCTTTGATGTATTTTCTATTAATTAAGCCTAATTAAAAGATTTAATTAATGGTTTAATTAAATAGAAAGTAATATGGTATTTTAATATTTATTTTATTTAATTAATTGGAAAATTAATTAAATAAAATAATTAAATTTGAAAATAAAAGTTTAAAGTTTAAAGTTGGAATGTGACAATATTTATTTTAATAACAATATATTTGGAGTTCATTTTTAAATAAATGACTAAATAATATTATTATTAAAGCTAATAAATATTTTAGCAATAAAGTTTTGGAAAATGAAATTTAAAAGTGGAAAATATATTTTAAATTATTAAAAGATTCTAGATTTCATATGATTAAAATATAAATATATTAAGATTGAAAAGTGAAATTATTAAAGTTAGTTCATGAAGTTTAATAAATAAATAAATTAAATTGCAAAGAGTAAATTAAATATTATATTAATATTTGCTCACATAGGAGTTGGCAAATTCTCAAGAGTTGTCATGTAGACAACACAGGGGTTTGTACTCTAAGAATGCACAAGTTGTTTACACTTAGAAGTTAGCATTTTATTTGAGCACATGGTGTCTATAACTTTAAGACTTATCTAAAAGGTTGGAGAAGACTCATGCTTGGTTGTCATGCTTATCTTCTAGTTGTTTCTAGAGACACTCTAGATGCATCTTAGAGGCCTTTAAATAGAGGCTCTCCTAGTGTGTTTGGATAAGCTTCAAGCTTCAAAACTTATATGCATTTGAGAAGCTCATATGCTTCTACATGCTCATGCTCATATGTTTCTACATATTCTTATGCTTCTTCAACCACTTCTTGTCACGTGGGAATTTCGGTTGGCTTGGATCATGAAGGAATTGTGAATGTTGGAGAAGGAAGGGATTTTCTATGGACTTCTAAGGCATGAAAAATTAGCATTAGTGTCCAGGTGCACTCGTTATATTCTCATATTCCTTTTGCACTATTTCTCTTCCTGTCTTCATCGTGCCTGTCATATGTGTATGAATACTCTTTGTGATTGAATCTACAATTAAATTTAAATCTAGATATGCTATTTGGTTGAAAAGAAAACAATAGAAAAACCCTAGATCCAACTAAGGAGAAATAATTAGATATGAATCGAGTTTGGGTTTGAATTTATATTGTGAAATTAGATAGACAAGATTTGAAATTAAAATAGAAATTCTAAGTTGAAAATTTGAATGGTTAGATGTATTCTTTCTATCAATTATATTTTTAGATGTGTACGGAAAAACCTATTAGATGGATGAATGGGTAAATTTAGAGAACAATTACCTTTTAGGAGAAATTCTTAATTCATCACAAATTGCCCTATCCTTGCCCCTTGGATAGACCCGAACTCAGTCATTCATAACTTTTTATTGTGATCGAATTTATTCGATCGCTCTAGTCAAAATTGGTGCAACTTAGCCCTCTTCAACATATTTCAATTTCAGCCTGATCCAACAGTTCATTAGAGAGATATGGCCCTCGTACTGGAACTATTTTATTCAAGGACAGATATTTTTCTATTTCCCATAACCAATAGTTCTTTATGCTTAAACTTCACAAAAATAATATATCAAAGCATGGAATGAATTAAAGATATTATTGCAATCTTCCCTTATTAGAATCTTATTAATATGCATTAGTTTTATATAATTTATTATCTAATCTAATTAAATCAAATTTAATTAAGATTAATTAATAGTAGAAGAAGTGTAATTAATTATTGGTCAATCTAAGTAAATGGATTTTTAAATGAGAGAAAATTAAAGAAAAGAGATTTTAATATAGTTTATATAGTGGGCTTTTATAATGTATATTAAATACTATTTAATATATATTAAATAATTTAGAGACGGTAATTTTATATTATGTTTTTTTAAATGAAGAGACCTTAATGATAATAGATTAAGATTTAATTGACATGGAGTCATTATTATAACATTACTATAAGAAGAATTGTTATTAGTAATACATTATGTATTATTAGATAACTTGTTGATATATCTTAATGGTGATTAGAGTTAGCCAATGAAGTTTAATGTAAAGGTTCTATAGATCGAGTATTTATAGTTTGATGAGTTCATTATTTATTAATGTTTGTAAGGACTAGCAAACTATTAATAAATAATAGTTTGAATAGTTATTAATAAATATGATTAGAGTTAATCTAGAGGAGATTATTTAATGATTAAAAGTTTTGTAAAAGATATTAGTTTTTGGTTTGAAGTATGATTGATTTTTAATAATATTCATTGAGTTGTCAATATAATTATGCGATTGAGATTTATCTTGAAATGACTATCATTAGTATGAATTAATTAAGGAAACATTAGTATTCATAAAGAATAATGAATGTGATCTATTAATAAGATTCCTAATATAGCTTGTCATTAAATATTAGCAAGTTATTATTATTGAACTATGAACATGAATATTTGTGTATGGCGACTTTTAGTTATTAGTCAACTAATATTCATTGGGTTGACGATTTGGCTGTGAAATTATTAATTAAGTCAATTAACTAGAGTTAATTGGATTTAATTAATAATTAAGTTATGTAATGGAGATTTAATTGATATAATTCTTTTAATGAGATTGTAGAAATACTGATATCAAAGTTGATAAGTCTTATCCTAATAACTTGAATAACTACTTTAGATATTTTAATGGTGAAGACTTAGTAATATATAATTGAGAATTATTAGAATGATAAAAGGTTAAGGATTGTGAACCGATATTAATTGATTATTCTAATAAAGTTATGATCTCGTATTCAAAGAATGATAATTGGTCCTCTTATAATATAATGAATAATGATCCTAGAAAAGTTGAAAGGTTAATCAATTAAAATATGGATCATGGTTAAACATAGAGAACAATTTAATTAAAGGTCAATGATGATCAGTTTAGTGAATATTTATCCTTAAGCTATTCTTAGAATATAATTCTTAATAATGGAAGGATAATGTTATCGAGGAAACAAACAGGTTGACGTGTAGGTCAAATGAAGAACTTTACAAATTTATATTTGAAACGAAAAATTGAAGCTCTACACATTATTCAGCTATGTGATTTTAATAAACCAAAACATGTGTTTGCATCGTGTTTTCTCTATGCTTCTTGTTTTGAGTTTTGGGTTGACTAGTGTTGACGAATCTTAGGTTGTTACCAGAGGCTCGGGGGTTATGAGTTGTGTTGACATGTTGATCTTATTTAGTCTCAATCTTTATAAGCCCAACCATAGTTATGTGATCATATGCTCTATGAAATGTTTGTATTTACTGATTGTTATTGTTCATTAGTCTTCATGTGTGAAGCTAAGATGTATGTGTATGAGACACTTGAGCTAATCATTTTGAGTCATCGATTAGTTATCCTTGGATTATTTTTTAGTCACCATGATGGGATTGAAATGTGGATTTATTTCTTGATGATGTCATGTTGTGACATGTTTGACTCAACCATTTTGGAGTCTTCGATCAGTATGATTTTGAGATATTCTTTGTTGTTTGTTGAGAACTAATGGATATTGTGATTTATTTTGAGATATATTTCAGTTATTGAGAACCAATGGATACTTATGATTATCATTGTTGCCTTCAGTTGCCAATAAAGAACTGTTGTGGTCATGATTTTCTATGTATGCTTTTTCAGATGCTCATGGAGATTTGATGATTCTTATTTTGGAGATTTGATGATTCTTATTATGGATATTTGATGTTTTTATCATGGATATTTGATGATTCTTTTTTATGAATTATCTTTTGGATTTTCTTTACAGTCGCTTGTACAGGACTGTGGTGATTTATGATTCCATGAGCTTAGGGTAGGTAATCTACTTGTAGTGTCTAGAAGTGGCTTGGAATGGGGGCCAGGGCCCTAAGTGGCTGCCAGGGTAACTCATTGTAAGTTTGGTTAAAAAGTGATAACATTTACACACTAAATGGGGTTAAATGAACCTAAAAAGATAATTATTTTGGTTCTCACCCATGCCTTGAGTGCTTGTACAGGCTAGGATGGGAGTAGTGAGAACGCAGGGTTGCGACCTTGCATTTCGTAGTATGCCTCATCAGTATGAGAGGATACTAGTGGCCGCATGAGATAAATATGGACCCATGGAGTTTAGCTAACTGCTAGGGTAACTTATACATGATAATTGTGATGACACTTTCTTGCTTGCAGAGTAGGTTTCCTACATGTCATTGTGTGCCTCTGGAAATTAGATGTCAATTTTGTGTGATGGAACCTTTGAGTTAGTATAATTTTAGGATTCATGGACTTATAGAGATTTATGCTATGTGATTTTGATAGCCTGTTTGGGACTTGAGATTATCTCCTTAGCACGGTGGGAGTGGACCACTTAGGTTCCACGTAGTCGGGTGGTAGTGTTTTATCACTCTTATTATTTGAGATCCCTCTGAGACACCGTGGCTGATGCTTTCTTAGTTGGTATTTATCTTCATTATGATCTTGGAGCATTATGATAGATGATATACCTTATGATGAATGTATTTATTGGTATGTTTCTTATATTAATGATTTTCATATGTTAGATGATGGTATCCTATGCTTTGCTTTGCATGTTAGTAGGATGTTTTAGGAGTGACATTCCTACTATGATAATACCGATGATCTCTTTGGTGCTTTGGAATGTTATGCATGGAGGGATGGCTAGGATCCACGATGGTCTAATGATGCTATTTACGGTTGGGAGGAACCATGCACTTAGTTATTTATGTTTGTAATATATGGTTATCTCTTATGATGGATGTTTATATCTTTATGATGATGATGTATCATGTATGGTTTATGGTTTCATTATGTTATTGCATCGTGGATTAGTATTGGATGATGATGTTCTTTATTTACATAGATGTATGTTCTTTTAATCTTTTTATACCTTGTAACATGTATAGTGAATGATTGAGCTAAACTAAAATGTAATTACTAAAAGGACACTTGTAATATTATTTAAGAACATTGGATGTAACATTGCTAAGGATGGGATGTTAGATGAATAGTTAATTTATATGTGATACAACATTAAGGGATCTTTAAAGAATGTAATTTGTTATTTTATGTTATGTTTACTTTCAGTTGAATGTTACTATTGTTTCCATGAATATTATGAATAGTTTTACTTTCATGTTTTAAAAAAAAATTGTTTGGTAAACTTAGTGATAATTTATATTAATTCTTTGTATCCCTTGGCGGGGCATTACACATCAAGTACTCCCCTTAGAATATGTTAATGGAGTTAGGATCCCAAATGTGATCTACATGGATCTTTGATGAAAACTTGGAAAGATATTCACTAATGTACACCATGGTCTGGTAGACCATGTATCCCTCAACCATGAAACCTCTAGGATGTGCTCACTATTTAACCAAGCTCTTCAAAAATTTCAAGTGATTCTCAACCATCCACATTAACCTAGTTGGTGTAGGTTCACATAATTCAATCTCCTCAACTAGATGTATGAGGTAGTGTTCTTGTGCATTGAAATATTTTGAAGGTAGACACTTTTGTATTTCACACAACCACCTAAAAAATATATTAACAAGACTAATAACACTTCTAACCTCATGTATTTCCCAAGATCATATATAATGTCTTTGACACTCATGTTGTTGAAGTTGAGTGGGAAAGATAGAGGTAGAATGTACTAAAGTAATAATAAAATGATCTTTTCAATATATTATAAAATAAAATAATCAAAAGCATTTGATGTTTTACAAATTTATTGTAAATAGAGAATAACAAGACTTACCTTGATGAAGGTAAGCACTAATCATGTGTTTTCAACCCTAACTCAAAATCACCTTTTTTTGATATGAGACTACTTATGTTTGCAACAAATCTTATGTGAAATTTAGTTTTTTTATGGATTCATATATGGAGTTAGTTTGTTGCTGCATTAATAACTAAGGAATGACATTCATATTAATCCAAGGAAAAAATTCAATGCATGATTGGATTCATCAATGCCATTGAACATTTTAACCAATTTTTCTTTTTCATGCCTTCCATCCAATATTTTTCATATTGTCTCTATTATATTTTTTCCAATATGCATAGCATCAAATAAATGCACAATTGGTAGGTGCTTATATTATGACAAATTACTACATTGTTTACGATAGCTTTTAAGTTCTTTTTGAATTTTCTCATCAATGCCTCAATGACCTTCATAGACATAAATTATATCATTACTAAAAAAAAGAAAATATCCATATATTATTTTCATACAAAAACTTGCATTAGATGGAATGACATTACCTCGATAATTCATGCTATTGTAGTCCAATTTCCACATGTAGGTGTCATTCTTTGTGGCTCTGATGTTGTTTCTTCTTTCCCACTGAAAAGAGGTTTTTTGGTAATTCAATACTTATAATTTTTGTGGAGAAAGTGTCTATGCTAATTGAACACTTTCTTTCCTAAAATTTTTAAATGACAATATTTCATCTTTGGACCACAAATTGGACATACAAATTTTCCCTTTTCCTGAAAACCTACATGATCATGTATAATTAGATGACATGTGTACTAGAAGATTAATATTTACAATTATCACATGCAACTTAAACATACAACAAAAATGCATTAGCACTATTACATACCAAAAATATGTGTTAATAGTTTTACATACCACAAAAATGTGTTAGTCTAGGGGCATCATTTGTTGTCCATACAAGCATTTCATAGAATTGAAATTTTCTTTCACTAATTGGTCTATATATGTCATACACAATGACCCCATTCCATAACTCCAATAGATCATCAATCAAGGGCTCAATCTATGTATTCATATCTTTCACTTGGTACTTACCTAGTTTAATGAATATATATAAAACATAATTATTATGACCATTTTGATGCTATGTTTATAATTTAATTTAGATGATAATTAAATGGAAAAATACCTAGTACAGTCATTGCCAACATTATGTGCTCCCTCTTTATGAAAATCCAAGGAGGAATACTATCGTTAATAACAAAAATAGGTCAAATCGAGTAAATAGATTTCATCTATCCATATGGATTGACATTCTCTACTACTAATGAAAGCTTAAGATTACATGGTTCTTTTTTAAATACTGGCGACCTATCTTCTATGTACTTAAATAAAGAACCATCCATAGGAATTCACCTAATGTCATCTTGACTTCTATTTCATGCATGGTAATCCATAAATTGTGCCAAGCTAGTACACTTGAATAATCATTGTAGAAGTGAAATAATGAGAATGTACTGAAGAACATTGCGAGGCACCTTTTTTGTTATTTTATTTGATCAATATCTACTAATGTGACAATCAAGGCATTGTGTTTCAAATTCATTTTCTTTATGATATATAATATGATCATTGGGACATGCATTTATTAATTTATACTCCATTCCAATATCTTTCATAATGGTTGATAATTCTTGGTAGGAGCAAGGTAGAATGTTTTATGGTGGTAAGAAACACCCACCTATCAACCTACAGAAAAATATTGTTAATATAAAGAACATAATGGTATGCTAACATAGAATATGAAAAAATTGACATTATACCTTAGCATATGTGAAATTTATACATTGGATATACCATTCATAACCTTGAATTTTACTAGCAATAATGCAATAGAGAGAAGCATTTTTTGGGAGCCTCGGTAGAGGGGCTCATATGCCTTTTCTATTATAGGTATATCAATGTTCTCTTCATCATCATAATTAGATGTGTGACTATCATCGCCTTCATCATCTTCATCTATTGCACCAATAACATCTTCTTCAATCCTATTCTTTGGCATATTACCAACTGCACTAATACCAACATCTTCAATTGTGTTCTTTGCCTCAAGATCATCTTCTTCCATGGGACCTTCTAATTTGATATTCATACCTCCACATTCCACTAGTTTAAAATCAACATTCACCAAAGACCAAAAATCATTTCCCTCTTCAATGTGATCATGTTGCCTACAATGTCTCTAAGTTTTTGTGATTAGAATTATTTGATTCTTTAAGCCCTTACATTTTTTGCAAGGACAATAACATTTTCCATCATCTATTCTTTTGAATTGAGATCACAATTAGAAATTGCTACTGTGAGTGCTAAAACTAGTTAGATACACACTTTAACATAGTCATTATTTCTGAAAGTCATCCAAGAATGAACATGAGATTGTTCATCTTGAATGTTTGCACAATGTGACATGTTGTCTCCTATCTAGATGGGGTTATTTAATTGCTCTCAAAATCAAGAGTTCAATAAACCATAGGTCGTTAATAGAATGAAGGATTTGAATGAATTCATTTATATTTTTATATTTTCAATGCAAGTAAGTATGAATTAATCTAGAATCATATGGAAAGAAACTATTAATCTAGATGAGTAAATATAATTCTAGTTTAGCATGAATGAAACTAAAAGCTAGAATGAAAAGCTATTAAAAATCCAAGAAATATAATGCACAATAATCTAGCATGAATTTGGCATAATTTAATTACTCAAATTGCAACCTCCCTCCCACCCCCCCACCCTGGTTGAATGAGAGGTAGAAAGACCCCTTTTATAGAAATCCAAATAAATCAATGGTCAAGATTGATCTAAATGAAAGGTTGAGATTGATTCAAATTTGAGTTCAAATAGAAAGTTTCTATCAATGAAGGAGCGTTTGAGAGATTTTAGGAAATAAGATTTAGTTAAGAGTGGAATTAGGAGATGGAGGAACATAAGGTTCCAAAATGGATGGAAGGTTTGAAGGATTTATATTATATGGATAAGGACCAAGAATAGATTTAGAATATACAAATGGATAGTAGATAGGGATATCAACATCCTTATATTGAAAAACATGACCAAGACCATCAATAGACTCATGAGAAAATTTCATAGGAGCAATATATTTAGTAGGACTATTTTTAGCTTGAACATATTTTTGAAGTGAGTATGGAGAAGTAGAACAAGAGGGGATACTTTTATCTTGACAAGGATTTTTGGATATCATAGGAAAAGTATTTTTCTCTTAATCTTTGGTAATCTCATTAGGAATAATGGAAGAAATATCTTGATCTTTTTTAGAAGGATAAGATATGGGAGATGGAGGGATATGTTTTTGAAGGAGATGAGAAGGTTCTTGATCTTGATCTTTAGCTTTTTAAGAATCCTCTTGACATTGATATACTTCTAAGGACAAGGTAGAATGTGGAGTTTTCATGGTAGGATCTTGGAGAGATGATGAATGGCTATTTAGAGTGGGCCTAGTTGGGATACCATTACATGAAGGTTGAAGATATGTAGTATTAGTAGTATGGAAGAGGTTTGCAGAGAAGTCAATATTAGATTGAGTTTCTTTTAGAGGTATCCCTTGAGGGTACACATAGTCAATAGAAAAAGTAGTGGGTGTTTATTTGGTGGAGTTATGTCAGAAATTTTACACACTTTAGAAGGTGAATGCATGTTGGAAGAAGTAGAAGTTGCATTTGAACCATTACCAGGCATGGTTTCATGATGTTGATCAAGCTTGAGAGTAGCATCTTTAATTGATAAGTTTGTTAAGTTTTTGAATTATGCCAATATCAAATAGATTTTGGATTTTATTTTTCAACTCCATGCAATGTAAATTTTCATGTAGATTATGTCCATGATAGGTAGAATAATTACTCATGAAGAAGACTCCAACCAAAGTGACTTTAGGTTAAAAAAAAGAGTTTCTTTTGAAGAACTTCCAAAGTTGATTCATAAGATCTTCCCAAAGGGGTACAATCACACTTTGGTTTAGGTAAAAGGTTTTTATTCAAAGATAATTCTATATTTATTGGGTGTTTGTAGATTGTTTTGAGATGGCTTGAACTTAAAATTATATGAAGTTGATGGTTTACTGTAATCAAAGGAAGGTAAATAATCTTGCAAGGAGAATTTTTTCGATGATGTTTCATCTTCCTCCTTCGATCTATGAAGTTGAGTGCTCATTGATTGGATTTTTTTCTTCATGTTTTCAATAAGTATCTCTTCTTCCGACCTAGGAATATTGGATTTAGTGCATTTTTTGTTAGCCATTGTGATGTCCTAGGTTTATGTGAACAACCAGACATAAAATATTTGATAGGTTTAGAATAAAACCATAGTTCAAACATCATCTCAAAGTAGGTCTAAGTTAGAGAAAGGGTGATATTTTCTAAAATATGAATAGTCAAAAGAGTAGCTAGAAAAATTGAGAGATTGACTATCATGAATGGATAACAACACAACAAAACAAATAGAATAGTAGAGCAAAGAGACTAGTTTAGATGTGGTTCAAAAGTGTTCAATAGAGATAATTTAGTTTTAGATGGTTGTAAATAGAGCTATGTAGGGATTCAGAGACTAGTGAAGATTCAAGAAGATGGTGTAGTCATTATTTTCAAGAAGTTTCTCAATAGATGTTTAACACACCATTTCACAAGTTTTGACTTGTTTGATGTTTATGCAGATTTTGGACTTTGAATACTCAAGCACACCAAATACATCAATAATCCTATCAAGGCCTTCAACTAGGATATAAAAAGATAAACTATAGGGTGTCCTTGATATACAAAAGGTACATGAGGCCTAAAGTCTTAGATGAAAGAAAATAATGCCACACATCTGAGAGGAGATGGCAACCCAAATCTCCATCTTCACTTCCCAAAGGTATAAATTATGTGGGGGTTAGCCAAGAGTGGCAATATTATACTTAAAAGAGAGGTGTGTTTTAGTTCATCTCTTGATATTTATACTCTACTAAAATACAAGGGTTGAGATTGGGAAAAGGGGTGATGAAATACCCAAGTAGGCCTCCTAAAAAAAAAAAAGTCTACTTATTTCTTGTGCACTCAAGATCACCCAAAGGCACAAGAGGAGTGAATACATAAGTGGCATTGTGGTTTAAAAGACACTTTTTATTTCCCAATGAATCTTTATATTTTATAATCTATTCTTGAAGAAACTCATGTTTAGCATGCAAGGTTCTTTCCAACTTGTAGTGTAGTCAACATAAGAAATTGATAGGGAAAAGAACCAGTTCCTTTATGCATTCAAGATTGAATAAGTGTTCTTTTTAAGCACAAAAATTGAGTGTTAAAGATTCATTCCAATGAAAGTGTGTAAATTTCCATTAAGTATTCAAGATTTTGTTTTAGCATTTATTCCAATGAAAACTTTAAATTTTAGTTCATAGCATTCAAGATTGGTTTAAGCGACATTAATTGAATGAAATATTTATCAATTTATTAAGACACTCAAGAATGAATTTAATTGTTTTAATTTTAAGGCATTCAAGAGAGTGTTTTGATTTTTAATTTAATTACAACATTCATTAAAAGATAAATTATTATTCATTTAAGTTCTTTCCTTCCTAATTTAAAGTCCTTCCATGTCTACTTCCTTGTCGCTTTCCATGAACTACAATAATATTTTTGATTAAAACTCAAAGATTTGTATCATGAGTTAATTTTTTTAATGTGAAAATACATTAAAAAATTATTAAAAACATAATTTGGAACAAAAAAATCTAAATTAAAAATAAGGAGTGATGGGAAGTGGAGTAGGAGAGTAGGGTGTCATGAACAAGAAAAATGGATTCAAAAATTTAGGAGGGATTAGGGTAGGATCATCTAGCACTGGAGATCATGTTGGGATGACCTTAGAATTTGAAAAGGGGAAGGATCCTAATGAAAGAGGGATAACAGAGGATTTGGGGTGGGGGCGCAGGCCTATTACTTTTCCCTGCAAAAAGTGGTCTAGTTTATTTGGTATTAAGTTGGTAGGTAAGTCCTCCTTTCCACCAGTTAAGAATATTTCTTCTGTTGAGAAAGGTATGTTAATACTAGAGATCCTAGATGAAATCATATATAGGAATATTTCTAGGATGGATTTAACTTTGGTGGGGAGGTTTTTAGGATCTAGTCCCAATATTGAGGTTATCTATGCCTTTGTTAGAAGGAAATGGGCTTTGGAAGGCTAAGTGGACATTTTTGTTATGGCTAAAGGGTGTTCATCCTTTAGCTTTTCCTATGAAGAGGACAAATGTTAGATTCTATGCAATGGTCCATGGGTTGTGGGAAAGCATACCTCGCTCTTGCATAAATGGTTATCAAATATGAACTCTCATGATGAATCTATGAGTCAAGTTCTCATGTAGATTAGACTACCAATTTTTCCTTTGGAGTTTTGGGTGGAGGAAGTGTTTCAAGGTATTACTAATAATTTTAGTGAACTTTTATCAATGGACCCAGTTAAAATTTCTAGAAGAAGATTGATTTATGCCAAAAGTTGTGTGGGGTTTTTCAAGGAAAGGATATGCCAGAGGTTATTTCACTTTAATCTAAACTAAGAACTTGGTAGTAGAATATAGAGTATGAATCCATCCCCTTTGCCTATTTTCATTGTAAAAATCTAGTCATTGGGCAAAAAAAACCCATCTTTGATCAAAGTCCAAAAAAAGTTTAAGAAAATTTGGGTTCGCAAAGGAATGAATTATTTGGTAGAAGTTGTGCAATGTTTCTCTAAGGAAGAGAATATTCAAAAGGGTAGTGATTTTTAGAAGGGGACCTTGGTGTCTAAGGTTTTTGAGTAGGTAGATTCAACCTAGCAAGATGAGAGTTCTAGAATGAAGAACTAGGAACAAGTACCTTTGGACCATAATAGGAAAGATGAGAATCCCATATTGGCATCGAAAGTGGTTGTGGGAAGTCTAAAAAATGGGGGTGAAGAAGTAGATGGTGAGATTTAGATTGAAGATTTAATTGGTGATTAATCTAATTCCCATGAGACACTAGACTGTATCATTGTCAAGAAGGAATCTCAAAGTTTGGTTAGACCTCTTTTAGATGTGACATCTATAGAGAGTAATCTTAAGTGGGGGGATGTTGAGGACATCTCTATTTATTTGATAGGAAAGGATGGTAACTTTGGTGTAGATTGGATGATAGTGTGGGCCAAAAAAGCCTCAAGATAGAAAAATAAAAATGAGGTTTCATCTTTTAAAAAGAATAAAGAGAATGCTTTGTTAAGAAAGAAAACTAGGAGCAATAAGATAGGGGATATCCTCAGCACTCCATCTAGAAAGAGAATTAAAAAAAGTGATCTTAAGAGGAAAAAAATAAGGATTTTTGTTTACCTCTAACACCATTTCAGAAAGGTATCAAATCTAGAGATGTTGGTCTAACTCCTATTTCTGCAGGAACACCCTCTACTATGGAGAAAAGAATAGTGGAGACTAATATGAGTATAGGGGATGGTAGTAAGAGGACTATCTTAGATTCAAAATCTTTCCATAAGAAATGAATTTTATATCATGGAATATCAAAGGATTAAATAATCCTCACAAGCAAGATATGTTGAAAAGTATGATTAGGGATAACAAGCCAGATATTGTTCTTCTACACAAACCTAAAATGTTGAAGGATAAAGTTGAAGGTCTCTTATTTTTTTGGGGTGGTAAGGTTATTAGGAATGATTTTGATGGGGGCTTAGGTGGTATGGTAGTTTATTGGAATGATAGATGTATTAATGGGGAATTTATCTCTCAAAATAGAAATATAATGAACATTAGATTCTCCAATACTAAGGATGGTTCTTCTAGGGTGCTTACTAATGTTTATGCCCCCAATTCTAAATGGGGTTGAAAGGTGCTTTGGGAAGCCCTTACTAATTAGAGAAAGAATTTTGTGGATGAAAACTAGATCATTATGGGGGATTTCAATACTCCTTTGAAAGAGAAAGATAAGATGGGAGGTAGTTAGACTAACTTGGACAACAGATTGGAGTTGATAGATTTTTTTGATAGTCATCTCTTGCATGATATGGATTTACATGGGGTTGATTATACTTGGACTAATAAAATATATGGGAAGGACCTTATTCAAGTTAGATTAGATAGAGCCCTTATTAGTAGTGACTGGTTTTTGAAATATAAGTGTTCTCTTTTTGCTCATGTTCAAGTTGGATTGGATCACCACCCCATTTTTTTTTTGGCTAACTCCTTAAATATTAATCAAAATTATCCCTTTAGGTTTGAGAAGATGTGGACTCTTCATCTGGGGATAGAAATCCTTATCAAGGAATGGTGCAATATCCAATTGGAGGGCACATTCAGGTTTAAAGTTGCTAATACATTGAGAAATATTAAAAAGAATATCAAAAGATGGAATAAGGATACCTTTGGGAACATTTTTGACAATAAGAGGAAGATTATTGAAGAACTTAAAGAGATTCAAGATAGTATTTAGGTGGAAAGGTATGGGATTGTTTTAGGGGAGGGGGAGAACTTGAAGTTGATTAAGATACATGATATTTTATAACCAAGGAGGAGATGTATTAGATAAAATGGTCTAGAAAATTGTTTCTGAAGAAAGGGGATCAAAATACTAAGTATTTTCATATGACTAAATTGAAGCATGGAATGGTTAATAAAATTTCCTAGCTTATTGTTCATGGGGTTCCTACTAATGATGATAAGATTATTAAAAGGGAAGCTATGAATTTTTTTAGTAATCTGCTAGAAGTGGTCCCAATCTAGATAATGATAAGCAAAAATTGTTTCTTAATTGTATTCCAAAATATATTTTAGATGATTAGAATAAATTCCTCACTAGCATTTCCTCCAATGATGAAATTACCAAGGTTGTCTTCTCCTTTGAAGGAGACAAGGCTCTTGATCCCAATGGGTTCCCTTTCCTATTTTTTCATAGGTATTAGTTTATCATTCAAGAGGATTTTTTTAATGGAGTTAAGGAGTTCTTTGGATCTATAAAAATTCTCAAGGAGTTGAATGGTACCTTCCTATCTTTGATTCCAAAAAGGCTCGGTGCTCATTGCATGGATTAATTTAGACCAATCAGTTTATGTAACTCTTTTTTTATAAATTTATTTCAGAAGTTCTAACTCTCAGAATTTTATCTTTTCTTCCTATTTTGATTTCCAGATAGTAGAATAGGTTTGTTCTTGATAGGTAGATCTTGGATTCTATCATCTTGGTGCATGAGAATATTCATTCCCTTAATATATCCAAGAGAGAGGTTTTCCTTCTTAAACTTGATTTATCCAAAGCATATGATAGGGTGGAGTAGAATTTTTTGTTAAAAGGGTTGGAATATTTTGGGTTTAATAAGAGATTTTTAGAGTTGGTCCTCGTGCTGGTTTCCTATGCCACTTTTTTTTGTTTTTTTCAATGGATCTCTAACTCATTTATTTTAGGCATCTTGTGGGTTGAGGCAAGGGGATCTTCTCTTTCCTATCCTCTTCATTCTCATGGTTGAATGCTTAGGTAGATTTGTTGAGAAAATGGTAGATTTTGTGGGGCTCAGACCTTCATTTAAAGATCTTACTTGCTCTCATCAATAATTTATGGATGACTCTATTTTTATGGGAGAAGCTTCTATTAGGAATGTGAGGAACATCAAGAAAGATCTTGTGGATTATGGGCATGCTTCTAGCTAAATTATCAATTGGAATAAAAGTGTTATTTATTTATCAATGTCAATGACAATAGGCCTAGAAGAAAATTAAAAAGAATTATTGGCTATGAGATTGGTACCCTTCTAGGCTCTTATCTTGGTTTACCCCTCTATCTTGACCCACCTAAGATTTTTTGGAGATCACTGATTGATAAAATCCATTCTACATTAGCAAGGTTGAAAGGATCCCTCCTTAGCCAGGCTAGTAAGGTTATTGTTCTCAAATCCACTTTATAGAATGTGTCATTTTATTCTTCAAGTCTTTTTAAGATCCATAGAAAGTTTTCTTTGGCTATTGAGAAAATTCAAAAAAAATTCTTATGGATGGGTATGGAAAAGGAGAAAACATTGGATTTGATTGCGTGAGAGAAAGTTTGCATGCCTATTAATAAAGGAGGCCTTGGTCTTACAAGGGTTGGTTCTATGAATGATTCATTACTTGCCAATCTTATTTGGAGATGGCACAAAGAGGAGGGAGAATGGAGAGATATTTGGAATGATAAATATAATAGGGAGAATCAAGATTTTAAACTCTTCCTTAGCAATGAGACTTTACAAGGGGGTTCAATGATTTGCAAACAAGCTTAGAAAAATAAGTAAATTATTAATAAAGTAGTCAGATGGAAGGTGGGAAATACTAGGACAATTCAATTTTGGGATGATATCTAGATTCTTGATCATACCCTTAGTTCTAATAATAGATGCAATGGCTTTATGGAACAATGCAAGAGCCTTTTTGGAATTTTTGTGGAGGATTATTGGGAGAAGGATAATTGGGTTAACCTCAATAGAGTGGACGATAAAATTAATGATCTTAATAAGATTTTAAATGTTTTCTTTTTAGTTCAAAAGGAGGATACCTTGATATGGAAACATAATCCCAATGTGTTATTTTCTATGTCTTTAGTGTAGGCTAATGCCCTTGAGAGCATCAAGAGCCTTGTTCGGCCAAAGCTTGGTTTAAAGGTATGACACCAAAGGTTAATATATTCTTTTTTGGATTCTTTTGTAGGATAAAATTCTCACCATTGAAAATTTGTTGAAGAGAGGTTTTAACCTTTTCAGTAGATGTTATCTTTGTAATGAAGTAGATGAATTAGTTAACCATTTGACTATTCATTGTTCTTCTACTAGAAGATTATGGGAAAAGGTTTGTGGTTGCTAAATATGATTTCGGTCTTCCCCCTTAGCATTCAAGAGCTATTTAATGGTTAGAAGTCTCCCTCCAGTAATACTTTCATTATGATTTTGTGGGATTTCATCCTCCAGTTTCATTGTTGGGGTGTTTGGAAGGAATGAAATGATAGGGTGTTTAGGGGTAAAGAAACTAATTTTGGCTAGTTGTTCTATAAGATTAAGAATATGGTGATGGGGAATATTAGTTCTTGTGGAAAAGGGCACCAACCTCAAAATTCTTAGGAAGAAAAAGTGATTTAGAACTAGAATTCGGAAGGTCTTACTCTTGCTCAAAATGGTCCTAACTTAAGGGATTTGGCTAGATGGGATTGTCCTCCTTTGAACTGGTGTAGGATTAATTTTGATGGGGCTTCCAAGAGAAACCCAAGAATGATAGGTTGTGGTGTCATCATTAGGAATATAAATGGGGACAGATTAGGTGGGATGGTGATTCCTATTGGGGAACAAACTAATCATGTGGAAAAAGTAGGTGTGGCTCTATATGGTCTTATCTATGCCAAAAGTTTGAATTTGAAAAAGAGTTAGCTTGAGGTGGACTCCCTTAATATTATAAATTGTCCTAATAAAGTTACTAATCCTTCATGGACCATTCATAATATTATTGGCAAGGCCATTGATGTAATCAATTCTTTTGAAAATTGTGTTGTCACCCACAACTATTGAGAAACTAATCAAGTTGCTAATGTGGCATGCAAAAGTCATGAAAAGTTAATTTGGAATCAAGGTAATATTATTCCTATCTACGACTTTCCTTGATTGACTATGAAAAAGTTAGAAGCAAGATTTTTTTTTTATAGTAATGATGAATATGTCATCAAGGATTAATTATGATTTGGGCATTACTAGGAAACCACAGGTTATTACGAGTTGGGCAATGTATCGTCACTCATTGCCATAGGGATTGTGGCTCTATTTTCTTATCAAAATCCTTTGCTACAATTTTGGCACTAGGTTTTTATTGTAGTGTGCTTTTTTGAGGACTGGGAGCTCTTATTTTAGTTTGAAAAAAATAGGAGGAAGGAGAAAGAGGATTGAATTGACAAGTTGCAAATAATGGAAGAAGAAGAGTGTGATTTGGGACATTCTAGAATAGGGGAATTTTACGAGATTTATGGAGAAGCTGAAAGGTAGTAACCTATTACCCACCAATTCATCAAAACATGGAAGGATGGGATTATTTTAGTGGGTAATTAGAGAATGGAGGTTATTGAGGACATTATTGCTAGAGCTATGGGTTTTGACACTAAGGGTATCAACTTCTATCAGGTCAAGAAGCTTTTGGTGAAAATTGGTAATTCATAATTTAGCCCTAGCTCCATTTCTCTCCCTTGGAGATTTTTCATGCTTGTGGTGATTGAATATCTTACTTTATATGGTTACTTTACAAATATATATGGACACCATTTTATGTTGCTTAACCATTCTTTGCATAGGGTTAGGCTTAATCTCCCCTTCTACCTTAGGCAATCACTGGGTAACACTATTTTGGCCATTCAAAATGATGCTAGGGGTGATCATGCTTGTTATGAGGGTTTAATGAATCTAGTTATGAACCTTGTGAAATCCAAAAAAGTGGATAGACCCTGTCTTAGCAAGAAAAACTTTAGATTGTGAGATGGAGGGAAGTGAGCTAGAGGAGGGTTTTGATGAGGATATAGAGGACAAGGTTGCTAAGGTTGAGATTAAGAAGAGGAATAAATGTGATCTTAGGAGCTCATCTAGGAAGAAAAGGAAGAATAAGGAGATTGATTCTAAAAAAAAACATTGATTCTGAAGAGGAGCAAGAAGAGGGTATTGAGATGAAAGGTATCTCAGGAAAGGTTTCTAGAAACAAGGGGAAGAATATGAATAGGATTATGTTCCTTCTGATGATGAACTCCTAATTAAGAGGATCGAAATAAAAAGAAAAAATGTTCTTGCTTAAGATTTGGATGTAGATAAAGGGTTTAAGGAGGCTGAGCTTGATAGGAACAAACATAGAGGGAATGAGGATTACCCTATGCTTAACAGGGATGAGGAATACTAGGGTTTTTTTAAGGGAATCTTTGGTAACCCATGGCTTATGAATAAGGATATTAGCAATATGAAGTAGTATATGTACGACATCTCAAGAAAATTTGACCAGCTCAGTAGGACAGCTAGGGGGGAAAACTCTGGGTTAGCATATTGACATATTCTTTGAGGTTATTAGAAATGCCAAAGAGGTAAATAATTTAATGAAATGTGTTCCACCACTTGAACCCAAGAAAAAAAATCTAGATTAGCTAAAAAAATATTTTCAAAAAATATTGGATGGTCTAGACAACAAAACTTTGTAATTTGGAGAAAACTGTTAAGAAATTGGCTAATCAAAATTGCACTATCTTGAAGATAGTGGCTAGAAACTTTAACAGCCTATCGAACAAGCTGAAACAAGATAAAGGCCAAGGTTCTAAGAATATGAAAAAGGACTAGGGTCCTAACAAGAATACAAGGGCTAATTCCAAGAAGAGCAAGGTTGTGGAAGTAAAAGAACTGGATGATATGAAAGCCTCTGCTAAAAATAGGAACATCTTGGCAGACCAAGCAAAAGATCTTCTAAAGACATTGTAGCTATCTTAGTGTTGTCTTTTTACTTCCCTTTTTTTTTCTTTGTATTCATAGTTATTTCCTAGCCTCTTGTTTTAGTTTTTTTAGCCTGCTATTTTTTAGATACTGAGGCTTTGTTTCATCTTAGCTACTCTGCTCTTGTTTCTCTGATACTTTGTCCAAGGTTTTGAGTCCTTTAAAACCTATTTTTATGTAATCAAAAAAAATAAATCTGATTTTTTTACTATGAGCTCCTGATAGCATCCCAAACCTACAATAAAATTTTCAACTTATAATTCTATGATCTATGTCGTAAATTATTATTTTTAATGCAAAATCATAATTTAAAAAAAAATTAAAATTAGATCTGCAATAAAATCTACAATAAAAATTTTGGATGAATTTTTATTTATTTATATGATCAATGAATTTTTGTATGAAAAACCATAATTTTTTTTTATTAAAAATAGACTTTTGATAAAAAAAAATTGTTTTTTTACTTTGATTGCCAACCATTATCCAGAACCATTAGTTTTCATGAAGATAAAAAATAAATCCAAAAAAAAAACCCTCCACAAAGATTATTATGAAGGAGAACATGAGAAGGAGGAGGAAGAAGAAGAAGATTGTATCAATAATGAAGTGTCTTCCAAAGATTTTGTGAATTGTTGAGTCTCTTCCCGAAGCATCTTCAAACCTACAACAATTCAAACCTATAGAAACAAGATATAAAGAAAAAATAAATGCAAAATAAGAAGAATCATGCTTTCAAGCCCTATGGTGGGCACCAAAAATGTGAGTTCTAAAATTGGTTAGACACACACTTCAACATAGTTATTGTTTGTTTGTTTCATCCAAGAATGAACATGATATTGCTCATCTTGAATGTCTACACAATGTGACCTGTTGCCTCCTATTTAGATGGGGTTTTTAAATTTCTTTCAAAACTAGGAGTTTAGTAAATCATAGACCATTATTAGAATGAAGGATTTGAATTGATACATCTATATTTATGTATTTTCAATGAAAGTAAGTATGAATTAATCTAGAATGATATGGAAAGAAACTAAATGTAGATAAGTAAATATAATTCTAGTTTAGCATGAATGTAACTAAAAGAGAGAATGAGAAGCTATTAACAATCTAATAAATCTAATGTATAATAATCTAGCATGAATTTGGCATAATTTAAATACTCAAATTGCCTCCCAATTTGAAGGAGAGGTAGAAAGCCTCCCTTTATAGAAATCCAAATAAATAAATGGTCAAGATTGATCTGGATAAAAGGTTGAGATTGATTCAAATTTGACTTGAAATAGAAAGTTTGTATCAAAGAGGGAGTTTTTAAGAGATTTTAGGAAATAAGATTTAGTTGAGAGTTAGTTGACTAATTTTTTCTATTTCCTTTTAAGTTAACTTAAAGTTTCCATTTTTTAAACTCAAGATGAGATCTTTGGAAGATATTTGAAGATTTAATTAAATATTACCTTATATTTGATGATTTTATCAATTAATGAATTATTTAAATTCAATAATTGAAATAAGGAGATATTATTTAATTAAATGTATTTAATTCCTATTGTGTATTCGCTAAAATGGGTGAATTTAATTAAATTAAAGTACTAGGACTTATAATTAAATTAATTCAATTAAAAGGATAATTTAGTCAATTTAAGTCAATGTTTAGGAATTAAATAAGATTTTTGATTAATACAGATTACAGGTTTTATATGTTTGACACTTAGGTCAATTAAAGATAAGTTTTTAGAAATGCCTAGTGTAATAGAACTTTATGATTAAGAGATTGATGTTGAGAATAATGTAACATAATTGGTTCAAAATGGCAAGGTACCAATTTTAGGGTGTTTCAGTCACCTTATTCAGTTTTGGGTTCATATTGTTAGGCTTGGACTTTCTTCACAATCAAATATTCAAGCTATAAAATTATATCAAATATAAGCATACAAGCATTAGTAGTATCTTGTATATAATTGATAATAATTAAATAATTATATATTTCAATCTCTTTATTAAGGGTGGAATATTAAAAAACCAAATGAATTATACAATATAAATATATATAATAATAATAAAGTTGGTGTCTAAAAAGATACAATAATTCATACATTCCCATTATATATATGGTGATTCATACATTTCCCATACTAGTGAGTTTCCTAAAAGAGTTATAGAAATCATAAGAAGTTTTCATGAATCTAGTAAAAAATCCATTTGAATTTGTTTAAAGTGAGAGAGAGAAGAAAAAAAAAGGAGAAAGGGAGGATTAATGTCTCCCCAGACAACTATGCTTGTATCCCAAAGTTAATTAAATTGCTAGCCACAATTTTGCTTTATCTGCCCTTTTTGTTGTTTTAGTTCTGGCAAGCACTATTCTTCAACATGATCCCCAATGGTTTTATTGTCTTTGATTCATTGATTAAACCCTTCCTAAAGTTTACATAGATTTTCTTTTCATTGGATTTTCATTATTTTTAAATATGGCCCATCTTGTTCCTTTTAATATTTTCAATGCATATTATATATATGTCACAAGATGTATAGGTGAAAGGAAGTAGAATTAGAATTGATGGATGCCAATGTGGATATTCATTTTGATCATATGAGCACTACTACTTCTTCTTGCTCTTTACTAACACTAAATTCTACCCATAGTATTGTTAGTGATGTGATTTCTGTTAGTTTTAGTTGCCCTCCTGGGTGGTCTTTCAATGGGGCAAGATATAGTAGTTCTAGAAGCAACATATATAAGCTATGAAATTAATTCTATATCTGATTAAAATCCTTGAATAAAATTAAACACCCTAGCAATAATATGGGCAGTATCTCAAGAATAGAAAATATTAGATTCTTTTAATAGTAGACATATGGGTAGTATTCCTAGCAATAATACCCTATGTACTGATTTGAATTCAATGTAATATTTGATACCTAAGAGGAAAGGTGTTTATTGATGTGATCTTGCAACTGTAAAAGGAAAATCTATACTAAACTATAAGGGACACCACTATGCTATGATTTAATTCATCTAGAATTTCATGGCATACCATTTTCTCACAAGCAACATGAGATGATACCAAGTCCATGGATAGTTGAAAATATTTTCTTAGAACATTCCCAAGTCCATGGAAATCTTATTGAAATATAATTGAAAATTATTTAATTAGGTATCCTTCATGTATAGTTGAAAATTTGTTCCCACTATTTCTTGATTATGATACTGTAACTTCATAGTTGCAGTTGCACAAATTAGAAAATAACCCATAGTCATCATATTATAATACTTTCTTTTATGTCTTGGCAATATTTACCAACTCTTTTCATTTAGACCATTGCTCTTTTGTTAAAAAGTAGTTCTTATACTTTCATTAATTCTAAATTGTCTTCATATGTTCATATAAAAGGAAATGTACGACAATTATTCTCTAGTCATAGTAAAGAGCTACATGAAGAGATTTAACACAATGAGTTGCAGTATTGGACAAAATAGCACATTTTTTGTGAGGAGAATATTAATAATCAACATACAACTAAAATTTGAATATCTTATATCATTAGATTCATTCTATTCATATATTAAAATTACCAAACACCAAAAAACACTAGCTCAAGTCATTGCAAACTTTTTAAATCAATGTAAACATTTCTTTAAGGCTTCAAGTCATAAATGCATGCATATCTCTAAGGACAAAAAGTTTGATAGTTCTACATTTAATGTTATCTTTTGATAGAAGAACTTATATCATTAACAAGTTTTTTTAATACTTAATCAATCTATTTTATAAGATTTTTTATGTTTTTTCTCTATTTTTTATATCTCTTGAATTTAGACCCTAGATGAATGATGTAATTAAGGAATAACAACCATTTTCACTAACTAGTTCAACTGCAACTCTATTTTCTAGTCATTTGGATTTCTTTTTCTAATGACACATAAGATCAAATTCGTACATTAATAAATTTCATCTAATAGGTATTGCTGAATTAATAGTGAAGAAGGGGAGGATGACCATTATATTGTGACATGTGGAGGTGAGACAACAATGAATAGTAATTGCCTCTTGAAGGAAAACAAACAAGAGTGATAAGTGATAATAGATGATGATCACAAAATAAATAATTATACAAAAGTTCCAAATCATCTTGATAGAATAAGAGTCAAGATTTCTATCTTATAATGTTTCAAAATAAAAATGACATTATGACACATGCATATTCACCAAAATAAGCCAATTCAACACAATGATATCTTGGTGAATGACTTCACAATGATCTCAAGGGTTGACTAAATATTGATAATATGTAGGGATCATCTTGAGACACATGAAAGAAAATTGAAACACATTGAAAAGATGAATGAACTATGGAAGTTTCACTTAGACCACATTGGGGTACTACATCATCAAGTATTAGCTAGATATGTGGCTGCATTCAATGAATAGAAGGAACTCAGTGGTGGGGTTAATGGTGATAAGGAGAAAAATGTTTAGTCCTCTATCCTAGGTGGTAGTTAGATCATAGTCCTAGATGTCATAGCCAATAGGCTTGTTTTTAATGTTAGTTTAGATAGAGACTCCTATGTGAATCAATTTCTAAAACTAATTTTTTCCATGCATAGCTATAAGAACTTGTTTTCAAGGTTTTTGTAGGGTCAACTCAATGGTGATATTTAAATTATATTTTAAAAACTAAGAGGGTGTGTGATCGAAAGAAGATGGATACAATAGATTTTGATTTGTAGAGAAGAATTTAGGGAAACACTGACTATTGGAGGGAGATTTTGTGAAAGAATTGGCAAAAATGTTTAGAGGCCAAGCAATTGTACAACTTGCTAAACCATTTTTTGTGAACCCTAGGTTTCATTTTAGTCACTACCAGAACCTACCATTGAATACAATAGAGAATTTAGCTCCCATTTGAGAGGTTATTGGGTGGGTAGGAACTATAGTAGGTCAATCTGTGATGATTTAGCAGTAGAAGGGTCCCCACTTAGTTAAAAAAAAATCATATGTGAAAACCATATACAAGAAAAATCACCTAAAAACATAATAAAAATGGATTCTTTTTTGGCTAGATACAAGAAAAATTATTAACACAATCAAAGAAAACTTACCTAATTAGTAGTGGTTCCCTCTCAACCTTCTGCATCCACAATTTCTTGCATTAGAATGAAATAAAGTTTCACTTTCTTTTTTCTTTATATCCTGACAATGTTGAAATTTTGATGAAAGTACTTAAGTGTCATCAAAATTTGAACACAAAACTAAAGTCTCATTGAACTTTCAACAAACATTTCAAGTATCATTGAAATTTTGACATTTTTGGGATCATATTTTTGAAAAAAATGAATTTGACAAGCCAAATTGGCATGCCATTGAAAATAGGACCCAAATATACTAGTGATTTGTGTTATGTGATGATTATATTCTAACATGTTTCATGGATGTGATTAGTTATTAGATCTAATACATCATAGAAGTAAATGTTAATGTGATTTATGATATTGTTGAGATAAGGATTAGAGGTGAAGTTATTATATTTGATATTTATTGAAAGGGAAAAAGTTTTATAGATCATGATTAACTCCCCATCTTAGTATCTAACTTTCCCATTAGACTTCCAACAATTGGTATCATAGATTTTTTCTCCTATTATAAGTTGAACCACTTGATATTTAAGATTTTAGAGATGGAGGCCTATAAGTTTGGAAAGATCACTGAAAATCAAAAGCTTGATATACAACTTACATTGTAACAACTTGAAACAATAAGGGAAGAACTAAAAAAATCCTTAAAGAGAAGGAAGGAGATTGAAATACACTAGAATGATACACAATATTAGGAGGAAGACACTGGAGGTCTATTTGATGATGGAAATTCCAATGAAAGTGATGCAACAATAGTAGATCTATTGGAGAGGAACAATACACATAATGTAGAGATAAGAGGACTAAAGAAATAACATGAAATCTAATGAGTAAAACTATGTGAAGTGATTGAAAAGAAAAATAAAGCTGAAGAAGATAAGACAATGGTTGATGAAAACAAGAGACAAATGGCTGCAAGACTTGATGAAAGGATATCTGATATACAAAAAATCACACATAAGTAGTTTGATATGCTTAACCGACTACTAAGTGTAAACCAAGAGATGAATATGAAAGACATGGAGATTCTAAATCTAAGATTAGATAATGATCAACTAAAGGATGCGTTAAGATGTAGAAAATATTTCATTGAAATGATGAATGGACCTAAAGAAGCTAGAAGATACTTTGAGGAACTAATGATAACACATAGAAGATCCATTGATATCTCTAGACAAAGCTATACTTGGAGCCTATCATCTAACAAGGAAGTAGAATCATCAAAGAGTGGAGAATAGAGGAATACAAAGCCAAAGATAAACAAGCCTACAAGTTATCATTATTAAAGGCCAGGTCATACAACAATTGTTTAAAGGGAAAAGATTGGTAAGTCAAATCCTAAGCCCAAATTAAATGGATATTGTTTTGATTATAATAAGCACAAAAATTAAGCACATGAGTGTAGATCAAAGGTTAACAATACACCATTTGTACCTAGAGTTGAAGGATATTGGTATAATTTTTAGAAGTATAGTAATAGAGCACAAAATTGTAGGAAAAAATGAATTGGACACCCAAGAAGCAAAAGAATACACCTATGAAAGATAACATGATCAATTGGGATTATAATATATGGTACAATTGTTAGTTATGTAGTGCATATGATCATATAGTAGAAAATTACATTAAGGCACATTTCAAAGGTAAATCAAAGAGTTGGATGAATGACAATTTACTTTATTATAGCTGTCACAAGATTGGTCATTTGAGAAAAAACTTTAGGACCCAAGCACAAACACCTAATAATGAACAAAACAAAGCAAAAGAAGTTGAGAATGTTGAAAAACTAAAAACCTAGATGAATCAAACATGGAGAATGAAGGAGGAAGGTAGAAAAAATGTAGCTAATGATGCCAAGATTGCCCAATCCAATGGATCGGGTGATCACACTACCTCAAACTAAGTAAAGAAGGTATGCATGGAAATGTGTCTAAAAATTGCTAAATCTTACATTAGTTCCAAGCATCAAATGCATTTAAGTCCACATCAACATGAGTGAAGATGCATAAGGACAAATGTTAATGTTTGAACTAAAGTGCTAGGTTGGAACTATTGTAATGACCAAGTCTCATTTTTGTATCTTAGTATGGGTCAAGTTTTGGTACTAACTGAGTGTTATAGTAGGTATGTGTGCCTAGTTTTATAGAGCAATTCAAGATAACTGTCATGCACTTTGTGCTTACCTACTTAGGGTGTAAAACATTTAATGGAAGATCATTTTGATTTTTTGAAGGTATATAGTTAATTTTTGAGTTCATTTTAACTCACCAAGCTATCAAATTCTTAGAGTAAAGAACTAGACAACTTCAAGGAGTGATTAATGTGAGTTGTAGAAAGATTCTAGGTCATGTCATTGGATAAAAGTGTAAGTTTTCATAGTTTCTTGAATTGAGATGTTAATTATTAAATTATTTAAATGTTTGAAACCTTAGTTTGTGAAATGTCATTGTCTATGTCTGCTAATGAGAAGAGGGAAGCATTAAAGGGTAGTAATGCTCAAATTGTTTGTACTGATGTATGCCCTTCTCTAAACTTCAAGGAATATTTTGAGATTGCATTGAGAGGAGACTCTTCAAGAGTGTTATCTAGAATTCCACCTCATTTAGTCATAGTGCATGATGTAAAGTCATACTACATGTGAAAAATTGGTGAAATAAATGATTTTGAATTGAGGAATGTATATGATAAGTTGTATGAGAATGGGTTATTGAAGGATGAAAAAAAAGTCGTCGATGAGAAAGGGTTAACTTATGCCCTAGAATTTTCTAATGTATTTAAAGTTGAATGGATCAAGATTATTTTAAGGAGGATAAATGATATGAAGTTGTGGCTAGAGAATGGGCCAGTTAACATTGTAAATTCCATCATACATCACGTAATTTTTTACCTTATTCATGACTGAGTGAAGAATGTTCACTATTAGGAGAGAGATATGATTGAAGACCTTATAAAGGAAAATTGGATCGGCTGAGATATGTAATAAACTCAATTAAATACCTCATTCTTGAGTTTGTAGTTCATGTGATTGTACACAAGTTCTATCAGTCAAGTTGACTGAAAAGTATGCCATGCATAGCTATTGACATGGGATATAAACTATTCAAGAAGGACCACAACTATGACTTGGTCAAGCTACAATTGATTCTTCTTATAGAGTACCTTGGAGTAATAAGGAAAGCTAAGAACACCTTGTGTAAGTTTCATTCTTTGATCATTTATATATCTTTCTATGTACAAATTTCCTTTCCCAAAGTTAGAGATGTTTGGATAAGTCAAGGCTTGCTACCAAGTAGATAAATGAATTTATTGAGTAGATAGGTGAAAAATTTGAAACCATTATGGATGGTTATTTTTAAGACTTTAAGAGAAATATGATGAATAGGTTAAGGATACCTAAGTTGGTAGTTGATAAATATTATGATCACATATGTTTTCTTATTGATATGGAATATACATATGTTTAGGAAGTAATATGGAGGGTGGCATGGCCAAAGTCCATGCAGCATGAAGTGAATGTTGATAAATTGTTTGTTGCTATTAAAATACTATTAGAAAAAGAAAATAACAAGAATGCCAAGCCATTCGAAAAAAATTAGTCTACTAAGATTAAGATGATGATATAGAAAAAAGTCTTGAAGTTGGACAAAAAAAGGAAGAAAATAATCCAAGACTTGGAAGGCAAGCTTAGAGAGAGACCATTGCATATCATAGAAGGAAAAGGAGAAGAGGATAGAAGTGAAGGTGAAGATAATGAAGAAGATGAAGGAAAAGGAAAAGAACTTTTTGTTGTGGAGCCTAAGGAAACTAAGGGAAAATAAGTTGTAGTTTTCAATCCTGAGGTAGAGAAAACCCTAAAGAAAGAGGTAACCCTATCCACTTCAACACCAAAGAGGGTCACCAAAAAAAGGTCAAAGGCAACAAGCCCTTAGCTTCTGAGCTATCAAGGAAGGGATAAGTAAAGATCACAAGGATATTCAAGGGAAAAAGTGTAAAGAAAAGACCATCAAAGGATAAAGAGGTAGAGAAAGGCTAGCAAAAGAAAAGGTGTAGGAGAAAATTAGTTATCAAACCTGATGAAGAGGATGATGAAGCTAAGAGGACTAATTATGATGTCTTGAGAAAGTTTCAAATAGTACCAAGGAGAGCATCTTAAGAACTAACAAGGTATGTGAAGATATAAGGAATTTAGATGAGTAAGACCAACTCATAGAGTGCAAATGTACTATCCAAATGTGATGGTACAACTTCATCATATACTTTAAGGTTGGTCAATGCTAAAGATTCCTTTCCAAATCTCAGTTATTTCTTCATCATACAAGATTTTTAAAAAAATTATTTTCTATGCTTTTGCATTTTAATTTGTCTTTTTGATTGTATATATAAATATATATCCTTAATTATTTTCATTCTTAACTTTTCTTCTTGTTGAGAATTTGCTTCCCATCTAACTTTCAATGCATCAAGTAATTCCTTACAAGTTTTATACTTAATGTCAAAAAGATAACTTTTTAATTTTTAGATTTGAGATGGAAATGAATCTTCAATACTGTTCTTGTCATCATCAAATAGTTAGGAAAATCTAGTACTATTAATGGTTCCTATGAAACCATATTCTCTTGTGATTTTTGTAATTTCTATGGCTATCTTGCATAACTTAACATATTTCTATCCAATTTTCTTCCCCAAATTAATAAGTCTTTTCTCAAAATCTATTCTTTCATATTCAACTTTAAAGTTATTTCTTTTTATATTAGGTGAAGTCTTGGTTTGGATCCTAGTCCTCCTTTTCTAATAATTCTTAAGTTGATGTGGCTTTATAGTTTTAATAGTTTTAGCTCTTGATATCTATAAATTCTCAATTTCACTACAACTAATACAATAGGAAACTCTTCTTTACTTTTATCAATTTTAACATTTTCTACATCTTTAGATATATCAAGTAGTATTGATTTTCCTTTCTTACCCTTTTTATGTTAGATTGTGTTGACTGATCAGGAAAGTACTGTACATACTTCATAAATAGTGGCTGACATATTATGGCCGACATATGGCCGACATATTATAACCCTAAAGTGGTTTAATACTTGTATAAAAAGGGCTTAGGGTTGGGTATTTTTTTATATGTGGTGATACGAAATTGGTTCTTGCGGTGGTATTGAGCTATAAGGGATTACGGATTGTAATCAGGTTGTAATCACTGGATTGTAATAAGATCGGACTTGCTGTTTGGTGGATGTAGCCCAGGGATTGGGTGAACCACGTTAAATCTTGGTGCCTTGTGTTCCTTTTCTCTGTGTTCTATTATTTTCTGTTATTGGTTATATTTGCATGTAGTTTTTATTTATGTCTGTGGTTTATCCTAACAAGTGGTATCAGAGCAAGGTTGTCTTTCAGTTATCCTCTGCAGGAAAGTCTCACGGTTAAGTGGGAGTCTCACAGTTGAGTGGGAGCGATGGCAGATGAGGGTAAGTTGAGGGTTGATAGGTTTAATGGGCAGAACTTCTAGTTATGGAAGATGCAAATGGAAGACTATTTATATCAGAAGGATTTATGGAAGCTGTTGGAAGGAAAAGCCAAGAATCAGGGAACTATGTCAGAGGCTGAATGGGATCTTTTGGATAGAAAGGCACTCAGAAGCATTCAGTTATGCTTGGCACCATCGGTGGCATTTAATATTACAAAAGCAAAGACGACAGAAGATTTGATGAAAACCCTAGCGACACTGTATGAAAAGCCCTCTGCTTCAAATAAGGTATTTCTCATGAAGCGTTTATTTAATATGAAAATGGCAGAAGGTGGATCTATTGCAGATCATTTAAATGAGTTTAATACTATTACTAGTCAATTATCTTCTGTGGGTATAAATTTTGATGAAGAAATTAGGGCTCTTTTGATTTTGTGTTCTTTGCCTGAAAGCTGGAATGGCTTGGTAATGGAAGTGAGTAATTTTGTTCCTGGATCTAGTACCCTAAAATATGATGATGTGATCGGTGTTATTTTAAGTGAGAAAACTCGTAGAAAATGCTGAGGTGGATCTACATCAGGAAGTGCTTTAAATGCACAAAGCAGGGGCAGAACGACTGAAAGAGGAAGTAACTCTAGAAATCGTGGGAAATCAAGAGGAAAGTCAAAGGGGAGGAGGTCTCAATCGAGAGGACCAAATGATTTCTGGTACTGTGGGAAACCAGGGCACAAAAAGAAAGATTGCTAGACTCGAAAGAAAAATGAAGGAGATAAATCAGATGGAGACAAAGAGGCAAATGTGGTAAGTAAAAAATCCGAAGAGGATGCTTTGCTTTTGTCTTTAGAGAGTGTTGATGATTCATGGGTTTTAGATTCTGGTGCTTCTTTTCATGCTACACCTCATAGAGGTTATTTCATTGATTATGTCCAAGGGGATTTTGGGCTTGTTTATTTGGGGGATAATGAACCCTGTCAGATTGTTGGAAAGGGAAAAATTAAGATTAAGTTGCAGAATGGGAATCATTGGCTACTACATGAGGTAAGACATGTTCCAAAACTAAGTAGAAATTTAATTTCAGCAGGGCAACTCGGTGATGAGGGTTGTGTAGTTACTTTTAATGATAAAAATTGGAAGGTTTCAAAAGGTTCCCTTGTAGTAGCAAAAGGTGTGAAAGTAGGCACCTTATATCTTTGTACAGGTCATATTGTTCCTTCTACTTTGATTGTTTAAGAGAAAAATGAATATTCAGGAACAATTACTGCAGTTGAGCAGGGAGATCAAATAGCTGCTGTAGATTCTGATACAGCGCTGTGGCACAATAGACTTGGGCACATGAGTGAGAAAGGTATGAAAGTACTTCATTCAAGGAAAGTTTTACCAGGTCTAAAATGTGTGAATATGGATTTCCGTGAAAGTTGTGTGTAAGGAAAACAAAAGAGAGTGAGTTTTGTAAAGACAGGGAAGGAAAACAAAAAGGAGAAATTAGAGCTTGTGCATACAGATGTATGGGGACCGGCTCAGGTATCTTCCCTTGGTGGCTCTCATTATTATGTTACATTTATTGATGACGCAACTAGAAAAGTATGGGTTTATTTCCTTAGACAGAAATCTGATGTATTTCAAACTTTTAAGAAATGGAAATGCTTGGTTGAAAATGAGACTGGTAAGAAATTAAAATGTCTCAGATCTGATAATGGTGGTGAGTATTGTAGTCATGAATTTGAAGATTATTTCTCCAATAATGGTATTCGTAGACAAAAAATTGTTCCAAGGACTCCACAGGAAAATGGAGTGGTTGAACGCATGAACAGGACTATAATGGAGCGCGCAAGGAGCATGAGGTTGCATGCTAGGTTGCCCTTACACATGTGGGCAGAGGCTGTCAATACTGTAGTATATTTGATTAATAGAGGTCCCTCTACTCCTTTGGGCTATGGTATTCCAGAGGAAGCATGGACTGGTAAGAAGGTGAGTTATTCTTTTCTCAAAACCTTCGGTTGTGAAGCTTTCGCTCATATAGACTTTGAAAATAGAACCAAGCTAGAAGCTAAATCAAAGAAATGTGTCTTTGTTGGATATGGCATTAATGAATTTGGCTATAGGCTTTGGGATTTTGAAAATCATAAAATTATAAGAAGTCAGGATGTCATATTCAATGAAAAAGCGTTGTACAAAGATCTGTTGCAGCAACATGAGAAGAAAGAAGATGATTATGTAGTGCTGGATGATACTCCAAAAGCTGATGTTCCAGCCATTCCTCATGATGTGCAACAACTGCAACAACAAATACCACACACACCAGTGAATGTTAGACGGTCAACAAGGCCAATTAGACCTCCACAAAGGTTTTCTCCCTCTTTGTATTCTATTTTACTTACTGATGCTGGTGAACCTGAAAGTTATGATGAAGCTGTGCAGGTGGATACTAAGATTCAGTGGGAGTTTGCAATGAAAGATGAAATGGACTCTTTGCTGAAAAATAAGACCTGGGATTTGTGCAAGTTGCTTGCAGGTAAAAAGGCTTTACAGAATAAATGGGTTTACAGGTTGAAAGAAGAGGAAGGAGGTAAGAAAAGATTTAAGGCTAGGTTAGTTGTAAAAGGATTTGCACAGAAAAAGGGAATTGATTTTGATGAGATATTTTCTCCTGTTGTTAAAATGACTTCTATTTGTACTGTTTTAAGTCTTGTGTCTACTGAAGATTTGCATTTAGAGAAGATGGATGTTAAAATAGCCTTTCTTCATGGTGATTTGGATGAAGAAATATATATGGCTCAGCCACAGGGTTTTGAGGTCAAAGGTAAGAAGAACTTAGTGTGCAAATTGAAGAAAAGTTTATATGGCTTGAAGCAAGCACCTTGGTAATGGTATCTGAAATTTGACAGTTTTATGCATGAGCATGGATATAATAGGTGTCATTCAGATTATTGTGTTTATTTTAAGAGGTTGGATGATGATAGCTACATTATTTTATGTTTATATGTTGATGATATGCTTATAGCTGGGTCTAACATGGATCATATTAAGGGGCTGAAATGCCAATTAGCACATGCATTTTCTATGAAGGATTTGGGGGCAGCAAAACAAATCCTTGGTATGAAGATTTGTAGAGATAGGAAGAACAGAACATTGACACTATCTCAAGCTGATTATGTTGAGAAGGTGTTGCAACGTTTCTCTATGGAGAATGCTAAAGCTGTCAGCACACCTTTACCTGGTCATTTGAAATTGACTAAGGAGATGTGTCCCAAGACACAGGAAGAGGAGGATAAGATGTCCAAGGTACCCTATTCTTTAGCTATAGGAAGTTTGATGTATACTATGGTATGCACTAGGCCAAATATTGCACATGCAGTGGGAGTCGTTAGCAAGTATATGAGTCATCCAGGATTTGAGCATTGGAATGCTGTCAAGTGGATTCTCAGATATTTGAGAGGAACATCCAATAAGTGTTTACACTTTGGGGGCTCTACTACTGATTTACAGGGCTATGTTGACTCAAATTTGGCTGGGGATATTGATACCAGGTGGAGTACTACAGGTTATGTCTTTACTGTTGGTGGGGCAGCTGTGAGCTGGGTTTCTAGGCTACAAAAGATTAATGCTGTCTCCACTACAGAGGCAGAGTATGCTGCTGCTACAGAGGCAGCCAAAGAGATGATATGGCTTCAGTTCTTCTTGGAAGAATTGGGACATCCTCAGAAGGATAATTATTTGTTCACAGATAGTCAGAGTGCCATTCATCTTGCTAAGAATTCAGCTCTGCATTCTAAGACCAAACACATACAGTTGCGGTACCATTTCATTCGGTCAGTTTTGGAGGATGGACAGTTAAAGCTGGAGAAGATACATACCAATGAAAATCCAGTAGATATGTTGACAAAGGTTGTAACAAGGGAGAAGCTGAACTCCTCTTCAGCTTCAGTTGGTCTTTTAGACTAAATGTGAATAAAAGAACAACAGAGTCCAGGGTGGTTTGATCCAGTGGGAGCCCCATGCAGTAGTTGTATTGCTACAGGATCAGTCTCCAAGTGGGAGATTGTTGTTTAGTGTGGAGCCTGATCAGTCCCCAAGTGGGAGATTGTTAGATTGTGTTGACTGATCAGGAAAGTACTATACATACTTCATAAAATTGGGTACTAGCCGACATGGTAGCCGACATATTATGGCCGACATATGGCTGACATGTTATAACCCTAAAGCAGTTTAATACTTGTATTAAAAGGGCTTAGGGTTGGGTATTTTTTTATATGTGGTGATACGAAATTGGTTCTTGCGGCGGTATTGAGCTATAAGGGATTACGGATTGTAATCAGGTTGTAATCACTGGATTGTAATAAGATCGGACTTGCTGTTTGGTGGATGTAGCCCAGGGATTGGGTGAACCATGTTAAATCTTGGTGCCTTGTGTTCATTTTCTGTGTGTTCTATTATTTTCTGTTATTGGTTATATTTGCATGTAGTTTTTATTTATGTCCGTGGTTTATCCTAACATTTTATTTATAGATATAATAGAGAGTTCTTAGGTTTATCTTCTATATTTTTGATACTTCACCACTTCCATTTTTTCTTAATTTTTTTTTTTATGATTCTCCTTTCTCTATTCACTATCTTAGGTTCCTTAATATCTATAGTTATCCTCTTGTAGAATTCCTAAAGTGTTTGAAATATTTTTACATTCTTGTCCTTAGGAAGGCTTAATAAGTAATTTTCACTTCCTCTCCTACCTTGTATCCCATTGATGGTGTATGATTTGAGCAAATATAAAAATCAAATCCATGAAGCCCAAGAATACCTACATGTAGAAAACTTGTCATGGAGAAGAAAAAGACAACAAGAGGAAAGGGTTTGATGTGAAAAATATGCAAATTGTATGTTCAAATGAAGAAGAGATTATCAAATATAGAGAGATCAATCCTTATAAAAGGAGATCAAAATGGGAAAAGGGTAACCTAATTAGTTACTAAAGGTAACCTAAAAGTGAAAGCTATTTAATAATTATAAAATAATTATTAAATAGAAAAAGCTAAAAAATGCATAAAGAAAAATCTTAAGAAGGGAGAAAAGGTAATTTAATAAATGAAATTAAATTATCCTTTTTCTCTAACACCCCCCTTTAAGATGAGCAACAATGTAGTTTAAAAAAATGTAGAAAGAGAAAGGAAACTACAATGCAATTCTTAAAGTAAACTTGGTTTCTAACAACAAGGCCTAATGTGGTACCCAATCACAACAAAATCTTCGTGAAATGGAGAAATAGAGAAAACCTAGTGGAAAAAACTCTACTCCAAAGAGAGATAGTTAAAAAATCTAATGACAGACTAAAGAAGCCTCCAACTAGAGAAATGTTCCAAAAAATAGGAATAAAGAGTGATCATGAAGAACATCACTAAAGCATGTAGAAGCTGCAAAGCTCTATCAAAGAAAACTACTAATTTGAGGAACCTCCACTGAAATAGAACCTAACAAAGTAGAGAAGATTATAATCTACATCGAATCAAGAGGCAAATAGCTAAACCCAAAAGTGCAGATGGCATAAAATCTCAAAGCCTAAAGAGCTAATCAATCAAACCAAGGAAGGTTGCAACCAAAGTAGGAACAAAAAGAAGAGTGTCTATATGGTAGATGATCCATCTCACTGAAATGCATAGGTATGTAGCCACTACACTCACCTAGTACATAGAATCAATTACTAAATACATAGATCAGTCCAACAAACCAAGGAAGCATTAGAAACAATAGAAGAACCACCCCTTAATGCAAAAAAGGGTGAGGTGATAGGTAGCTAAAAGAGTGGGCCAAAAATAATTGAAAGTCAAGGAACCATGACTAAGATGGTCAAAAGATTACATAAGTGTGTACTGAGGTGATCAATTTCAAACACGTCATGAGGCTAATGTCATGGAAGGGACATTGATTGGACAAAGGAAGATGGCAAACAAAGATAAACATCAACCCCCTCATGGTACTTTATTAGAGTAGTGCATGTACAATAGGGCACAAGATATAATGAATCCCAAGAATACAATAATCTATGTGAGTGTCCTCAGATGACACTACTCAAATTAGAAGGCAAAACAAGGAAAACAATTGAAATGAAAAATATAGATTTAGTATGGCACTTTGTCTTAGTTTGTTTGCAAGAATGCATACAAATGATGTCTAAATAGACCAGAAGAGACATAATACTAATAAAAAAGATAGTACAATTCATGAAAAATCATCTAAAGCAACAAAATCAATCCCTAGACCTAAAACAACCAAGATATCCACCAAAAAAAAATGCAGAAGACTAAATAGAATGTGCTTAGAAAATAATCTGGAAAACAACTAGCATCACTGGAAAGAGCTTAGAAAGATCTTTCCAACAATATAAAGAATGACCAAATTGGAGATCAAATGCCCAAGATATGTCCCCTAAAGTGTAAAAATAAATATTTGGCTTTGATTGCCAACTTAGGCAACCAAACTGGATCAAAATCCAAAAATACTTACACCAATGTCTCCATCTTGGAACTAGCTTTCTGATGCTTTTTTTGGATTAAAAAAAAGCATAGGTATGCTCAAGTTATGAGAAAAAAAATGATAGGGCCCTTGGAAATGTAAAAAATTACTTTTCTTTAAATAAAATAATAATAAAAAAAAAAATTAAAATAACAAACACTACACCACCCTCGCACCACTAGTGGAGCAATGGTTGGGTAATGGGCAAGTGAAGAGAGGTGGGCTATGGTGTGGTTCTATGGTAGACCATTGGTAGAGTTGCTATGAGCCACTATGCATTTGCTGAGTGGTAACTACTAGAGGTAATCGCAGTGGTGACCACAATGGTAACCACCATAGTTTTACTATGGTTAGATAACCACCATGGTTAAAAACCACATATTTTTATAATTTTTTGTGATTCTTTTATTTTTCCACCTTGTAACACATGCTAGAGGCCCTACTAGGTAAAACATTTTTGCCTCCTGGATCAACGTTGTCCAAAACAAACAAAATTAATTTGGAAATGGGGATTTTGATGCCTTTTGGATCCATCTATGAAGTTTGTTTGGCCTCAAACTACTTCAAAAATTGGTGACCCCTCATTTTCTCAGGAAATACCTCAAAAAATTCTAGATCTATTTTGTCAAACCTTTGTTCCCCTTTTTCTCCAAATACTAAACAAGCTACAATAGGTTTGGCTTTTATACCATGTAGGATTTAATTAAATATGCAAATCAAATCGATAAAGCCCAAGAATACTTACATGTTGAAAACCTATCATAGATAAGAAAAAGACAAGAAGAGGCAAGAGTTTGATCTGAAAAACATGCAAATTGTATATTCAGATGAAGAAGAGATTATCAAATACAAAGAGATCAATCCTTATAAAAGGAGATTGAAACCCAAAAAGGGTAACCTAAAGGTGAAAGCTATTTAATAATTATAAAATAATTATTAGATAAATAAAGCTAAAAAATGCATAAAGTGAAAACTTAAGAAGGGAGAAAAGGTAATTTAATAAATGAAGTTAAATTATCCCTTTTCTCTAATAGATGGAACCCCTAAAGTTCTAGGTTCTACAACTTGTATCTTACAAGTATCAATATAAACTAAAAAATAAATTGTATCTCTATATTTCTCAATAATAGATGCATGGATTCTAAACATTCTTTTCATCCTTACATGAAATTATTTGAAATAACCCAACATGATGGTATTAAATACATCTCCTAAATGTTTGATATACTCATTCATTTAATATAGTGATGGTCTATAAATATTCCAAACAATATTTCCTATGCTAGGAAATAAAATTTGCACATAGAAAAACATATATACCAATATTGATCCATACTTCATATCTTGCTTCTTATAAGGATGGATTCTCTACATGTTCATGAGTAATTTTGATCTTACCATATCTTCTAGATCATACCTCTTTCCTAATTTTACTATCTTGTATGTTGCATGAATTGCACTTTTAGGAACATTGTTCAAGTGACTAGATTGGTAAACTTTATAAATAAATATTATTGAGGATAATTTTTATCTCTTGATCTTTGATGTCATTAATGGTTATGGCTTGACTTTCCCATCTAGATTTTTTCATTTCTTCAACTTCATCTTGTGACAAAAGTTATAGGGTACATTTTTCACCATCTTTTGATAGTCCTATAACCATGTGGATAAATTCCTTCATTATTTTGATCAACCTTTCTACTTCCAACTATATAAATTGGTCATGGTAGTGAATCAACACATATCTAATCCATTCATCATTGAAAAATTTAGGTAGGTTAACTATATGAGTTAAACTATTCATAACCAAATGTCAACATATTTCTTTTATTTAACCATCTTTGTACATTTTCAAATATTCTTTTTTGATATGTGCATCTCCTAACTTAATCAACCTATGATGGATAAAGGTCCTAATATGTTCAATCAACATTACTTAGAGTGGAACTAATTATACAACTCTCTCTTTATCTATTTTTGTAGCCTATAAGATATAAAGATTGTACTTGAGCTTGGGATCTTGAGTGATTTCAATTAGAATAAGGGTATCAATCTTATCTTCCATAATGATTCTATAAGTCACTTACCTTAAAACTTCAAATTTCGTACAACTTCCACTAGTTATCTTGACTACATCTCAACTAGGGGTTCTTAAATAGCTCATTTGATTCTTCATAAATTATTTAGATCGAGAAATTCACATAATAGTTAGTAATAGGTAGTTAGATACTTCACAAAAAAATAATCTTTAAAATTATAAGGTAAAAATGAATTACTTAATAATGAATTTATTTTCCAAAAAGTGTTCCACCAACTAGTTGTAGAAAACACTAAATTCTATTAACCAATATGAAATTATTTTACCAATAGCTTCATATCGACAACAAAACTCTTTCTTGATATCACACTTCATACTTATAGATGTGTCCATTAAATGATTGATAAATAGCTAAAAATGATAAAGAAATGATAACCAAATTCAACAAACTTCATGTATTTAAATTAACATTAGCTTTAATACATCCAACTATGCTAGTAGCTGATACAACTCATTGTTAGGGACAAGTAGATGAAATTAATGTATAAGTCCCTAAGAAAAACTTACTTTCTTAGTTAGATAAATAATCCTATGAAATATAGGATGGAGGGTTACTTGTTGATGTATTTATTTCTTCTTTATTTACCATGAATTTATTCATATAATTTCTATCTTTTTCATAAACATTTTTTTTCCCATTCCCATCTTTATTTTTAGAGAATCAATATCTACAATGGTTAGAAAGATGTCCAAACATGTGACATAACATACAATAATTTTTCCTCTCTAACATCTAGAATTAGCTCTTGGATTCCTTTGTTTTCAATTTACTGACATATTTCCAAAATTTCCATAAATTGTGCACATAGTAGGAATATTACATTCTCTTATCAGCATGCTTACTATTTTTTTGGGTATCCTTCTTGGTACTCTTTTTATATAATTTTCAACTTTGTGTTCATAATGAGTGCATGTATAACAATATCCAATGACGCTTCCTCTAGATGATTTAGAACTTGATCTTGATCTGCATTCATAGGCTTGATGTCAAAACTTATTTCATTTTTAGAAATATGCATTAAATGGTGTACCTATTAGCACATTACCTAGTCTTATTCTACATTTTTTTATATGTCTGATTAGGATTTCCACAATTATAATAAGTAGGATTAGTAGGTTTCTTACCTTGCATGTTGACATGGTCCTAAGGTATCTATGATAAATTCTTAGCTATAGATTTTGATGGTTTTCCAACTTCAAATTTATCATCATTGGTATATCCTAGGCTACTCATTTCTTAGGTCTTCTTTGATTCTTTAGTTTCTCATAAAATTTCTAAAGTCTCTATTCAAACCTTGCAAGTCTCTCATTAACTTCCTTTTCAACTTTTAGATCATACTTCAATTGTTCAACCTCTTATCTTAGATTTTCATTTTCAACATGTGCCTACATGTGCTCCTCATTTGTTTAACTTAATTTCTCATTCAAGTATGTGATTTTCTTATTGTAACTATTATATAATTTTTCCCTTGTCTCTAATAGGTTATTCAACATTTCTCTTCTCAATTTACAAAATCCTTTATTCATCTTCAATCTTTCTCATTGTTTCAAGCACTTGAATAATTCTCAAGGCTTGAGTCTCTTATTCTCTTTTCATTTTGATCATCTTGTCTTTAATGGCATTATTCTTTTCCTTGAGATCTACAATTGGTGCATCATATCCTTTTGAATTTTTACTCCCCTCTGATAAGTGTGCAATGCTATCCAAAATTATATTTAGTTATTTTCACAATTCTTTTCTTTTAAAGATGATCCATTCAACTTTTCTTTTAGATATTGTATATGTTCAACTCTCTACTTCTAAAGTATATTCCAATTTCATTTCTTTCCTATAACTTACCAGATCTACTCTAAAGTTTTTAACATTCCCTTTAGAGTACTTATCTCTAATACCAACTATTAAAAAGGGGTATGATGAATCATTAGTTTAAATTTTTTTTCTTAATTAAATTTTAGAAACAAACTCATAATATGATATTCATTAACCTTAAACTTTCTATCACGTAAACCTATTTGAATATTTTCTTAAATGTAAAGAGATAAAATTTAACAAATCATGCATGTACACAATCGTAATTTTTTGGTCTCATAGAAAACCTTGGTTAGAGGGAAAAGTTATAGTGCAAATGGAAACCACAACTCTTCACTATAGTATAAAAGTATGTCTAGTTAAGAGATATAATCATGACCTTCTAAGTGACTTAACCTAGTAAAAGTGATAGGTACATTTTTAGATGTAACTAATAATCCTATTAAAGACTACTCTAGAAAGGTATTTTATCGCACCATTAAAATTTTCACCTTGTTAAGGGATTTACAATCAAGCCCAATTAAGACTTATTGCAATCATATTACAAACTATCTTATTAAAGGGTTTTACATACATTTGTTGAACTATTAGAAAAAAAAATATGATAAGTGACCTTTAAAAGCCTTCTCTAGTTGTCTATACCCTTTATGGTCTATATTTTCTAATTTAATCCTTCTCTTGGTTCTTTATGATCATATCTATGATCTCTCCTTAATTTTGCGTCAATTTCCCATTTAACTAATACATTCTCATTGATTGTTCTTCATGCTACTTGATCATTTTTAAATTCCTTCTTATCTTTGCATGGAAAACCAAATTAGGGTTCTTGAATCATCCTTAACTTCCTTAGGAATCCATATCTATCTCAAACTTCCAAAGTATTTGATTGCATTCGTGATAGCTAAGATTTTATGTCATTCTTGAGGCATAATACAACTTTATTTTCATTCATCCAAACTATTATTGAATTCTTCACCACATAAATTTAAAAATTCCCATAAACCATTTCAATAATTTCTTAGATTAGTGTGAACATTTATACATCATGATTACATATCCATTTTTATGGGACTCAAAATTGCCTTCCCAATTTGAGTGTCATTCCAAGCTTTTGAGTCATTTTGAGCCCTTATAAGCGCATTTAATGCATGTGTACCCAACTATCCTTTCAAGGCCTAAGAGGTGCTTAACATTTCTAACACATTTAATTCAACATATACATGAATCCCATGAAGATAAATTTCCATTCCAATTCATTCTGTGAAGTTCCATTTTGAGCAATGTCCAAATCTGCATTTTTGCCTATGTCAAATAGTCATAGGTGGCCTAGTTTGCAAGTGAATATCTTGTACCCAGTAATGTTTCATGACTTTATACTTTGTAAATATTAATAAACATATCAAAGAACCTATATTTCATATTTCAAGTCATTTTTCCATTTTCTAACTAGGTTGTGAATCACTCAAAGTTGGTTGTTTATTGTTGTCATGTTGATGCTAATTATTCACAATTTTGGGCATCCTATTTGACCAATCATGACTTTGACCCAGTTGATAAAAATGAAAATATTCATTTTCCATTATATTCTAGAGGTTATATAATTTTTATGTTTTAATTTTTAGCTTATGAAGAATTCATTTGATCAGATTTCAAACATGATTACAAATGCAATTTATGATTTTTTACTAGTGTCATAAAGTGCAGATTGATTGGCAACCCTGTTTGGGATGTCATTACTATAAATCCATGATTTACTAAACCAAATGGATTGTTCTATTGTGTTATACTGCAAAAATTATTTAGATTTTCCAATTTTCAGTGTTGATGAATCCATATGCATTGTTTCCTAGGGTCATTTTGTTTGCAAAAATCACTTTTCTGCCATTGTTTCCAGTCCTACAAATCAAAGTAGCCCACTTTGACCACTCACTAAATTCACCCCATTATTTTTGATGAGTCATAATCCTATTTTTATACTCTCCTTGTGACAATGAATGAATTCCCCATTTTTTTTGCTCCCAAGTGTTAGCTTGACCTATTTTCAAAGCTAAAATTGAATGCATTTTGTGGTCTTTTGACACATTTTTTTGTAGGTAGTTCTGAGGAGGAACCTTTGATGGTCGATATCTTTTGACCTAGGTGTCATCATGACACCAAATCTAATAGAGTAAGATAATATGGAACAAAGAATCAGTTTGTTTAATTTCAAGGCTTAGTTAGACATTTATTAGTTTTTAAAGCTAGACAAAGGATTTCTTGGCACAGAATTCTCAACTTGCAGAGAAGTGGTAAAATGAGTAAAAATTGATGTTTTGGTGGTTGAATTTGATCATGATCAATATCAAGTGTTCATCAAAGTAGTTGAAGAAGTTAGTTGTTTGAAATGTAAACTTTTTTAGCCAGACCCATTTTGGGCCCAACTAACTTTATCTGATTGACAAGATGTTGAGATGGGTGCAATCAAGAACAATAAGAATGTATATGGAAAGGAGATCAGATTAAGAGATCATCAAGATGGGAAAAAGTTTATATTTACTAAAAATCATTTTGAAAAGGTATCTCCTTTAATTGTGGTAAGGTTTTCACCAAAATAAAGTGAAGCTAAACATAATAATTAATCCCTAGTTGGAGGAATCTTCTAGGAAAGTACATGGTGATAAAAATAATTCAAGCTTGAAAATATGAACTAAAAATTCACAAGCATTCAAGTGAGTAGCATGCTTCTAAAGATGGAGATATTTATTATTGCACACATTCATCTCACTTTTCATTTTGGGAATATAGAGGGTAAGACTGATCTTTGACATCCAAAAATGAGCATAAATTGGGCTTAGGAAGCAATAAATTTATTTAGTAGAAGGGAGTGACAAGGCACAAAGAATATATAGTTGATAGTGGTAGCAAAAATTATTCTAAAATTCTTCACTTTGGTTAGGACTTTTCTAGATTGGAGCCATGGGGAATGCTCCTATTTAATTCATTTTCACCTATATGCTTAAAGGATAAATAAAGGGGGGTGATATGACACAACATATTCTAAGGGGTTGATCTTGGAGCTGAAGATGTAAAATACTAGATTTGAAAGTAGGGGATTCCTACCTTTATTAGAGCACATCATCCATCCCCAATGGCATAGTTCAACTAGTGGTGCCAAGTAGAACTTTAGGGACTCCAGACATGCCATTGTTGAAGTAAGAACTTAGATGCTCCCTCCATCACTAGTGGCTTGAATGCCCACCCCCCTAAAACATGTTATTGTGGGAAGAGCCCTAGAATCTAGGATGTAGTTTGAATTGGAAGATGGTGCCAATAGTCTACTAATTGCCATAAAGAAGGGTCCATGACATTAAGATTTCAAGGTTTCCTTGAATGGATGAGCCAATATCATGAGTGTGAGAACTTATAACAATAAAAAAAGAGATAAATGATGTGAGCAAAGATCGAGAATCTTGATGTCATGATGTTTTAATGCTAGGTTTCTTGTAATGAATCTTTCCTCATGGTTTCTAAAATTTGGAGGATGAAGTGAACATTGAAGGCTTGTGTAGAGAAGTAATACGTAGAGGATGAATCATAATATTTATATCACATTCATTAGGAAATGTTAATTTTAGTTTTTAAAATGCCTTTCAACTCATTTGGTAATTTTATTTAAGATAAAGTTCTTTTGTAAGAGCAAGCCTTATGTGTGGGGTCTATGGACTGCAGACAACTAGCAGTGGCATTGCCAAAACAAAATTAATGTAGACCAAAAAATGAGATACTAATGTGGCAAAGGAGATCAACTATAAGTTGACACATGGCAATAGGTAGATGATTCCTAGAGTGACACCTAGTGGATAGGATTAGAGTCTACTGTGGATTTTGAGGTGGTGATGTGGTAAGAAGTGACACATGGTGCAATATCAGTATGTCATTTACCACATGGTGGGTGTTGATGAGAATAGAAACATAGTGACAATCCAATATGTGGCAGGGGTAGTGAGATGGTGATTGCAAGATAGACACATATGATTTTTCCATGTGGCATGAAATTGATAGATGATATGTCACCATGAAAAGTTGTAAGGAAGTTATCCATAGTGACATAGTGACATGCTAACATGTGGCAATGGGCCTACATGGTATTGTGTGAAAAAATAAACCAATAGTGGTGTGACACATAGTGATCAAGGCTAAGGTGGTAGTTGTAGGATAGACACACTAGATTGCACCATGTGGCACAATATTGATAGTTGTTGCTATGTTGCCAAGGAAAGATGCAAGGAGGTTAAGCATGATGACATGGTGATCCAATCAAAGGCTGGCATGTAGTAGTAGGCCCAGTTAGATGTGGCACAATGAGGACCAATCTAATGGTTCCACGTGGTGTGTAGGTGGTGAAGGAAGTGTCAAGGTAGGGACTAGCCAATTAGAGTGTGACACATCATTTTGGTCAAACAGGTTTGACCTAGATTGGAATTAGGAGGGAAAAATAAACAATGCATTTTTAAAAAAAATAATATTTCCATTAAAAAAGCATGTATAGGTAGTTTTAAATAAACATAGGGCTATAACCTATATTTTGGACTTTGGGAAAAATGAAATACCTACAATGAGATGGAGACTTTAGATCCCTACTAGTGACTTCATTTTCAAACTAATATTTTGGGCATTCCTAATAAGTAGATATGGGACTATCATATATCGTTCAAACCAGAAGAGGACAAAATTTCCATATTTGAGGTTTTTCTTGCATAGGAAGCCATGTATTCAAGTTATTCATGGTTTTGTACCAGGTGCCTACTTTTTTAACCACTTTCTATTATAGTTCAGATCTAATTTTTGGCAAAATGGTTAACTATGTGAATGTTAGAGGTAGTAAGGATATAGTTAGTGATGATATAATCACCTCTACATTAGTTTATTAGATGATTTATTAGTATTTCAAATGTATATCTGATGATTTTACCATAACAAAGGTTTCTCATCAATTGGAAAAGATATTTTGAATTTGTTAAGACAATGATGAGCAAGGTATTTTTTTAGTGGCTAATATTCACAAATTAGCTAATTTTAGAAATTTTGGGCTAGTAATTTGGCTAATAATTTAAGATTTGATACAACATAAATCACCATAGTTTTATAAAATTTTGTTCTAGAATATTTAAAATGGCTCAATAATTTATTTTATTAAAAAATTTAAACTCAAATAGTTGCCACAATATTCATTACAAGATTAGGTTTAAGCCACCTAAATATAATATATTATTGGAGAAATTAAATTGAATTCACCAATAATTATCATAATTATTAGTTACTTTAGGTATAGATCACCATTGTCTAGTTTTCACTATTGATTTAAAGTATATGTAATGATCCTCATAATATTGCATGAGGTAAAAAAATTGATGAATTTTGATTTTTAATATTCCATGGTGATATTTGAACTTCCTATTATTATTGAGATTTGTCAATATTCTATACAAAAAAATTATGATTCAAAAATAATTGCCAATTTACCATATTTAGAATAAAAAATTGAGATATTTGCCAATAGAATGTTTTTTTTGTTTTTTTTGAAAATAATGAAAGATTTGCCAATATTTTATATCTTTTTTTGGAGGCAGTTTTCTTAAAGTTTACCCTAATGATGAGATTCCTTTCAAATTTTGGTTGTAGAGAGGAGAGGTACTTTGCAACAATAGGGAATGAGGATTCAAGTGGATATGTGTCTCTTCTGAAATATATCTAAGATTTCATTCCTCTCATGTATCTTTCTTTTCTCTTTCTTTCTCTAGGGTTGGTTCCAGTTGGTTTGTGATATCGCAAGGTTGAATCTAGAGCTATGATTCTACCATTTTCTTTAGCATTCTCTCTTCTATGAACATTAGTAATGAAGCTAATATAGATAGTTTTGGTTTATTTAGTAGTTTTATGGGTCATTTACATGCTTCTTGAATGTATAGCTTCAAAGAAATGAATACAATGAGCAAGAAACTTCTTAGTTTCATTATGATTCTAATCTCCTATATCTATAATTTGAAATGTTTTATGGTTTAGGGACAAAGAACTTAAACCCTTTTGCATCCCCTTAAGGTTGTATGTCTTGTATGTTTTTCTATTAGAACAAAGAGCCAAGTAAATGCTTGATATATTTGACAGAGTTGTTGGTTATTTGATAAGGATATTACATGAGTGTGAGGTCTTTATGAACACTAATGTTTGATTTACAAAGTGATAGGATAGATCTGATGTCTTGATGTATGTGTGTGATTTATGGAACTGTCCAATGGAAAAGACACTGATTAGCCATAGGATCAATATATTTCTTACTGATGCATATTTGGGATCTACTTAAATCAAATTTATAATTATCCATTTCCTTTTCCACTTAAGAGCTGAAAGGATTCCCTCACTTAGCTTGTGGATTTCATAAAATTGCATTTTTCTATTGCGCATCTTTGTTATTGCATAAGTATAGGAGAAATAAGGGTTTTATCTTATTTGTTTAGATTTAGTTGTATGATTTTGAACATTGGTACCATATAAATGAATCTCAGGTACACACACCTAGGTTTTGCAAAGCTTGAAGTAGAAGAGTGGTCTAGCCTTATAGTTGGTCCTGGTGCTTGAAAGGGTATGCTGTAGATGGGAAGTAGCTACCCCTAGATGTATTCTTTCTCATTGGGGAATGTGGAGTGTAACATTTTAAAGCACCAACACATTTAATCATAATTGTTCATGCTTTAACAAATTTGTTAAATGACTAGCTAGCCAACTCACCTACTTACCTCTTCTCCTATTTACTGATAACTTTCAGTTTACCGATAGTAAACCATACTACCTTTTTTACTGATTAGTCTTTATTTTCCTATTTATTGATAACAATTTAGTTTATATATTAACTTCTCCTTTACCTATTTGGTATTTTTTTTATAATGCTAAGTTTACCAATTAACTTCCTTTCACTGATAAAGTTTATCTATTAACATGTGGCCTCTTCCTATTTACCTATTTGTCTAACTCCACAATAATGATTTTAGTTATGAAATAGTTTGATAATGACAAAAACTAAATCATATAAAATCATCATCAATATCCATATAAATATTTTCTAATGAACACTTGATAGGTTTATACTTATCAAAAAATAGATTGAATTTACATATATCCTTTTGGATAAAATATTACCATACTCAGGCTCTGACCATTACACTATAGAATTTAATATAATTGAGGATATTAACTTAAAAATGTGCCCCTTCAAATTTAAGAAGATGTTCCTTAAAGTTGATAGTCTCTTATAAAAATCATAGGATAAAGGTGGAATGAAATTAAGTTCAATAGGTTTATGCTCTTTTATTTGGTAACAAAAATGAAGAATACTAAACATAAACTTCTATCCTAAAAAAAAAAAAAACTTTGAAAATATATTTGTTAAGAAACTTATACTTGAAGAAGAGCTAAAAAACATTAACAAATGGATCATTGATAGAGTAATTAAATAATAACTATATGTAAAGGAGAAGAAACCAAGAATTGATTATGAGGACATGCCAAATAAGAAATTTTATGATGTCAAAAGTCTAGAAATTTCTCTCTAGAAGATGGGGATAGAAAAATTAATTCTTTTCATAATATCACTATACTCCATAGGAACCTAAGTAGAATCACTAAGATTAAGGATTATAAAATATCCTATAATAAAAATGAAAGGATGATTGTAGAAATAACTATTACATATTTTGAAAAGATCTTGAATAACTAGGACAAATCCAAATTGATTCACTAAAAACAAATAGATAGTAATATTCCTAGAACCATATGAGATAAATAGAATAATTTATTTAGTGCTAAATTTTATAAGGAAGAAATTGAAAAATGAGTAAAACATATGAAAATAGATAAGATAATAGGTCTAGATGGTTTTTCAGTCATGTTCTTCAAAAAATGTCGGCATGTTTTGGGAGGTGAGTTTTGTTCAAAACTTACAATTATTGTTTTGTTATTGATATCAAATCCATCAATAAGACATATTGCTACCTAATATAAATGTCATATCTATTTGATTGATGAAGAGGTTTTGAGAAATTTCTCATAATAATAGCACCTAGAGGAAAGGTTGAGTTATGAAAAGGGAGTTATAATTTGTATTTGATTAGATAGACTTTGATAAAGAAAAGTGATTTTTTATGTCAAGAAAGCTAAGCCAAGCTGAGAAATAGAGTATAAGGCTTAGGAATTTCATGTGTTACTAGTGTCAACCAAACAATAGTTAGTACCAAGAAAATCAAGTGTTACATGATGCATCATAACTCCTCTTTTATTTTAGTCATATTTGACTTTCAAGCATCATACAATCCTACATTTGGCATCTTGTGCCATTTATGTCATAAGAATCACTTGCCAAGTCACATATCCAAGGTGACAAGTCCAATGCTCTCATCTTGCATTTTGATTATAAATTGAGCATCCTATCTCTCATTTTCAGTCCTTCAAACTCTTCATACCCTTCAAATCCTTCAATTCCTTCAAGTCCCTTGGTCTTTGGTCTCTCAAGCATAAATCACTTCTTCTACTATTCTCATATTATTATCATATTATAGGTGTTTTCTTCCTAATTGTGTGCATTATAGGCAATTGGAGCTACATCACATGGAGAAGAACGAAGGACATGGGAGCTACAAATGAAAGAGGGGCTTTTAACTTCACATTTTTTTATTTTTTTATTTGGCTTTCATGGTAGACTAGAGGGTTTCAATGTATGTTTATTGAGTTTTGTGATTTTATTATATTATGTTAGATATTAGCTCATTTTATGGTTCTATAATTGGTGAACCCAATGTGAACATGCTTAACTAAATTGGGTTTCTTGTTTTTGTGCTTGTAGGTGAAAGGAAGGAGCTCACTTGGAAAGTGTATATTGGCTATCTACACTTCCTTATCACATCTAGATTAATTAAGGGGCCTAGTAACATGATTATGTTCTCTCATTTATGAATTTGTTAACTTGTTGTCCTAGGGTGCACTCTCCTCTATCATGGCACACTTGGGACCTCTATGATGGAGTTTTAGAGGCCTATGAGCCACCATAACCCCCATCTATTGCACACAACTTACCAACTATGCTTAGAAACAACCAACTATGCCCTTTTGGGCCCAAACTACACCATGGCCATATTTAGTATATCTAAATGCACTCGGTAGGGTAGATTTCAAGATTTCTATTTCTAGGTATTATTTAGGGCTCATTTCCCCACAATCTACAATTGGTCTCCCAAGTGTGCACAAAAACTACCAACTACACTCTTCTAGGTCCCAAGTGTAGCATGGGTACAATTAACACTATCTGAGCACACTTGGGGACATACCAAGTCATTCTGGCCTTCTAGGGTGCAGTCTGCTTTGTCAAAGCACAATTGGTACAAAGAAAGCACACATTTCACTCATAATCTACATCTAAGGTTTTTGTTTCCTTCTAGGACTTAGATTAGATGTTTTTGTGTTACTAATTATCCATTTATAGCATGTGGTGATCATTGGATGAACATATAATCATTATAAACTACTAATTCTTATTTACAAGATGTTGTTGAAGACCCTATGTATTTGTCTAGACTATGTGTGTGGATTTCCTAGATTAGATAACACTTTTTTTGGTGCACCAAAATTAACTTTCTATATTGCTTAGTGTCCATGCATTATTAGAACCGTATGAGTTACTTGGACATATCTTGTCCCCTTTCCATTCATGGATATTGGGTGTAAGAGAAATCCATGTGACTTCTATAGAGAAGCCTACCTTGAACCAAGATACCTGATTTTGGGTATGCCAAGGGACAACTTTGAAGCGGTCATGGGCCAAAGCTAGGTCAATTTTCTTGCCACTACATAAAAATCAATAAAATTATTGTCATTTTGGCAATATTTCTACATGATAGCTCCCCTCTAATACCCTTGTGATGCATCACACCCTAGTTCAAGGGGTTGGGAGACCTTTTGAGGAAGTTTATCATTCACTTGCCAAATAGAGTGCCCATACTAAATACCTTGTTTTAGAGGTCAAGAGACTTTCTATCAACTAGCTTAGTCAGTCAACCATGCCTACAAAGACATCCCATATTCTTGCAGTCCTTAGTAGAGACAATAGTAACTTGAAAAGTCATGCCCTTTGGGAAGTGAATCTTGGTAGCCGCAAGAAGTGAGTGCATTGTAAGGGGGAGCTTGTGGTGCCAAGATTCTAAGTTGTCCTCTCTACATATGCATGTGTTGGAATTAACAAGTGGAAGATTTACTTGTAAGAGGGGGGAGGGGGGGTGGGGGGGGGGGGGTGAATCAGATGTAACTAACTTTAATAATTACAAATCCTTTTAACTGATATCATCCACATGCATCTAATTCATCTAATAAACATGAAAGTAAAAAAATGCATTAAAACAAATAACACACAAATTTGGTAACCGAGAAACCCTCCAAAATGAGAAGGTAAAACTGAGGTGGAGATGACACCCACAAAATATCAGTACAACAATATGTAACTATTCAAAGTTACAATGTTTGACCAAAAGGCATATTCTGTTAAAGACTTTAAACCCTAATAAAAGTGACATAGTTAAAGGATTTAACTACCCTACTAAAAGTAGGCTTGGTTAAAGGACTTTAGTACATTCACTTGGAATGCCACCCTATTAAAGGATTTACAAATGGCTTCTAGGCCAACCTAAGACCATAGGATTTTCGTATCTAATACAATCACTAGAAAGTATTAGAATGTCTTTGAACTGATAACTTGCAATTCTCAATTACTGATTCTAGATCCTTATTCTACTCTATCTACTCTAATCATTTGTTGATATGATATGTTACTCTTTGAAGGTCTAATAGTCCTAGTCCTACAATTATGTGCTTGATATCTTTTCTTTTTCACTTATGAAAATGACTTGCATTCTTAGGCTTGTCATGTTGACAAGCATACTTGCTCCTGCATACATTAGATGTATGTCCCATTTTACCATAGAAATGACAAGTAGGTCTAGTGTTCTTACCTTTGTTACTCCTTTCTTTTGTAGTCTTGGATGACTCTCCTTGTTCAGTACTGATGTATCCTAGTCTTGAAGTGTCATTTCTAGCCCTTGGTGATTTTAATAGCTACTCAAAATATTTGATGGCCTCATTAGGTTTTTTGAAGCTCTCTACAACCTCCTTCTCTCTTTTTAGGTCATTTTGTAATTGTTCATGTTGCATCTTCAGTGTAGAGATGTCAATGTCCTTGACATTCAATTCATGATGTGTATTTATCATCTAGCTTAGGGTGTGTAGTTGCATGTTTGAAATTCTTGCTAGCTCAATTGAATTTTCTTCCAGTTTATTGGCAAGGTTCCTCTTGTCTTCTTCTAGCATAGCCTTGTCTTCAATGGCTCTTTTATTCTATTTAGTCACCTCAGAAAGCATCATGGCTTGTGATTATTGTTCAAGCTTGAGTGTTCTGATTTCTTCTACTTGAGCTCTATTCTTCTCCATTAGGTTTTCTATTGTTGCATCAAACTCTTTGGAATCTCCATTTTAAAATATATTTGAGATGTCAATATCCTTGTATTTTGTATCATTCTTAGCTATGGAAATTTGTCCTCTCCTCTTTAAGGATTTTATTAGTTCTTCTCTAGCTTTTCCCAAAGCATGTAAAGAAAGTTTAATATCAATTGCTTAATTCTCTATAATCTTCCCATGTTTTTAGACTTCCATTTCTAGATCTTTTCTCCAAGCCTTAAGGCTTCTACTTGTGTGAACTTGTCTCTGATACCAATTGTTGGAATTAAAAAGTGGGAAGATTTACTTCTAAGAGGGGGGGGGGGGGGGTTGTTGAGTCAGAAATAACTAACTTTAACAATTACAAATCCTTTTAACTGATATCATCCACATGCATCTAATTCATCTAATAAACATGAAATTAAAACATGCATGAAAATAGATAACACAAAGATTTGGTAACCTAGAAACCCTTCAAAATGAGAAGGTAAAATTGGGGTGGAGATGAGACCCACAAAATATCATTACAACAATATGTAACTATTCAAAGTTACAATGTTTGACCATTTAACATGGTCTACCCTATGAAAGGCCTATCTTGTTAAAGACTTTACACCCTAATAAAAGTGACCTAGTTAAAGGATTTAATTACCCTGCTAAAAGTAGGCTTGGTTAAAGGACTTTAGTACATTCACTTGGAACTCCACCCTGTTAAAGGATTTGCAAATGGCTACTAGGCCAACCTAAGGTCATAGGATTTCCATATCTAATACAATTGCTAGAAAGCATTAGAATGTCTTTGACTTGATAACTTGTAATCCTTAATTTCTAATTCTAGATCCTTGTTCTACCATGTCTTCTCTGATCCTTGCTTGATCTAATATGCTACTCTCCAAAGTTTTGATACTCTATTCTTGATCAACTAGATTTCGCAATGATGCATTGTTCTTCACTAAGTCTTTTCACCCTTCTGCACTTCACTATAATTCACCCATACACTTCTCTCTCCCACATCCTCTCTTTCTACATAATGGGGTATCATCCTCCTTTAAAGATTTCAAAGACTTAGGACTAGGTATGAATCTATGATCAATATTAAATCTTCATTTCCTACTCATTCCTTGCACTTTTCCTATTGGTTACATGCCTTCTCCATTTTTCTTATTGGTTACATGTTGATTACATAGGTAATGCAAAAGATTTGATCTTATCTTCAAGATCCTTTGAGATTCATCCCATGTCAACTTCAAAAATGATTTGTATTTGAGTTTATGAATGCACAAACTCATATGTTGATTCTTTGTTACTCAACACTTACTAGTTGTTGATGCTTAGCACATGTAGGAAAATTGTCTCACTCAGCTCCTATAGTAATTTTGTTTCACTTAGCATCTATAGCAACTTAGCATCTATACTTTTCTTAACACTTGAACTTCGCTTGGCACTTGAAGATCACTTGGCACTTGAAGTTCACTTGGAACCTATTGAATTCTCTAGATCAACATACATTTTAGGTCAACTTCTATATTATACGCAACATCATTTTGAGAAATGGTTAAGTGTGTTGACACTCAATTGTCAAAACTAGTCTGAAACTAATAATTTGCCCCTTTCACATGAGTGGCAAAAGTACTTAACATTATTAATCTAATCTCTATGAGTATACTACATATTCTATTCGGCATATATACAAAACTTCAAAAACTTGTTCAAAATTTTGTATACCTCAAAAATTTTGTAACTCCCTCTGAGCTGATGTGCCATTTTCATTCCTATAACCAAAATTCTTGTGCTAAATGTGTCTCATGTTGATGTATTTGATACTCTTTACCTTGTCTACTCTATTTCTATATACCCTATTTCTACTTTTACTTTGTATCTACTCCCATTTCACATCTTCTTGCAATTTTGTATCATTTTTGGCTTTTATTACTTCCTCAAAATTTTAATATATCTCCCTTTGGATATTCTTTATCAAAGAATGTATTACCATCAAAGAATGTAATATATCTCATTCTTAAATATCTCGCTATTCTTATTAGATGCAATAATGAATTATTCCCCCTTTTTGACACTTATGTCAAAGGGTCCTAAGAATGAATAGAATACTTCACCAAAACTATTTTATTTACCTCCATAATCATCTTCAGAGAAGCATCCCAATTATCTAAAGAAATCTCTAATGATTTGTGTTGGATGGCTATCTCTACTGCAAGATGAACAAGGCCTTCTAAAGTAGAATGATTATGATCTTTCTTTAGAATAGTTTCTACATAGGCTTATTCCTTATGGAGTACTTCCAGATGTGGGGTAATGGAAGATTGAATCTATATTAATTTGGCCTTAATATTGGTCTCTTTTACTGTCAATACAAATAATTCTTTCTTTGTGTGAAGCATAGCTGCAAAATGCTTCTCACTCTATGCTAGATCTTTGTGTAGCTGTGAGCTAGAAATCTTGAGATTTCATTCCAAGATTAGTATCCTTTGGCTAATTTCCTATGTGAAAATTGATTAATCACACAATTTAGAGTACAATGAGAATACATTCTCAATTACTATCATCACTTTTTCAATCTTCTTAGCCAATTCTACTTGTGAATGTATTATTTCACCTGATATTTTCTCATTCACTTTCATCTAAAACTTCTTTTCTAACCATTATAATAATTTTACATTTGTATCAAGGTCCTTATTCTATACCTGGTCCACAATGTTGGAAAACTTCTCCATGATGGGCAAGGTTTTATTAGGTACTTGCAAGCTGAAACCATCAAGAAATATATATTTAATTTCCACCTGTGCTTGCTTCTGCCTATACTCATTTTTTAGTATTTCTTATTTCTTCCTTCTCTCGAGTGCCTCTTGCACTTCATTTATTTGTGATAAATTCATTTTCCTTGAGTCATAACTGGGTATGACTATTTCTTCATCAAGTGTAGGGTCTCCATAGTGAAGGACGCTTTCAACCTTGGTGGAGCTCGAGCCTGGTGCTAAAATTTGCAATGGTACTGCATCAATGCTCGACTTCTTAGTAGAAGTCCTTGAGGTAGGCAAGTTTGCTAATTCTTCAAATTGTCTCTTGCTCCTTTTCTTTATGGGTTCTCTCCTCTTCCTTCTCCTCTTCTATAATATGTTGATCAATAATGATAATTTGAGGAGGTGCACCTTGTCTTTGGGTAGTAGGAACATCTTGTCCTATTTGTTCCTTAGCTAGCTCCTCAGCAATTGTCACTGTAATTGTATTATCAACCTTAGCAATTTTATCATGTGCTTCTTTCTCTTTAGGTTGATTTTCTATAGTTTTGGGAGGTTGCGTAAGTGGTTCTTGAATGCTTTCCTTCTCCCTTGTTATTTTTTCTACAACCTTCTGCAACTCATCCACACTCACCAAAACTAGATTTGTACAAAGCTGCAATTGCATTGTGGTTTGGTGAAGGATCTTTTTGAGATCCTCTACAATTAAAGGATTGATGTTCTAACCTAATGTATTAGGAACATCCTTTACAATTACTATATTTATTGGTGATGTATGTGTAGGACTTGGTGGTGGCAATTGGGTGTCTTGGACACTCTGTTCTGTTTACTACCCTTCAACTACTACCTCTTCACCATGTGTCTTCTCAACTTTTTCTTCTTCTTTCTCTTTCTATCCTTCCTCATCTTTTCCATTTTCTTCTTCTTCTTCATCATTTCTTCCTTCAAATGGGTCTTCCTACCCTTCCTTGATTTTTGTCAATCCATCTATTAATTTCCACATTTGTGTGAACTTTTGTACAACATCTTCTATTTGGTTCTACAAAATTCTAAAGGCTCTATATTTGGGTGCAAATTTGCTTCCATGTTTCTTGCTAGTCTTTGTTATTTGACCTTTAGTAAGGTTTGGCATTACATGAGCCAATTTAGATTCTCTTATTTCTTTTTTCATTTTGAGATAGTAATGCCATTTCTTCTCAACTAATGAGCTTAGCTACTTAGGCATTGAGTTGTCTAGTTCAAGTGGGGTGGTCTTGAGCTTAGCCATCATAGTGTAGATGGAATCTTCCACTATTTTTTGTTGTTCTTTTGACAACTTATTGAAATCAATGGTCTTTATACTAGTTAAAATAGCATTGTCTCTAATATTATTACAAATTCTTCCCAATTTAGATGTGGTAGAACATCTTACCAATTTGAATTGCTCTTCATCAGACTTTGTTCTTTCTTCATCTAATTCAGGAGATGCAATATACTTTCTTCATTTATTCTACTCTACAGGTCCTCCTTGTTCTATAGCCTTCTAATTCACTTCTTCTTTTGCTACTTGAGTTATAGCCCTAGTATCAACCCTTGTAGTTGGCTTGGCTAGACTTGGCTTTGTAGCTTTCTTCTTTTCCTTGGGCTATCCTACTGGCTATTTTTTAGCTTTCCTTTTCTTTGGATCAGCCTTTGGTGCTTCTTACTTGGCACCTACCTCCTCATCTACATCCTCCCCCATACCTTGCATTATAGCAAGTGGTACTTGAACTTTCTCCTCTTCATCTTCCTTGGCTTCTTCACCTTCTTCTTTTGCTACTTCTGTAGTGCCTTCCCCAAATTTGGCTTTTAATTTCTTCACAAATTTATCCTTCTTTTTCAAAGTGGAGGTAGTCTTAAATTCCATATCCACTTTTGATATCACCACATCATAGGTTCCAAAATGCAGTGCATCCTTGTCCATTTCCTCTCCTAATAATGTAGTTATTGGTGTTGATACTTCATCTATATTTATTTCATAACCAAGAGGTATCTCACTCTTGGTATGGCAGCTTGAATGTATGTATAGTCTATATCTACAAGAAAACATACATCATTTACATGTTTCTCCTTAAAGACACTAGAATTTTTAGCCTTTTGGTTCATTGACTTCTTGAAGTCTTCAAAATAGCTAGTCATTAAGGTCTCAAAATTACCTCCCATCTGCTCTGTATATTCATTTACTTGAGCTATTATTGACCTATTTGTTTTCCATGCAACTTTTCCAAAAGAAGGAAATTCATTTTGAACATAAAAGAATGTACAAATATAAATAGCACCAAATTTGCATTGGTCTCCATTAATTCTCTTGATAGTTGCTAGATTCTCATTATTCTATTGCAGTTGCAGTTCTACAAGATTATAGGTATGATCCTTCTTCACCAATTTGTATCTAACATCTACTATAATGTAGGGCACACTTTTGAGTCTACTAGATTGGTATAACTTGTGCACGATAATCCTTCCAACAAAATCAACAAGAGGGTCTTGAATGGTATCACCTGTCATCCCTCTCTTATTCCACTTAACACCTATATTCTTCTCAATTGCCTCTTTAGAATCACTCCTAAGGGTCTTTGTCTGATCTAGGAATGGGTACCCTATCACTCTATGAAAAATTCTCTTTGTGATTTTTATTGGATCATCTTCCAAGCATGAACTTCTGTCATGTATTTGGCCTTGCACTAATCTGATCCATTCAGTTTTGAAAATGGTGGGGAATTCTAGGGCTTGCGTCAAACCCTTCCTCTCAAAAATTTGGTATTCTTCCTTTAACACTCCATTTTCACATAATCTTTTATAGGCTTCTATCATTTCCATGTCACCTATGGCTCTAATCTAGCAATTTTAACATCTTCTTACATCTTGAACCATTACAACCTTAGTTGGTATGATGGATAGGGCTCTAGCTAGGTCATTCTTATATGCAACCTCTGGGATTGGGTAGAAATTAAGTTGTTTGACCTCATTGGACACAAGCTAGACTTCAAATGGTTCCTTCTCCTAATTTTTCCTAGAGCTAGAAGCCATTTTTGCAATCTATGGTTTTAACACGAAGAAAATATGAAACTATGTAACTTAGAATAGATGTAAATACCTAAAAATCGATGGAATCATTTTGAAAAGTTGTTGAAATCTACTTAAACAGTGGATTCTGTCCTTTGAACTTTCTCTGCACTCTTTCTTGCCCTTGCTCTTTGTTGGTGATGAAGAGAAATGATTGAAAATACAATAATATACCCTATTTTCATTGCATTTAATGCTTAGTGCATTTATATTTGTCCACTCAGCTTCTAAAGGATTTCTGCATTACTCGGCTTCCACAGGAGTATTTTTTACTTGGCTTCAACTAAATTTTTCTTCTTCACTTGGCTTTCTCGACCAAGTTGGCTCCTACTAATCATTTGGCTCCTATTGTTTTGACAATAAACTCAATATATACTAGATTTTTACTCGACATCTGAGGGAAACTCAGCAACACTTGCAAAATCTTAAAATTTTAACTTTGCATCTATGTTTATGCTGATCTTTTCTTACTTAGTTTGATGAAGTGTGACCACTTGACCTGTTAGGTGAAGTGATCCCTTCATTTGGTGTGCTACACCCATCTTTCTTCTTCCATGTCTTATTCATTTCTCCTTTGATGTGTTCAACATCTACCTTTTTTTTACCTTTGTTCTTATTTGAATTGGGTGCCTTTGATCTCATTGGGAAATTCTTGCTGATATGTCTAGTCTTCAAGCAACTAAAACATGTGGTTTGGCTCAACCATCTACTATAGTTCCCTCTGAAATGGGTCATTATGCAATTTTTAGGAATGTGTCCATATTCCTAATATTAATGATAGCTATACTTGGTGTTGTAGTCCCAATTGTAGTGATGTCCATGGTTACCTTCCCTTCTGTCTAATTTGGAGACCACATAGGCTTTGATCTACACTCAAAAGCTCTATGTCCATACTTCTTTCAATTGTAGTAGTGACCTTCAAATTTTTCTTTTCTAATAGTCCTAGTCCTACAATTATGTGCTTGATGTCTTTTCTTTTTGCACTTATGACAATGACTTGCATTCTTAGGCTTGTCATGTTTATGGGCATTCTTACTCCCGCATACATTAGAGGTATGTCCCATTTTACCATAGAAATGAAAAGTTGGTTTAGTGTTCTTACCTTTGTTACTCCTTTCTTTTGCAATCTTGGATGACTCTCCTTGTTCAGTACTGATGTATCCTAGTCCTAAAGTGTCATTGGTAGCCCTTGGTGATTTTAATAGCTACTCAAAATATTTGATGGGATCATTAGGTTTGTTGAAGCTTTCTATAATCTCCTTCTCTCTTTTCAGATCATTTTGCAATTGTTCATTTTGCATCTTTAGTTAACAATTACAAATCCTTTAAACTTATATCATCCACATGCATATAACTCATATAATAAACATGAAAGTGAAACATGCATGAAAATAGATAACACATAGATTTGGTAACCCAAAAACCCTCCAAAATGTGAAGGTAAAACTGGGGTGGAGATGACACCCACAAAATATCACTGCAACAATATGTAACTATTCAAAGTTACAATGTTTGACCATTTACAATGGTTTACCCCATGAAAGTCCTATCTTGTTAAAGAATTTACACCATATTAAAAGTGACCTAGTTAAAGGATTTAACTACCTTGCTAAAAGTAGACTTGGTTAACAGACTTTAGTACATTCACTTCGAATGCCACCCTGTTAAAGGATTTACAAATGACTGCTAGGTCAACCTAAGTCCATAGGATTTTTATATCTAATATATTTGCTAGAAAGTATTAGAATTTCATTGACCTAATAACTTGTAATCCTTAATTGCTGAATCTAGATCCTTGTTCTCTCTTGTCTATTCCTATCCTTTCTTGATCTAATATGTTACTCTTTGAAGTTCTGATACTCTATTCTTGATCAAATGGATTATGCAATAATGCACTATTCTTCAATAAGTCTTTTCACCCTTCTACACTTCACTATAATTCACCCCTACACTTCTCTCTCACGCATCCTCTCTCTATATAGAATGGAGCATCATCCTCCTTTTAAAGATTTTGAAGACTTAGGATTGGGAATGAATCTACGATCAATATTAAATCTTCATTTCCCACTCATTACTTGCACTTTTCATATTAGTTGCATGCCTTCTCCATTTTTCTTATTGGCTACATGTTGATTACATAGGTAATGCAAAATATTTGATCCTATCTTCAAGATCCTTCAAGATTCATCCCATGTTAGCTTCAAAAATGATTTGCATCTAATTTTATGAATGCACAAACTCATATGTTGATTCTATGTTACTTGACACTTACTAGTTGCTGATGCTCAAAACATATAGGAAAACTAGCTCACTTAGCTCCTATAGTAATTTTGTTTCACTCAACATCTATACTTTTCTCAGCACTTGAACTTTGCTCAATTCTTAAAGATCACTTAGCACCTAAAGTTCACTCAACACCTATTGAATTCTCTAGCTCAACATACATTGTAGCTCAGCTTCTGTATTATACTCAACATCATCTTGAGAAATGGTTAAGTGTGTTGACACTCAATTGTCAAAACTAATCTAAGACTAATAGCATGGCTAAACTTTGGTTCAAATGGGAATTCAATGGATACTCATCAAGCCTAGGTTGTGGTGTATCTCTTTATTTTAGAAACTATTATTCTTGTCTTATTATGTCTTGTGTGTGTGTAAAACATTAATCAAGATAAAAACCAAATTAAAAATTTAAACCTTGGATACTATTCAAACATTGTCAACACTTCAAGCATTGTCAAAACATTACAATCTTTGTCAAAAATTTTCAAACTTTGGTCCAAAACATTCAAGACTTGGAAAACATGACAACTTGTAACCTTAGAACTATTTGTCATAACTTAGATTTCATCTTTGCATAGCATCCACTTAAACTCATCATAGTTTAAACCTCATACTTGCATCATCTAGGGTTCATTTTACATCCTAGTAGTCCTTATTTAGCATCTCTCATCATTCATAGTGCACTCCTTAGGCTTCACTTTACATTGCTTGGTCTTTACATTTCAATCTCAAATCTACATCTTGCATCTCCCATTCGCATTCTTGCATTACCCAAACTCCATCTTTCATACTTTAACCATCATTCCATGTGCTCTAACCATCATCTTGCACCTTCATTCTGGTCTTAGCATTGTTCTCTACTATTTGGCCCATTGTCACATCAATCTGGAAATCTCAGAATCCAAAAACACCTTAGTCTTAGCTTAGCTTACCAACCACACTCTAAAACTACCAATTGTGCTCTAACTAGCCCCAACTACACCATGGGCATAGTTCTTACTATTTGAGCCCACTTGGCATTCTAAGAACCCATTTGGTCTTTCGAATAGCATTTTGAGACTTTAGAAGTGTCCTTAGGTACTTGGATAACCCCCTTGTCTTAGCATGTCCTAATGTGCATTCTACATTTCCTAACCTTCATTACCTTCACTTAGGGATTTATTCCTTAGGTATTAACATTCATTCTATTGGGATTTACAAGTGGGAAGTATACTTCTGAGAGGGGGAGGGGGGGGGGGGGGGTGTGTTTGAATTAGAAGTACTAAACTTTAACCAATAAAACTTTTAAATTTAAAACATTGCATGCATAAACATATAGAAATAACACGTAAAGAAAATGCATCCACATAAACATTTGACACCAAATATGATTACCTAGAAACTCTCCAATGAGAAGGTAAAAATGGGGTGGGGATGACACCTAGAACTCTTTACTACAGTAGCAAGAAAGTTCACCTATTAAGGTTATATATTTTGACCATTCTCATGATCTACCTTGTGAAAGGCCTACCCTATTAAAAGCTTACAAGGATTGTTAGATCCTAACCTATTATAGGATTTTAACACTATCAAAAGTGTTCCTAGCTAAAATATTTACAAGACATTCACTTGAAATGTCACATGTTAAAGGCTTTATACAATGGCTATTAAACCAACCTATCTCCATAGGATTTCATTTTTCTAATACAATTATTAGAAAGTACAATAGAATGTTTGACCTGATTACTTGCACTCTACTATTGCTGATTTCAAATCCTTGTTCTATCCGATTTGATCCTTACTGATCTAGTATGAAATTTCTTTAACCTTAATCCTTTTGCTCTGATAATTGATTCTACAATTCTATCCTTCTTCTAAGTCACCTTAAACTTGATCAATTCACCCCTTTCACTTCCTTCAAACCTTTGCTAGCATTATCTCCTCGCATGCATTCTCTCTCACACAATCTATAAAGTATGGGGCTTTGTCTCCTTAAAAAGAATTTGTGACTTAGGGTTAGGTATGAATCTACAATTGAGATTCATCTAACTTTGCTACTCAAATCTCTTTATTTTTCTAATTGGTTGCATGTTGATTGTATAGGAAATCCAAATAGATTCAATATTATCTCCATGCTTTGAGATCTATCCATATCTCAGCTCAAAAATAGTTTACATCTTAGTTTTTTAAGGAACAAAATCATATGTTGATTTTGTGTTACTCGACACTTGTTGAATACTGATGCTCGACACATCCTAAATTCTATCTTTCTTGGCACTTGAACTTTCTCGACATCTATTTTTCACTCAGCACTTGAAACTTTCTTGAGACTTGAAACTTGCTCAACACTCTCTATTTTCTTGGCATCTAAATGACTTGGAACTTATTGAATTTCTTTCTCGACAAATATTGTAACTTGACATCTATATTATACTTGGCATCAACTTAGAAAATTTATTGAGTGTGTTGACACTCAATTGTCAAAACCAATTTGAGATCAACAATCTCCCCCTTTGACATGAGTGGCAAACACACTTAGCTATACATGATGAAACTAATCTCCTTGAGTATAATATACATTCTATTTGACATATATACAAAACTTAAAAATTGTTCAAAATTGTGTGAAGAACTATATACCTCAAAATTTTGTATATACTGCAGAGTTGATGTGTCATTTACTTGTATCCAAAATCTCTCTAAGTAGATTGATTTGCCTCTGCTGATACTCCCTGTCTTTATTCTAAATTTTGAATTCTAATACTCTTTATTTCATGTAACCTATTATGCCCTATTTCCTATTTTTCTTTGATTCTTTCTTTTCTCTATTTATTTTATCACTCCCCCTTTAATTTTGGCTCCCCCTTTGACATGTCTCCCCAGGAAAATTAAGTATCCTTCTGGCTTTTCAATTTCTCCCCCTTTGCTTTTAATTTCTCCCTCTATTTGACACTTATGTCAAAGGGTCTATACACTGATTGAATACTTTTCCAAGAAGGTTTTTTTTACTTCCATTACACTTCCTAGAGTAGCAGTCTAATTTTGTATTGCAACTTCTAGGGATTTGATTTGTATAGCTATTCTACTGCAAGGTGAATTAAGCCATCTAATGTAGAAAGATTTGGATCTTTATTTATCACATTTTCTACATAGGCTAGTTCTTTTTGTAAATTTTCCATGTGAGGGGCTAGGGAAGATTGAATCTAAACTAATTTGGCTCTTGTGTTAGCCTCTTCTACTATTAATACAGCTAGTTCCTTTTTTGTTTGAAGCATTATGTTAAAGTGCTTCTCACTTTGAGCTAGATCTCTTGGTAAATGCATGCTAGATATCTTCAAGTTCCTTTCCAAGCTCATTATTCTCTAGTTAGTTTCCTATGTGAAGATTGATGGATAATGCAACTTTGTGTAAAATGAGAAAATATTCTCAAGTCCTATCTTCACCTTTTCAGTTTTCTTAGCCAGCTCTACCTGTGATAGTGCTATCTCACTAGATATTATTTCATTCACCTTTGTTTGAAACATCTTTTTTGACCATTCCATCATTTTTGCATTGGTATCATGGTCTTCACTTTGCACCTAGTCCAATATTTTTGAAAGTAGCTCCATAATATTTCATTCACCTTTGTTTGAAACATCTTTTTTGACCATTCCATCAGTTTTGCATTGGTATCATGGTCTTCACTTTGCACCTAGTCCAATATTTTTGAAAGTATCTCCATAATGGAATTTATTTCATTAGATTCCTACAAGCTAAATGCATCTAGAAAGATGTCCTTTATTTCAATTAATGCTTGCCTCTATTTATACTCATTTCTAAGTATCTCTTGCTTCTTCTTCCTTTTTAGTTCCTCTCACACTTCACTAATCTAATCAATGTTCATGGTTGTATAGTAATACTTAGGGATGACTATTTCCTCATTTAGTGTAGGGTCTCCATAGTGAACTACCCTTGCAACCTTTGTAGAGCTCGAGCCGAGTCTGAAATTGTAGGTGGTATTGCTTCAATGCTTAGCTTTTGAGGTATTCTTGTTGGAGTCCTAGTGGTTGGTAGATTAACCAAAGTTTGAATTGCTTCTTGCTCCTTTTCCTTTTGGGTCACCTTCTCCTCCTCTAATCCTCCTTGTTCAATTACTATTATTTGTGGTTGTGCACCTTGTACTCATGTAGTAGGAACAAAAGTATCCATCTATCTTGTTTGGTCTTTTGTTGGCTCCTCAATAGTTGTAGTGACTTTGTCTATGGAATCAACCTTAGCTGATGTATCTTCTACAACTTTCTCTTTAGGTTGTTCACTTTTAGCTGTAGGGATGATAGAAGATTTTTCTTGTATTTTTGTCTTATCCCTAGTCAAGTCATCTACTACTTTCTTCAACTCATCTAACTAACCAATACTAGATTACTACATAATTGAGCTTGTAGAGTCAATTGGTCAAGGATCTTTTTGAGATCCTTTGCAGTCAATGGGTTTATGTTATGACCAAAGTTGTCAAGAAAATCCTTTACTTTTATTGTTTATATAGGTGTAGAAGTGTCATGTGGAGGACTTGGAGGTGGCAATTGTGAGTCTTGCACACTTTGTTCTATTTCCTACTCTGCAACAGTTGTCATATCATCTTTTTGAGTTTCCTTCTCCACTATATCATCTAAATTTTCTTTTTCACCTTTACCTTCCTTATCATTGTCACCTTCTCCATTGTTTCTCCCTTCAAAGGGATCTTCTCTCCTTCTTTTATAATTGCTAGGCCATAGATTAATTTCCACATTTAAGTGGAATTCTTAACAAAATCTTCAATCTTATTCTAAAGAATGCTAAAGGCTCTATATTTGGTTGCAAATTTGCTCCCATGCTTCTTATTGGCCTTGTTTATTTTCCCTTTTATGATCTCAAGCATTACTTGATCCAATGTTGACTTTCTTATTTCTTTCTCCATATTAATGTTAAAATACCATTTATTTTCAACAATAGAATATAACTCTTTGGGTATTGAATTGTCAAGTTCAAGTGGGGTGTTCCTGAACTTCTCCATCATGGGGTAGAATAATTCTTCAACCATGTTTTTTTCTCCTCTACTCAACTTATTAAAATAAATGCTCTTTAAGCTAGATAATTATGTATTACCTATAATATTATCACATATATTTTCTAAATTAGACTTGGTGATGTGACGTACCACTCTAAATTGGCTTGTGTCTTCTGACTTTGTTCTATCTTCATCTAAGTTAGGCCGAGCAACATATTTCCTTCTCAATTTCTTCTTGGCTAGACCTTTCTTCTATGTAGCCTTCTTCTTCTCTTACTCCTTAGCCTCTTTAGTTTTGGCTCTTGTACTTTCCCTTGTAGTAGGCTTAGCTAGACTTGGCTTGGTAGTTTTCTTACCCTTGGGCTGTGCTATAAGCTATTTCTAAGATTTTTTGTTTTTGGGCTCTAGCTTGGTTGGTGCTTCCTCAACTTGCTCTTCCTCCTTTGCATCTTCTTCCTCTTCAGCATCTTCTCCCATGCCTTGTGTTAAGGCAAGTGGCTCTTAGCCCTATTCTTCTTCTTCTACTTCAGCTATCGCTTCACCAAATTTTGCCTTAAGCTTTTTGACCAATTTGTCCTTTTTCTTTAGGGTTAAAGTAGTTTTTAACTCCATCTCCACCTTAGACTTTACAACATCACACTTTTATCAATGTCAACTACAAGTAATGTTGTGATTGATACTAAGGCCTCATCTATGCTTATCTCATATCCAAGTGGCCTTAGCCATCTCACCTTGGTACTGTTGCTTGGATATAAGTGTACTCAATGTCAACTAAAAAATAAATGTCATTGATATGTTGATCCACAAGGATACTGGAATCCTTATTCTTTTCTTCATGAACTTCTTGAAGTCCTAAAAAAAGCTTATCATTAAGGTTTCAAAATCAGCTCCCATCTTATTTATATACTCATTTACTTATACTACTATAGACCTATTTTTCTTCCAAATTATCTTACAAAAAGGTGGAAATTCATTCTAAACATAGAAAAATATTCATATCAAAATTGATCCAAACTTACACTAAGCACTCTTGGATCTCCTTCTTGCTCCCAAATTCTCCATAATCTGTTGCAATTGCAGTTCTACTAGATCATATGTATGATCCTTCTTGACAATTTTGTATCCCACATCAACTACAATGTAAGGTACACTATTTAGTCAACTTGACTAGTAGAATTTATGAGATATAGCCCTAACAACAAATTCTACAAGTGGATCTTTAATTGTGTCAATAGTCATACCTCTTTTATTTGACTTTGCCCCAGTGTTCTTCTCTATGACTTCTTTTGAATCACTCTTCATGATCTTTGGACATTCTAGGGTTGGATATCCTATTACCCTATGTATGATTCCTTTTGAAAATGGTCAATCTTCCAACCATAAGCATCCATCATGAATCCGGCTCAAAAATATTCTTATCCATTCAATTTTAAAAACTACAGTTAAATCTAGGGCATGAGTTAGGCTCTTCCTTTTAAGAATCTAAAACTCTTCCTTTAATACCCATTCTGACAAAGTTTACCCTAGGCTTGCCAAATCTCCATGTCACCAATTTCTCCAACTTTACAATTATAACACTTTCTAACATCTTACACCATAACAACCTTAGGTGGAATAATAGATAAAGTGCCAGAAGGGTCATTTTTGTAATCCACTTTAGGAATTGGCCTAAACTCTAGTTGTTTAACTTTATTACTGACCAACTGAACCTTAAATAGTTCCTTATCCTTAGGATTCTTAGAGCTAGATGCCATTTCTGAAAATGAGGGTTTCAAGATGTAAAAATTATGTAACTGCATAGCTTGACACTTGAGTAAATACCTTAAATTGATGATATCATTTTGAATTATTGTTTGAATCTGCTTGAATTTTTCATCCTTTCTTGAAATCACTTTTATTCTCTTCTCACTCTCACTCTATGTTCACAATAATGAAAAATGATCGAAAACTCAACTTTATACCCTTCATTACATAGCATTTAATGCTTAGTGCATATACAGCTATCCACTCGACTCCTTATGCAATTTTACTTTACTTGGCTTTCCTTGATTTTCCAACACTTAACATCCACTTGAGTTTCCCTTACTTGAATTCAATAATAATTTCCCTTTTACTTAGTAGCCACAACTAACTCAACCTTAACTAACTTTGGAAAACAACTCAACATATATTAGGATTGTATTCAGCATCTGAAGGCAACTTTCCTTAGTCTATAGCAATGTGAAAAATTTGAACATTTAACCTTGCATCTTTATTCATGCTAATCTATCCTATTTAGTGCTAACTTATTCTAGGAACTAATGTATGATAAAGCATTTAAATATTAGTCCCATATGCCTTGTTTTTCTTAGTTTGATGAAGTATGACCACTTGACCCTTTAGGTGAAGTGATCCCTTCATTTGATTTGTTGCATCTATCTTTCTTCTTCCATGTCTTATTCATCTCTCCTCTAATGTTCTCAACATCTAGCTTGCCTTCTCCCTTTTTTGACTCTGAGTTGGGTGCCTTTGATTTTGTTGGGTAGTGCTTGCTGATATGACCAATCTTCAAATAACTAAAGCATGTAGTTTAGCTTAACCATATATTGTAGCTTCCACTGAAATGTTTTCTTATGCAATTCTTAGGGTTGTGTCCATATTCTTGATAGTAGTGATAGCTATGTCTTGTATTGTAGTCCCAAGTATAGGAATTTTTATGGCTTCTTCCTTTATTTTATGACCATGTGATCTTGGATCTACACTCAAAGGCTTTGTCTCCAAACTTTTGACAATTGTAATAGCGTCCTTCAAATCTTGGTTCATGCATGGTCCTTGTCCTACATTCATGTGCCTAACGACCTTGTTTGTTGCACTTGTAACAATGTGTTAGATTCTTTGTCTTGGCATTCTAACTAACATTCTTATTGCTAAAAACATTAGTTATATGTCCTTTCTTTCCACAATGATGACAAGTGGGTTTGGAGTTCTTACCTTTGTCATTCATTTGTTCAACAGTCTTGGATGAGTCTCCTTCTTCAATTCTTGTATAGCCCAAACCTAATGTCTCTTTATTAGATCTAGGGGATATTAGTAGTTACTCAAAGTACTTGATGGCTTCATTTGGCTTGTTGAAGCTTTCAAAAAAATCCATTCTTTTTAGGTCATTCTATAGTTGCTCATTTTGAAACTTCAATGTAGTTATCTCAATGTCATTAACATTCAACTCATGATGGGCATTCATCATTTGACTTAGGGTATCTAGTTGCATGTTTGAGATCCTAGACAATTCTATTGATTTTTCTTCCAATTTGTTTGACAAGATTCTTTTGTCTTCTTGAATCATAGCCTTGTCTTATATGGCTTTCTTCTTTTTTTTAGTCATTTCACATAATAGTATTTCTTGTGATTCTTGCTCCAATTTGAGATTTCTAATCTCTTTAGCTTGTGCTCTATTCTTGTCGATGAGATATGCGATTGCTGCATCAAACTCACATGAGTTACCATCTGCAAATAACTTTGTGATGTCAACCTCCTTGTATTGGGTGTCATTCTCAACTATGGCACAAATCTCTTTCCTTCTCTTTAGCGAATTCCTCAAAGCATTTATGACTTCTTCCAATTGTTGTAGTAAGAGGTGTATCTCAATATCCTAATTCTCAATGGTTTTTCCCAACTTGTAGACTTCCATCTCAAGATCTTTTCTCCAAGATATAAGGCTTCTCCTAATGAGAACATAGCTCTAATACCAATTTTTGGGATTTACAAGTGGGAAGTATACATCTTGGGGGGGGTGTGAATTAGAAGTACTAAACTTTAACCAATAAAACTTTTAACTTTAAAACATTGCATCCATAAATATATAGAAATTACATGTAAAGAAAATGCATCCACATAAACATTTGACACTAGATATAATTACCTAGAAACCCTCCAATGAGAAGGTAAAATTGGGGTGGGGATGACACCCATAACTCTTCACTACTGCAGCAATAAAATTCACCTATTAAGGTTACATATTTTGACTATTCTCATTATCTACCCTATGGAAGGCTTGCCCTATTAAAAGCTTACAAGGATTGTTAGATCTTGCCTTATTAAAGGATTTTAACACTCTATCAAAAGTGTACCTAGCTAAAGCATTTACAAAATATTCACTGGGAATGTCGCCCTACTAAAGACTTTATATAATGGTTGTTAAACCAACCTATCTCTATAGGATTTCATTCTGCTAATTCAATTATTAGAAAGTACAATAGAATATTTGACTTGATTAATTGCACTCTACTATTACTGATTTTAGATCCTTATTTTGTCCAATTTGATCCTCACTAATCTGGTATGAAAATGCTATAAACTTGATTCTTTTGTTCCAATAATTGATTCTACAATTCTATCCTTTTTCTAAGTCACCTTCAACTTGATCAATTTATCCCTTTCACTTCCTTCAAATCTTTACTAGTATTATCTTCTGAGATACATTCTCTCTTACACACTTTGTAAAGTATGGGGCTTAATATCCTTAAAAAGATTTTGTGACTTAGGGTTAGGTGTGAATCTACGATTGAGATTCATCTTTCTCACTCAAATCTCTCCATTTTTCTAACTGGTTTCATGTTGATTGAATAGGGAATGAAAATAGATTCAACCTTATCTCTAAGCTTTGAGATCTATCCATATGTCAGCTCAAAAATAGTTTACATCTTAGTTTGTGAATTCTGTGTTACTTGACACTTGTTGATTATTGATGCTCAGCACATACTAATTTTTGTCTTTTTGGGCACATGCTCAACATCTAGTGTTCACTTGGCACTTGAAACTTTCTTAGCACTATTGGTTTGCTCAGCATCAGAATGACTCTACACTTGTTGAATTTCTTCCTTGGCACATATTGTAACTTGACATCTATATTATACTCAGCATTAACTTAGAAAATTTCTTAAGTGTGTTGACACTCAAATTTCAAAATCAATATGAGATCAACACATTCTACATCTCCAATCCAATAATAACATCATCCCCAACATCCTAACTCTCTAGTATAGCAACTTGGCAATCACCCAACTTAGAATCAATAGACATTCAACCCAACATCCCAACTGTGCCATGAAACTACCAACTGTGCTCAAATTGGCCCAAAGTGCACCATAGACATAGTTGGTGTTGTTGGAGTGCACTTGGTATTGTTAGAGTCCACTTGGGTACCTGCATAACCATTTTGGGTTCCTAAAATTGCATCTAGAAGCCTCTGTAGGTCCTCATTCTACGTATGACCAAAAACAACATCTTGCACCCAAAACTTCATTTTGCATCTTAGGACCTTTCCATATTTCATATCTAATCATCATAACCATCATTTTGAGTCCACTAAATGTTATTTTGAAATCAAAACCTTTGAATTTACTCAAAAATTTGAACAAAAGTATGAACCCTAGAGTATCTCATTATGTCAATGAATAATGGATCTTGACCATGGTCATTTTGTCATTTTCTTTTATCATTTTCTTTGGTCAAAATCTACCTCTATCAAGATGGATTTAAATTTTTCATTTTGATATTTTCACTTTTATCTCTTTTTGGTCAAAATCCAAAGTCTATTTTCATAACGTTAAACTCTTAGGTTAATACCTTTCAAAGATTTCACCTAAGTTTAGAACCTTCTCATTCACCATCGTCATAAAATTATCATATTCCTAGTCTCCCTATATGTCATTTTGACTTACCCTAGTGTTATATCCCCTTCATCTTGAATTCATCAAAATCCTAGCATCAATTCTACTATCAAACCCTATCAACTTTTCTATCAACCAACTTGTCTCCTTGATCACTTATCATCATTTTTCATATCCCAAACATCATTATCAACCTTAGCACACCATCACTTGCAAAGTACACCTTGTATACATCAACTTTCAACATCATTCCCAAGTCCAAAGTTAAACACTAATCTTCATTATTCATACCCTAATCTACATTTTCATCCCCTTTGGTCAAAATCCAAAATGTTACTCCATATTTGCATTTACATAGTTTCCCTAGGGCATTTTCACCTTTCATATAAAAAACCTAGTTCATTTTGCATCTCCTTAGGTTGCATAACATCCCTAAACACTTAAAAATAAAAAAAAAGACTCATATCTTGCATACCCACTTCCAGATTTCCAATTTTTGCCATATTTTACTGAATGCACCCCTATTTTACCAATTGCACACTTTAGGTGTGTAGTTGGTAGTTTTAGTGTGTAGTTGGTAGTTTTAGAGTGCATTTTTTAATTAGGGGTTTCATTCTAGGTTCCAAAACCCTAATCTAAAGTTCTATAGCTTGCAATGCATCCCTAAATGTTGGATAACAATAAAAAACACTCAAATCATTCATATTCTACATTTTAGTCACCCTAACACCTCTGTTTACCAATTGCATACCTTCTACTTACCAACTACTTATCTTTAGCACCCCAAGTGCACATAGGGCACACTTGGTACTATTGGAGCATAGTTGGTAGTTTAGGTGTGCACTTGCGAGGCAAAGAGTCTATTTAGGTTTTCCTCCATTGCAATTGAATCCTTAGGTATCATGCTAGAACTTACAAGGACACAATCAGCTCAATGACTCAAAGAACTTTATCAACCCTTATTTTCTAAGGTGCAAACACAACCAAAACCTCATCCAAGAACAAAGAAGAGAAATAAATTTCAACAAAACATTTGACGAAGATGAAATCAAAGCATCACAACCTTAACTTGTGTACCCACTAAGCATGTATCCTCAAAACCATAAAAGTCAAGAAATGGTGCAACCAACCCTAAGAAATGCATCTACTATGAGGTTTCTTTCAAACACTTCTCCTACACATGGAATGGTTAAATGGAGCCCTAACTTTGAACCCACATTTGTACTAATACCACTTGGAGGGGGAAGTGTGCCAACCACACGTGAGGATGAACAAACACACTCCTTTGAATTTAACAACCCAACACAAGTACCTTTGACACCTTAAAAATACAAGGTACTTTACACCTAAGTGATGATTTTGACACAAATTATGGTATCAATAATGAATACATGGCTAGGGATTTCTAGGACAAGACTTTCTACAAAAACTTCAAGCTTTTGGAAGCCCAAGAAATTGTCAAGTTTAATCCATGCTTGGAGGGGCCTAAGTTGAAACATCAAACCAACTCAACACTTGAAACCATACAACCCATGATTAATATGGATTTGGATAAGGGAAAACAACCTTTGGAGTTTTCAAAAACAATGATGACACCTATAAGATCCTACCAAAAATCAACCATTCAAATCCTCTAAAGTACATTTGAACACATCAAAATCAATCCCTTGTTTGATGAATTGTCATCAATAAATTGAAACAAAAATCTTCCTAAATATCCCAAAAGGACATTAAGACTTGATCTCAATCACATAATACTACAACAAGATGTGCCTAAAGGGACTTATACTCTAGGGATGCCAACTATACCTACTTTGGAGGAAAATCAATAAAGCACACACTTGCTCCTAACTTTACTAAATGTTATGACATCCAATGTTATGGAGCTTCCCATAAGTACACCATGTGAAACATCAATTACAACAACCTCTATTGACATACAAAGGAAGAGTCTTATTGAAATTTCACCCATTCCCATAAGGAAAACGTCTCATTGACAAATCAATATGATGTCCCAAGGAGAAACATCTAACACACAAGGATATCAAAGCAAAAACCCAAACCAATATTTTTTGAAGGTGTCCATGTCACCCATGTTTATGGGGAAGCTAAGCCTATGGTAGACTAGTTCACCAATGAAGTAGTCAAGCAAGATAAGGTGATGACTTGGAATTCAAGTGGGAATATTTTGGTAGAAGTGAGGAGTCTTATCAAACTAGAAAAAATCCAAGGAAGTGCGATGGAGATATTAATGTAATAATGTTAATTTATAGAATCTAGGGTGTGAGTTATTGTAATAATGAAATTTATAGAAAACATAGTCAAAAGGTGAGGTTATTAGTGTCATATCAACACATTTTGTAGGTAGATATTTTCATCCACCTTTTGTTCTAGGGTATAGAAAATTATTTTTTCACTTTACAAAGATTCAAAAAATAGAGCTTTCAAAGGGTTGGGAAAGGTTTGAAAAGGTTGGCATTTATGAGAATTGTAGGGGTGGAGAGCATAGAAATGGTGGGGGAATGGATCTGGAAGGAGCCAGTGGGGGAAGTGGAAAAATGGAAAGAAATGGCAAAAGTATGGCAGAAATTGGAGGAGGGAGGTAAAACAAATTACATTACTAAACTCCATAGCTTTGACCTAGATGTAACTAATATTATGGTAAAATCTTGGAAGGATGGGAGAGTTAAAGTGAATGGAGTTTTATTTCAGATTATAGAGGAAGTCTTTGCTCTTGTGTCTAAAATTTTGGTGCAAGGCTTCAAATTTTATAGAGATAAAAAGTTGTTAGTGAATGTAGTCAAGGATTTTGTAAAGAAAATGGAGGAGAGAAATGCTATGGTAAAATGTGAAATATACTATTAAATGGATTCCATCAAAAAACTTAGGAGGTATGTTTTACAAGTTGTTATAGAGCATATTTTATTGGATACTAGATTTGACTAGGTGAGAACCCATCACTTTGTTTTTCTTAATCATTTCTGTCATGGCATCAAGATTTCATTCTCCTTTTATTTATTTACTTTGATGAGTGAGGCTATCATAGGATACAAGAAAAAACCCTATGTGAATCCTACCCTACCTAAGGGATTATTGTTGTTAATTTATGAGCATTTCAAAGCCCAGACTTTAAGAGAATTTCCTCAGCTTGGTGTGGATGCCTCTGAGGTTTTAGGAAGCTCTAGTTTTTCCTCTAATTTGGAGGATATTGGAATTATCAACTCAGAGAGGAAGGAAAATGTTTCCTCTAGAAAGAAGGCTAAAGAGTTGGAGAAAAAATCACCCTCACCTATTATCCAAAGAAGGAAAATCCATAGAGGACATGGGCCTAAAATTATAGGCCAAGTGAAGAAGAAAACAATGAGGATAAGGAAGATATAAAATTTTATGATGATGAGGAGGAGGATCAGAAATAAAGAGGGAGGAACCAGTTGCAAAGAAAAGGAAGAGGGAAAAATAGATGGATGCTGAGGGGGTTTTGGGGTTAGGGTCGAATCTCTCTACTATTCCTCTTTCCCTTATTCATCCCCAAGAGTAGGAGAAGGAGAAAATTAGAGGAGAGGGTGGAGAATTGATTATTAAGGATAGGAAAAATGCATGGAGAAATTCTAATGTTAAAACATCCAAGATGGGGATCATTAGAGAGACAATGAATCCCCAAATTTTGGAAGAAAAATAAGGCCAACTCCAGTTTGTAGAACTCATCAATCCAACTATGGTGGCAATAATGGATAGTGCTAGGGAAATGAGCATGAATCTATTGAATAATTCTTGCAATAACATGATTGACAACTTTAGGTCAATCAAATGGATTTACCATGAATTGGAAGAGGTCAAGGAAAAAATTGGCCAAATGGAAAATAGTAGGAATGAGTCGGGTCTGGGAAATCAGAGGAATAAGGAGGATAGAATTAGTTAAGCTAAGAAGAGAATCTTGAACCTAGAAAGCTATAATCACCATCTAGTGAATTAAATGATCTCCATCCTCAATTCTATCAATGATAAAATTCCTTCCCTTATGGAAATGTTAAAATCCAGAGGTCTATTGGACAAGAGTGAGGACAAGGATAGGGAAAGAGCCAAGGTGGAAGAGGATGTAGCAAAAAAAATTGCTTTCACTAGCCTAGATAAGGAAGCCTAGATGAGTTAGGAGCAGATTGCTGAGGAGACTCATAAAGTCTATGAAGTAGGTCAGGCAATGTAGGAGCTCAAGTGAAAGATATAAGAGTAATAATTTTTTATTTATTCCTATCTTTTGTTGTTAGTTTATTGTTCTTTTTTGTCAAGTTAGTTTTTTCTTGTTCTAGTTTTTTGGATGTAAGTTGAACTGGCCTTTTCATTGGCCTTTGTGATTGGCTGGGCTTTCTTGCTTATTATAAGCAGTGTGACTTGTCTATATCTGGCTAGGTATTATATGCTTATTATCAGCCTTGGTTTTTGTTTTAACTATTGGGTATTAGGATCCCTATAAAACTTTCTTTTCTTATCAAAAACAACAACTCGAACATGATGTTGAATTCTCAAGGACATAACCAACTCCCATGACAACACCAACCTATAGTGGTACAAGAACTTAACATTTCCAATGCACAACCAAGTCAAAATCCACTTAACACATATTCAACATACCAACAAAAACATCAACCTAAACAACAACCTCAAGTGGTACAAGCATCCAACATCCTTGACACACAATCCAATGTAAATCCAATTGACTTGCATGCATTGTACCAATAACTATTCCAATAACAACAAGCCATGTTTGCTAAACAACAAAAGAAACTCAAACAATAGTTGGAATGTCAAAGATTCCTAGAACAATAAATTGCCTATTAACAACACTTGTTAGAACAACAATATATGCCACAACAACCTCAACAAATACCTCTCCAACAATAGTCACATTCATGGTCTCACATGCAACCAACACATGTATCTCAACAACAACCACAAAAAGTGATGCAACAACAACATGCGGTACAACAATCATAGTTGACACCACTACAAATACCACAAAAAATACCATAACATGTACCACAACAAGGACCCTTTTGTCTTTGAGGTACTAACATACATCCACCACCTAGCAACACATCACTGAATTCTTCAAACATAGAAATGTTAGAACCAAGTAGACATAGTTCCCACCATAGAAAATGATCTATTCATAGACCCAAAAGACTTAAAGAGAATACTATCATGAAAAACCCTAATGAAGAGTTACTACAACAATTTAGACAACATTCCAAACAAGTTAAGGCATTGGGAGTCTAGAAAAAACATACTCTATATATAGAAAGGGACTTACATCCTAATCCATTTGATAAAAAAATGTATATCCCTCCATTTCAAAAACATTTTGAGGCTTCAAGATTCAAAAAATAGTGAGGAAAAGGTAACCTTATTGATCACATCAGGGAATTTTGTGCCTCTTATACTAAACTCAATAATGAGCCCACCTATGTCATGAGATTGTTCTCTCATTCTCTTGGTGGGCCCACATTTGAATGGTACTCCAAACTTCTTGATACCATAAAAGCTTGGTTGAAACTCACAAAAAATTCATCTCCCACTTTGCATTCAACATTATAAATGAGGTTCTACTCTTTGATTTGTGCTCAACTAAAAAGAAGATAGGGGAACCATTTATCACATTCTTATCATGTTGGAGAAACTTAGTTAGTCAATGTTCACTAAACATTCTTGAAGAACAACAAGTTAATCTATGCATTGAAAACCTAGTCCCCAACTTAATGTATGAAATCAAGATCAAAAGACCAAGCACCATTTCCAAGCTGATGAGAAAATGAGCTAGTATTAAAGATGCTCTTATCCATAAGGGAATCCTCAAGATGAACAAGGAAAAAATAAACATTGACTCATCTAATGACAAGGCTATATTTTTCTCAAAAAAAAAAATGACCAATGATTGTATTGTGGATTCATGAAAAATTAGTGCAGCATAACCTCAACTAACTTTGAAAGGTGTAAACCCTATGAATTCACAAACTCCTAATCAAACACCACTTCCACAACATAAAACTGATACATCCCCATAGGATGGACCTTGAAGACATCCTTGTACCAAAGATATAAAATTCACACCCTTGGGGATACCTCTTGAGATTTATCTTCAGCAATTAATTAGTAATAACTTCCTATAATTACCCTTGATCAAATATGAACCACTAACTAAAGCCTTTTTGTGGGATGACAAGAAATTTTGTGATTATCACTGCACCAAAGGACATAAGATCTCATCATCTTTCAAGCTAAAACATGTAATACAAGACCTTATTGATTATGGTGTGATCACATTTCATCCATCACTATTGGCATCCAACTCTGATCACACTATTTTTAAGGATGCTTTGGGTAATCATGACAAAGAAAAGGCCTCCATTTCAAACTCAAATTCCCAAGCTAATGTAAACTACACATATATGGGATATGACTACACCATCCATTTTTTTAATGAGTTTGACTCCCACATATCCACATTCACCTTAAAGGCTAAATACCCTCATTGCACTGTCACTATGCATTGTACCAAGATCACCATACTAGGAGCTCCTTCCAGATCTAATACCTCAACTAGACCTACACCCCTAGTAGACCTGTTGCTCCTACTTCACCTAATTATAGCCTTGTTGAACAACTCAGCAAGACCCCTACACAAATATCCATTTTGGACCTACTACATGTGTCCCCTCAACATTAGAAGCTCTTGGATGAAGCCTTTAAAGAGTCAATAGTCCCAAATAACATTGATGTTACCTAGTTTCAAGCCATGATTGGGGACCTATCTCCATCACAATATATCAATTTTTACCCTTGGGATATTCCTAAAGATAGAACACAACCATAATGATCCCCTTCATCTCAAAATCCTTATCCATAATGCCAAGGTTAGGCATGTCTTCATATATGGAGAAGCAAGACTGAAGATCTGTACCCTTAAAGTTGTCATGGGTTTGGGTTACTTTAAAGATGATGTGGATCCCTCTTGTAGAATCACAATAAAGGCCTATGATGATGGTGAATGTTTCTCCAAGGGCACCATCATTTTACCCATAAGATGGCTATTGAAGACACATTATTCCATGTCCTAGATATCAAAATGAATTATAACATGATACTAGGATGCCCTTGGATCCATGCTATGAAAGTGGTGCCATCTACATATCTTCAATGTCTAAAGTTTGCCTACAAAAATGTGGAGGTTACCATCCTTGGTGATCCATATCCTTCCCAGTTCTGCACTAATCTAAGAGATGCTAATGCATACCAAGTCCCAAAAAATAATGAATCATAGCCTATAGATTCCTCTAAATATGTGGACCCTGATATACTCCTTAGTAAGGCCAAAGAAAAGATGTAGATTGAAGACAAAGGGTGTGGATAATACTTTATCTCTCAAGTATCCCTCATTAAGAAATCACTAGTTTCTCCCCAATCTCATGATAAATCACAACTATTGAAAGCACAAAATTTTGAGGTTAGTACACAAAATACCACTTCTATAAATGAGAATATTTCTATATGTATTGAGAAAGAAAAAGTAGAATAGGAACCCACTTTGGTATCTCCTAACAAGTATGGACTTGGGTCTATTATCATGTAGAAACAAGGAATAATTGGATCTATCACTACAAAAATATGACCTCCTAATGTGGGGCTTGGATTCAAACCTTTGAGAATAGGTTCTCCTAGTACTATCTACCTATGTGTGAGATTGTGAATGTTACGATAGATGAAAAGGCATCTAAGGACACCCAAACTAAAATCAATAATCCTTATGCACTTGACCATATATTTGTTAACCCCAATAATAAAATTAAATCAAATACCCATATCCATACCTTCAACTAGAGCCCATTCAACATTGATGATGAAATCCCCTCAAGTTGTCCTTAACTATTAGATTGGGACCATTGTGGACCACCAATTTTTTATCAATTCTACAATGATGATGCTGTTGTGAAAAACTTTAAAATCTATGAAGGCATTATGATTGACAATCATAAAGAAATAATTTCTCCTTAAGAGAACACTTTGACATATTTTGAGAAGTCAACTTCATCTTCCAAATGCAAAATTGAAAACAAAGAAAAAAATGACAAGAATAGGTCTCTTGGTGAAAACCAAAAGGTGTTATTAGACCATACAAAATAAAAAGCTAAGCACCTCCCAAGGATAAAAAAATGAACAAGATGATGTCATGAATATCAGTGTTCTAGTGTCAACACTCCACAAAGTCTTTTGGAGCTCGCTTGATCAACATTCATGTGGGAAGTCATTGGTCTCAATCCTCCCAATCTTTCCTTATATCCAGATGCTTATCCCCAAATCTACCTACGTAACTTGTCCAACACCCAAAATCAAACCTCTATCTAGAAAGCCTTTTCACATGTCATCATTAGTGACATCCCATACAAAGAATCTTTTGACCCATTTATCCTTAGATGCCTTGATTTTTGAGAGGTAGACATTGTCTTACATACAATGCACACTAGATCTCAAGGCCTTTATAGTGGTTTGATTTTAGCCACAAACTTAGAATGAATCCTATGTTATGGTCAATAATGGATCCAAATATTATCAGCTAGCAGCACCAACAATAGATTTCTTCTCAATGATCATCAGTGACATTCATGATTTTTTCTAAAAGTCCTTAAAAGAATAGTACAAAAATGGCAAAAAGTGATGAAAAAGAAAAGAAAAAAGTGAAAAAAGTCATGAAAAAAATGGGTGCCTTGATAAAAACCTAGCAAATAGGTGTCTTGGCACAAAAATTTGAGTCAAGAGAAAAATTTTGTCCACAAGTGAAAACCTGGCAAATAGGCACTTTGGGCAAGTACCATGGTGAAAACCTGGCAAACAGGCACCATGTGTAATCAGTTATTTCTCCTCCATCTATTGGTCTTTCATCTAGTTTTTCTCCTTTTGTCATTCCCTAATCATATCCTTCATAGTACAAGACATCCCTAGTCTTTGATCATGGCCCACAAACTAGTTAATGCCCATTTTTATCTTACCTAAGCGTCACCAATCTATACATACTCTGTCTTTGGCTTTGTACATAGTTTGCATCTTGTTTAGGGGCACATTACCTACATAGTACATGAGTTTGAGCTTGAACTAGGGGCATATCCCTAAGCATTTTTTATCCATTGGACTTATCGCATATCGAATTGGAGCTAACACTTGTATATGCTTAAAACAATTCTTAAAAAATCCTAAAAAATCAAATATGGTCCTAAAAAAATTCTAAAAAATCAAATACAATCCTAAAAAAATCCTTAAAAAATTCAAATATGATCATGAAGAAATCACTAAAAATCATAAAATGTCCTAAACAAATTCACTTAAAATCTTATAATGTCTTGAAAAATTGATAAAAATCAAATAATGTCCTAAAAAATCACTAAAAATCATAAAATATCCTAAAATAAATACTAAAAATCATAAAATGTCATAAAGAAACTAGTCATAGAAAAACATCAAATATCCTCAAAAATCCTAAGCATCACCAAACCCACCAAAAATTTCTAATAAGCCTTGTAAATAGTAACTATGGGTTATCCCCCTTTTTGCATAAACACTCACACTTTCACAAACTAAAACTCAAAGCACTACACTTCAATGACAATCACACTATCTGAGCAATGTGAACCAACAATCAATCCAATGTGTCACTATGAACCTATCAAATAAATCTACAAATAGAACTATCACATGATCAACCTAACAAACACTATCTGCAAACTTAAAACACTAAAAAGAAAGTAATAATTAACAAGAATAACTATTGGCACACACTGTTTAGTGAGTATTTTTCTTTTCTTTTTTTCTTTGATCTTGTTCCTATTCCAATTGATGATATAAACTAATCTATAAGAGTGGTCAAGATGGTTCATTCTCATCTTTTTCTTTTTTTCTTTGTTAAAAAATGTACCTTTGAGAGTGTAGGGCATGTATATATGCCTCAATAAGGATAAGGTCATTTTCTACCTACATTGTTCTTATTTATGCAAAACATTTGCATTTGCACTCTGGCCCTTTATGCCATGATGCATTGCATTGTATTTGCCATATCAAAATAAAGCTTCATTTGACATATAGTGCACTTTCTAAAAGCAAAATTCTTCACCTCATTCTAACTAGTCCTCATCTTGCCTCCTTAGTCTTCTATCATTAATCTCCTCATCCACCACCATGATCATGTATTATGATACACCAAATTATCTTCCTCCTTCATCCTACATTCTTGCATCATCATACACTATCTATCAACCTTCTATGGCTTTGCAACCAATCCAGCCTTAGTCTTGTTGGCTCTTGATTTAACAGTTTTACAAACAACAAAAAACTAGACAAATGCATCTAAAGCTAGCAACTTCCTATGATAGATACACTAGATTATAGTCTTGGGCCAACTATAAGGCATTACTCCTTCTTCACGTTAGGCTTTGCAAGACCTAGGTGGGTGAACATCAGATCCAATTAATATGGTACTAGTGCAAAACATATCCCTGGATCTAATAAAGAAAATTATACCCTTATTTCTCCTAATGACTCATGTAATAATCAAAGATCTACAGTACCTAGGTACAAATCTATTAAATTCATAAGTTGAGTGAGGGCATCACACTTAGGTTCTTCAACATGAAAGGGAAATACAATTGATTATTGATGTTGATTAATAGCATAACCCCAAATATGTAGTACTATAAAAAGTGATCTTATCACTAATCAGTGCCTAATTAGTGCAACACAAAAGGAATTTCATCATTTCAGTCAACTGGTCAAAAGTTATAACACATCAAACAGGGCTTCCTAGAATTTTGAACATTTCATATCAGTATGACATTGATAACTGACCAACTTTGAGGGATTAAAAACCTAGTCAAACAGACTTGAAACAACTCAAAATCTGAAACATAGGCTCTTAGGTATGGACACTAAATACTTCAAAAGCAGCAAGTCACAAAACATTTCTGGGTGCAAGATATTTAGTTGCAAACATAGGCTCCTGTGATTGTTTGACACCTTGGTGAAAAATGTAGATTTGACATTTGCTCAAAATAGGACTCTGCCAAATGATTCAAAATGATAGTTTATGATCATGGAACATGTAGATGTACTAAATAAAAGGTGCTAGAAGCATTAAACACCTCATAGGTCTCAAAGGTATAGATGGGTACACATGCATTAAAAGCGCTTATGGGACTTAAATTTCTCAATGGTGCTCAAAATTGGGGATACAATTTTGAGCACCAACAGTGGCTCTATTTGGGGATGCATGTCCCTTGTAGGCATGGTAAGGATTTAGATCTCTGGGAGAAGCAAACCATTCCCAAAACTTCAAAAAAATTATCTTGAACAACTTTATTGAAAACAAGAAACAACAACAACTACTATATACAAACGATGGCCCTAGGCCAGCAAAAAGTTTTCAAAACTTCTTACCTCTATCGAATACCTAATTCTCATTTACACTTCTTTGAGGTAACCTAAAATTATCTTTTTCAATTTTACCAATCAGATTAGCATCTTGGATCATATCACTTGGCAAAATGAAATTATCATCATTCTCATAGTGACTATAAAATTCAAAGACTATTTCATCTTCATGCTCACTATGAGAAAAAACATCAGCATGCTCATGACTACACAAACTGAACTAAGAATCAAAATCTAATGATGATTCATGCATGCTGATCAAAAACACAAAAACTCCATAATCTACATCATTCACCAAGTTGCATGTACCAAAAACTTGCAACTCACCTTGTGTCTCTGGATGTGAAGAATATGTGAAATCTGATTGTTGCCTACTTGCAACCATGTTACTCATCGAATCAAATTTATCCTTTGCTGACACCTCTTCACATTCTTCAAACAACTAATTAGTTACCAAACATGGAAACTCATTCTAAAAGTGTTGATCTAAACTATGCTGATCACTATCATTTTCTTCATCTAGCTAAATGTCGGAATAAACCTTGAACTTATATTTACAAGACTTATCAGCATATAAATAAAATCTATAATTTGATTGACAATATTCACTATTTTCCTCTTCATCATATGAAACATCAAAACATATTGTAGCAAAATCAACATGAGAAGAATTTGAAATAGCATTAACCTTCCCTTCATTAACATTCCCCGCATCCAACAAATCATCATGTGAAAAGACATATGAGGTATTATCATCTACACCTCCAAAATTTGATAAGGATTGTTCAAATTCCACATCTCTATCTACATCAAACTTTGGGGAAGTAACTTGACTGAATGAAGAAACATTATGATAGAAAATATGAAGATCTTTAGAAACACTTACTTGCTTTTCAAAATCATGAGCCAACAAATCAGAGATTTCATTAGGGCTCAAGAAGAATGCCTCACAAATCTTCTCCCAACTATGATTGTCATTCGGATAACATGAAGAACTTACAACAGCAAGATTATTAGTATAACAATCTAGAAAATTGGAATTGTTACAACATTCATTCTTATCATAGCAATCACTACCCTTACTCCTGTTACAAATTTCTTCAAATTCATATTCACTGTAACAAAAATTATTTTCTCTTTCATATCCATCTTTCTTATGCTGATTGTAATTACCTGATTCAATTGCATTTGAATCCGCCTCTTCACATTCAGAAGACTGATCATCTTTATATACAAATTCATTATATTCATTACTACCTTGAATTTCAGCATACTCATTATCATCATTAGGAGATATGTCATGAAATCTATAATCACTGCTTTCCATCTCCTCAATGAATCTTTCAATTTGCACAAAACCTTTGTAATCTTATAGGTGCTGGCCAATTGACTAAATCGGGTACTAGAACATCAAGGAAAACACTAGGCAAGGACGATTCCTCATGTCTACAATGAAAAGGCATCTTGCTGATTACTAATTTAAGCCTTAAATAACATTGTTCAGCACTTAAACCTTGAGTACTCCCTACCTCAATTATTATAAGATTGACAATCCTTTTGCAGACTAGTCTATTCAACATAGCAATGTTATTATTCACAATTTCTAAACTCTCAGAATTTTGCAAACTAATCTTAGATATGAGATCTGACTCCATTACAAAACAAAATTTCTACCTCCTCCTTCTAGTGCTCAAAATCACTAAATAGAGGCAACCATATTTTTAACATTTGACTTCCATGAAAAGAAAACATGAAAACCAAAATATCTGAAGTGCTAATGCTAAACTTCGATCTACTAATTTGGCATAAGTGCAAGACTGAAATTCCTTCACACCACTAGTCAAAACTTTGTAGAGCCACCACCTCTTTACAAGATCTTTACAAGAGGAATGAAATAATCACTACTATGATTAATTTTTGCACTTCACTTTCTTATAAAAAAAAATTGCAAACAACACTTAAAAACTTATCAAGAATTTAAAATTCCTTTCTAGGAGACTATCAATAGCTTATGATCTACCCATACAATTGAAATTCCTTCAAAATTTTACAATGCAATCAACTAGGTAAAATTTGGCACAAATATTTGAGAGTCACCACTCACACTTTGTGAGAAATAAAACATAATTTGTCACTTGACAAATCTGAACCAGACCTTCAATGTAAGAGAAAATTGCAGATCATTATCATCTTGAAAAAGAAATATACTTTATAAATCAATTCTTGACTCTGAACTTTTATCAACAACACTTGCAAACTAAATTGATTGAAGATAGACCTATTATAGTCATAGAACACAATTTTAATCCAATTTCACAACATATTGTTGTCCATGAATAAAGCTTCACTAGGGATCACAAAACCTTGCATACAAAATTGAATATGCAAAATACATCAGAGGTTTCTAGCTCCATAATTTAGGCATTTACAACCTTTTTCCCTAGTAGAGTCACTATTTTTTTGGCTCCTAATTTAACAGTTTTACAAACAACCAAGAAACCAGACAAATGCATGTAAGGCTAGGAACTTCCTATGATAGATACACTAGACTACAGTCTTGGGCCAACTATAAGGCATAACTCCTTCTTCACTTCAGGCTTTGCAAGACTTAGGCAGGTGAACCTCAGATCCAATTAATATGGTACCAGTGCAAAACATATCCCTAGATCTAATAGAGTAGATTATACCCTTATTTCTCCTAATGACTCATGTAATAGTCATAGATCTACAGTAGCTAGGTGCAAATCTATGAAATTCATAAGCTGAGTGAGGGCATCACACTTAGGTTCTTCAACATGAAATGGAAATACAATTGATTATTGATGTTGATTATCAGCATAACCCTAAATATGTAGCAATATAACAAGTGATCATATAACTAATTAGTGCCTAATCCATTGGGAAATTCCATGAATTCAAAACATACATCTATGATATCAGGACATATTTCATATACCCAAACATCAGATCTATCTAATCACCTTGTGATTTAGACATTGGTGTTCATCTAGATCTCATTGTCATGAAATATCCTTCTCAACATAACCAACAACCTTGTCAAACACATCAAGCATTTACTTGGGACTTTGTTCCAACATCAAAATACATCAGACATAAAACCTAAAGGGGATGCAAATGGATCTTAGCTCTTTGTTCCAAGACCACACAAGACTATAGATTATTGAGATAGGAGATGAGAACCAAAATGAAGCTAATGGAATTCTTGCTCATATGTATTCATTTCCTTGAAAAAATACAATCAAATGCATGCAATTAAAAACACAAAATACCCTAATAGATCTAAACTACTTGTATTATCTACACTACTATTGTTCACATGAGAGAATTATGCTAAAGAATATGGTTTCACAGTAAAACACTGGAACCCTATTGGTATTACCCAGAGCAAACTGCCAACAACCCTTACAATGAAAGAAAGATAGAAAGATATAGGAGAAGATGAATTCTTGGATCTAATATATGCCTAACATGTGTCCACTTGGAATTCAATCTTTTGCAACTAAAAAAATTCTTTCTCCCTTCTCCCAATCTGATCTGATTTGGTTTCATCATTTTTGATATTACTGATTTGCAAATATCTTTGTTGAAATGATGAAAACTTGTTGAGTCACCAAAATATTTGCAAACTTCATGAAATGCTTGGTAAAATTTGAGTTTTATTGAGTGAATCTGATCAGAATTTGACCTCAACTGCATATTCACTATCTTTTACTGATATTTAGGTCATTTCCATGTTATAAAATAGTTCTAAACTTCATTACCTAAATATAGTTACAAATTATTGACTTGATAAAAAACCTCTTATAGCTTGAACCAATCATGCTCTGTGCTAAAACCAACTTTAGAATTGAAAAATTTGGATTCTCCTTGTTTCAACGATATATAACATTGCATTTTTTGATTAGCAGGAACCTCCAAAATTTTTGTTTGAAAAACACTCGTCTGCCAGGGCTCTGTGACTTGCAACCCTTTAAAATTTTTAATTTCTCAAAACTTTAAAATCATCTGAAGTTTTTACTTTAGAAAAAACCCCTTTTAAATTTAAAAAGGTTTACTTGCACGTGCAATTCACTTTGAAAAAATAATTTAAAATTATTTTTTATATTCTAAAATTTTCCCCTTTCCTCACTGAGGCCACTAGGTGCCACTCAAGTTGCCATGTGGCAGCCCTTGATAGGCTAGTCTCTACCACACATTCATTCACATGGTACCACATCATCACTGCCTCTTTGTCCCCTCACCACCACATCACTACCATGTTTGCAAGGTTGCTATGTCACCATGGTAACCTCTGTGCACCTTTCCTATAGCGACATAGCAACGAACGTCAGATTATCCACATGGAATGATCTTTGAGCTTGGATTCAATTTCCTACCATGTCATCATCTAGCTAGTTCATTTAAAATTTTACTTTGGTTAACATCATCAAACCCCACATGCTGTACACGACTTCCTTAGCTTGTAAAATTTGATGTCTTTAATACATCTTATGATATGTGTTGATTAGTATTTAAGGACTTCAAAATATCTTCTCCCAACAAATGTGGGATAAAGGCTCCCATTGTATTTTTTATCACTCCACTCTCTTCATCTAGTCTTTCTTCTTTTCAGATGGATGGAGTGACTTTTGGATCTGGCATGAGCCTTTCCTTCATTCACAGGTCTCTTCTCTGACTGAGATGCCTCTACTGTAGAGTTTTAGTGGAGAAAATGTAGAATTTTAGAGGAAAAACATGCAGCTCTTGAGCCCAACACCAATAGGATGTCTTGCCTTGGCTTCCCCTTTATACACACTCCCAAGTTGCATCTGAACTACACTTTTGTTTCCCTGAATGCGGAAGAGCCTCATGGGCAGATTGACATAATTGGTTAAGGTTTTTGTTTCTATCCAAGAGTGGATGAGGGCTCTCGCATCCTACCCAATGAGTTTGAGTATTGTCCTTCTAAGTCCAATGACAAAGCTAGCAGCGAGCAATGTGACTTTCATCAGTGCCTCCACTTCCTATTAACTCCTCTGGCCTACCCATGCTACTGGCTCCTTTTTAATGCATTCTTTTCCTCAAAAGGCAGCTCCTCCATTGATTTTGTGACTTCCTTTGGCTTTTGGATAAAGCTATCTTTCTCCCTATTACTCTTCATACAAATGAGGTTCTTTGGAATTTCTTGCAACACTACAAATAATTCGAAAGGAATAGCTTCTAGCATGGACTCCTTTCCTTTTAACCCTCACTACCAAAATTATCCACTCTTTTCATGCTCTACATTAAATCTCTCTATGCAAGGCTTGCAAACCCCATGGATTTCTCCCTCTTCCTTGGTGACTACCCTTTTTTGATGCGTGGATCTCCTTGGCATCAAGGTTCATCTACCTTCTACAAAACTAGATAGGTCTTCAAGTTGGAACATCTTTTATCCTTGTACAATGTAGCCAAAAACCTTGAATGTTGAGGACAGCCAGCAGTAAGAATTGTACATGTCACAACAACACTAAGTACTTGTTTTTGTGCCTCCTCATCTATGCGATTGTCCCCAATTTGGTGTTTCTCCATCTATGATATTTCATAATAGTGTAGTGCAGCTTCTAGAAATCTACATTTCATGTCCCAAATGCATACATAACAAACCTTATATTCCAAATTCAATGCTTCATCATGGCTATTGCTTACCAAAAATGAATCTTTTTTTAATATAAAATTCTACATTAATAGCATCATCATCCTCAAGGTATAATCAAGCAATCTAAACACACTTTGATAACTTGTATGTGTCATCAAGATCCCTAATTCTGGAATCTAGGTGAATCCTACTCAGAATCTAAGCATCTTTTCACCATTGATGTTCATCCTTATATAGTTTTGCAAGCTTTTACCTGATTATGGATACCTATTCTTCAAAAGAAACAACTCTGGTCTAAAACTGAGCCAGAGCATAATGTGCAATCTATTTGTGACTTTTTTGAAAATTCACTGAAGATAAGCTTCATTTCTTTGGGGTTTATTCTCTAGAAAAGAAAAAGGTAAGATATCCTAATCTCGAGGTACCCAGATGAGGATCTCTAGAAATAACATGTTAAATTTTTGAGATGACTTTCTTTATCTACAAGAAAGAATCAATGAACTTGCTTAACTGCATTTTGATGCTTGCTAGATTGGGAGTTTGTTTAGAGATTTTAAAACTCTTCATGACATTTCTTATGAACACTATATTGTCTTCCTCTAAATATAGGGATGTGTTAACCTTCTCATTCTCTTTAGTGCCATGCCTTAGAACCTCATCATGCCTTATAGATCTGATGAAATTAGTTGAGCCCCAAAGTGGGTCTGACTAAAAAAAAATTCATTTTCAACAATTGATCATCTCAAATTGATCTACTCATCATTTGATACTGATTGGATTCAAAATCAAGTACTTTTCTGTCATTAATAACTCGTTTTATCACTTTCTTGCAACTTGTCAATTTTGTGTGAGGACATCCCTTGACTAGCCTTAAAAACTAACTAGAACACCTGATCGGGCTATGAAAAATAACACACTAATTCTTTGTTCTACATACTCTCACCCTGTCGACTCTTGTCTCATGATAAATTCTCAGTCAAAAGATACTGACTTTCAAATTTTCCCACTTAAAATCACCTACAAGAAAACATGTTAGAAAACACTAAATCACGTTCCAAATTGGCTTGGAAAACTAGGTAAACTAACACTTGGGAAGACAAAAATTGGGTATTGGTTCTCTATCATGTAGTGAATATAAATCTAGGATTTGGGCTCATGATGAATAATTGAGCACAAATGGGAAGCAATCAAAGTGGGCTACTCAAAATTTGTAGATTGGAAACATTGACAAAAATCATTTTTTGCCAATGGAAATGACTTGGAAATGTGTGCACATGGATTTGTCATGACTTGCAAATTGACACACTTAAAAAAATTTCAAAGGAAAACATAGTGGTACAATCCATTCAATTTTTCCTATCAAAGATTTCAAGTTATAACATGACGTACATGGGTACTGACAAATCTGCAAATACTTACACCAATCAAAAGATAGAAATTGCATTTGGAATCATGTTTGAAAACTGATCAAACAAATTCTTCATAAGATCAAAATTGAAACATAGCATGTCTCTGACCTCTAAAATGCAACACAAAAGGAATTTCATCATTTTATTCAACTATTCAAAGGTTATAACATGTCAAACAGGACTTCCTAGAATTTTGAACATTTCATATAAGCATGACATTGATAACTAACCAACTTTGAGGGATTCAAAACCTAGCCAAACAGACTCGAATGACTCAAAATTTTCAAAAATAAGCTCTTAAATATGGACACTAAACACTTCCAAAGAAACAAGTCACAAAAAATTTCTAGGTGTAAGATATTTAGTTGTAAACAAAGGCTCCTGTTGCTATTTGACACTTTGGTGAAAAATGTAGATTTGACATTTGCTCGAAACAAGACTTCACCAAATGACTTAGAATGATAGTTTATGATCATGGAACATGTAGACACACTAAATGAAAGGTGTTAGAAATAGTAAACACTTCACAGGGCTCAAAGGTATAGTTGGGTACACATGCATTAAAAGTGCTTATGGGACTTAAATTTCTTAATGGTGCTCAAAATCGGGGCTACAATTTTGAGTGCCAACAAGTCTAACCTTTGGAAAACAAAGTTTGACCAAATTTGACTGATTTCACCCATTTTATGACCTCTTTCTATCATTTTTAGCATGCACAGAATGTTTCAAGTCATTCCAAGTCCAATCAGGCTAATTTTGGCCACTAGAGCCTTTTGGGGCATAGTCTACACTTTCAGAATATAGTTGGGCTTCCAAAGTTTTCTCAAGGTAGACTTGGCATCCTCAAGTGCACCATAGGCTAACTTGGGTGCATTTTGGGTGCACTTGGGGTAGTAACATGCCTAGAACTACTCCCAGATCCCCTATGTTGCACTCCAAAGCCCATAACTTTTGTGTTTCAACTCCAATTTGCAATCCATCAGTTGCATTAGATTTGTGTCTTTGTTGTGAAAAATTTGACATATAGTTTTCTTCATTTTTTAACTTTATTGAGTGGTAACCCCTGTAGAACAAGATTTAGTATGCAAAGAACATTAACAAATAAAGTAAACATTCACAAACCAAAAACTAAATTCACATATATGCTTAGACAAAGAAAGCAAACAAGAAGTGCAAACCTCACAAGAGAAAACACTCCATTCTTTCTTGATTCTTTAGATGTGTCCTTTTGCTGTGGATGTATGCTCAAGATGCTCAAAAGCTGCTTCAATGGAGATGGGTAATGGCAAATTGGTAGCTTTGTGAGCTCTCAATTTGGCATTATAAGGGTAAGATTGATGGCTTTGGTTTTCAAAATAGCATGGTAACTTTAGCTCAAAGATTTTTGATGAAATGGCTTGGGATGAGATTCAATTTATAGGCTAAGGGGTAGAGGGATGGAGGGCTTAGATGCAAGGATGGATGAAGGCTTAAGGAGGGCTAAGATGCACTCAAAGGGGAGCACATGGATTGTGCTTGTTTAGCACCAATGGGAAGGTGACACTTGTCACAAGGAGGATGAGTGTGAGAGGGTAGGGTAAAGGGTTGGTTAAAGGCATGATGAGTGGGGTTGAGTATGTAAGAGGTATGTAAGAGGAATGAGTGTGGAAGAGGGAAGAGTGTGGAAGATGGGTGTAAGAGTCATGAGTGGGCTTGTAAGAGTCTTTTATGTTTCGTAAGAGCACTCATGACTTAGTGGTTGGGCTTTTTGAGGGGAGACTTTGGTTTGAATTAGGAAATTCTTAAACTTGTTTAGGGAATGTGACAACATTAGGGGGTGGATTAGGCTTGGGTTTAGGATTAGATTAGGGATGTTAGAGATGTACAAGTGGATGGCATTAATGAGGGTGGGTGAGTTAGTGGCTAAGCTTGGTTAGTATGGGTGGATGGGGTGGATTAGGCTAAATGGAGGATTAAAGATAGGTTAGGGGTTTTTGAATTTGAGGATTTCATTTATCAAATAGATTTATTTAATAAATGGGGATTTTTGGAATTAGATAGAAGAATAGGATTTAATTGATAAATAATAGATTATTTGATTTATCAATTAGGACTATAGATGATTAATTAAATTAATCAACTAGGGATGGCAAAGGATTAATTAAATAAGAATTTAATTAATGATGCCTTTATAGATGGCTAAATTAGATTACCAAAGCAGTGGAATCAAATTTAGGTGTCTACAACCCCCATTAACCCTCATTCTGCACTCTAGTGCCCATAACTTTCACATTTGAGCTTTGATTTACAATTTGTCAGTTGATATGGCTTTGTCTTCATATTGTCAAAAAATAGACCTATAATGTACTTATCTCAATCAATTTCTCAAGGGGGAACCCATAAATATCACCCATACTAGGACATGCTTTTATGATTTTTTCATCAGGATTCTTTGACACAATACTCTAAATCACATTGCATCGAAGAGGGGAAAAATGTAGATGCTCAAAAATGGTTCACATCTATGGTTTCATCACTATTTCTTACTAAATTTCCCTATTTCCTCATTTCACTAATTCCAATCTTTTGGCTAACTTGATTATATCTCAACAAAATTCTTTATCATTCATATCCTCTTGCTCATCATTTGCACATCATTTCAAAATCGTATCCAATCAACACAAAAAACATTTCATCATGTTGAAATCATATCAAATCAACTCAGAATCACCCCAAATCTACCTAAAATCACCTAAAATTAGTCTTAATCAACCTAGAGAATGTATCAAACATCCCAAATCTACCATCATTTGTCCAACTCTAGGCATATGCATGGCTCTCAGTGCTTTGGAAACCTATCAATCCATTAAACCTATCAATCTAACCTTAGTACAATTATAGCTCTCAGTGTTAGGTCAAATCATCATTCTTGTCATTTGATCATTGATGTTATTGAGTGCCTTAGTATTAGATCACAATATCATCAAACCATTTTAATAACATCAACAACATCCGTTAATGTTATTATGATCAACCATATCAGTCAATCTTGACCCTATAGCATTTACAATATTAGTTAAATTTTAAGTTTTCTTAATTCATATCATGTGTCCTTTGTGTGCTATCAATTTTAATTAATCAATCAATTTGACCATGGCTTTGGTCTATACATCATCATCCTAGTCATTCTACATAATCATCACATTTTCATCAAAGGATATTGTTGCACTAATCTAATCAAATTGGCCAATCATCTACTAATTTTCTCTATAGGATTAAATAACCCATAATTTAACCCTATGTCATTTTACTATTTATTCTTCCTAACTAACATCCTCAATTAATTAATTTGACTCATCATTCAAAAACCATAAAAGTTCACAATTTCCTAAGTCATATACTCCACCATTAATTTTCATTTTACTAATTTCTATTTGTGTGGATATATGGATTTTTAATTTAGATATTCTGCATAATATTGACAAAATATTGACATCATTGTGACACATGGGTATGACACATCATGGATTCTCCATTTATACTTGTTCGAGATATGTCATAATCCATATATTTTTATTCTCTTACGCATGCCTATATTTTGCTTCTATTGTCGTAGATTCTTGGCTTTAAGTGTGTTCAAGGTGTTACATGATGTGTCCTAGATCCTCTTCCATTTTAGTCATGTTTAACTTCCAAGCATCATACAATCCTAAGTTTGGCATTTTGTGTCATATGTGTCATAGGAATCTCTTGCCAAGTCTCATATCCAAGGTGACAAGTCCAATGATCTCATCTTGAATGTTGATTATAAATTGAGCATTCTTCCTCTCATTTTTAGTCCTTCAAATGCTTCTAATCCTTTAAATCATTCAAGTCCTTCAAGTCCTTTTGTCTTTGGTCTCTCAAGTTTAAATCACTTCTTCTAGTATTCTCATACAATTATCATATCATAGGCTTTTGCTTCCTAATTGTGTGCATTATAGACAATTGGAGCTACATCATATGGAGAAGAAAGAAGGACATGGGAGCTACAAATGAAAGAGGGGGTTTTAACTTTGTGTTTCTTTCTTTGTTTATTTTTCTTTCATGGTAGACTAGAGGGTGTCAATTTATGTTTATTGAGTTGTGATTTTCTCATAGTATGTTAGATATTAGCCCATTTTATGGTCCTAAAACTATCAACATTCTAGACAATGAGTATGTAAAGGTAACAACTAATCATCTGATTGTTGATAAACTAAGGAAAATGATAGAACACAACCAAGAAATGTTGGATATTGCCTCATCCCTAAGCTATGCTAAGTTTAAGAACCTAAAAGATTGTGATAGTGTGAAGAAGATGTGGGACAAACTAATGACCATATATGTAGGTGATGACAATATTTTAAGAGCCAAATTAGAAAGCATGAGAGGAAAATTTTAGGACATGAGAATGATGGAAGGTGAGAACATAGTGCAATATTGTACAAGAGTTGAAAAGGTTGTTAATGCTATTCATAGAGAAAATGGAGAAATCAAATATGAAACTATGATAAGAAAGGTATTGAGGACTCTACTCCTTATCTATTTCATTAGAGTCTTTGCAATCCAAGAACTAAGATGTACACTAGGTAAGACTTTGACCTTAGAAGGTGTAAGTGGTAGACTTACTACTTTTGAGATGTCTAACTTTGATAACTACACACCATCTACTATTGAGTCTACATTCAAATCACAACTAGTTCTTAGCAAAAAGAAAGGAAAACATGTGAAAAGTGACAGTGATAGTTCTAATGATGAGATTGATAAACTTGAATTCCTTATTAAAAAGGATTTGGAAGATTAAGAAGTAAATACAAAGGTAAATTACCTATTATTTGTTTTTCATGCAACAATGTTGGTCATATTCCTGCTAGTTGTCCTAACAAAAAGGATAAGGATGAAAGGAAGGAAAACAAGTACAAGGGAAGAAGAGATGACAAAGACTTCAAGAGAAGAAAGGATGGAAAAGGTAAGAAATATTTTTATTTTTTTGTATAAGAAATTGATAATTAATCTAAGAGTATTGATGATAAAGTTATCTATGTTTCTATCAAAGAAGATTCTGATGAAGATGAGAAAACTGCATTAATCTTTTATGTGAATAAAAGTGATAGATGGATAATTGAAAGTGGATGCTCCAATCATATCATTAATGTGATAAAGATAAATTTGAAGATATTGGTCCATATAAATGTAGATGTGTTAAATTTGGTAATGATATCCCATGTGTTGTGAAAGGTAAGGGTACCATTCAACTAATTGGTAAGATAACATGTGACAATGTTTATTGGGTTGAAGGAACTAACTATAATTTTTTGAGTATTTCATAGCTGAAAAAATAAAGTTACAGAGTTGAATTTCACAATTACAAGGCCATGATACATGATGTTGATGCTAAGATAGTTGGAAGTGGCGAATAGACAAGAGGTATCTTGTTCAATCTAGATTTATATAGTGAGGTATGTTTGTTTGCACAACAAGAAGATGTCTAGTTATGTCACAAGAGACAATGTCATGTGAACTTTGACAATTTGATAAATATTAGTAAGATGAAGAAAGTAAGAGGTTTCTTAAACTAAAGAAGCCTAACAATTCTACACGTAAACAATGTCAAATGGGGAAAATGATCAAGTCTAGTTTTAAGAGAAGAACATACATAGCTAATGATATTTTGGAATTGGTTCATACTGAACTATGTGAACCCATTGATGTTCAAAGCTTTTGTGGAGATAAGTATTTCATTCTATTTGTTGATGACTACTCTAGAATGATGACTCTGATGTTTCTTAAAGTTAAATCTAATTCTTTTTTAGTTATATAAGTGGTATTTAGCTAGAGTAGAAAAAGAAATAGGGAAGAGTCTAAAGTGCTTGAGATCTAATAGAGGTGGTAAATCCATTTCCAATGAGCTCAATACATTCTACAATGATAGAGGAATTAAAAGATAGATGTCAAAACCAAGGAGAAATAGAATGGAAAAAAAATCAATAATGGACTATGCAAGAACACTAATGGTGGAGAAGTGAGTATCAAATAAGTATTGGAGATAAGCTATTAGCACTATTGTCTATACCCTAAATAGAGTACAAGTTAAGAAAGATAAAAATTCTACACATTTGAATTGTGGTATGGTTATGCTCCTAATGTGAAATATTTCAAAATATTTGAAAGAAAGTGATATATATTGAAAGATAATATGAATGGAAAATGTGATGCAAAGAGTGAGGAAGGTATATTCCTAGGATATTCCACTAGGAGTAAAGCTTATAAGTATTTAAACTCTAACACTAAAAAAGTTGTGGAAAATGTAATTGTGAAAATTTATGAGTTTGTAGAAAGAAGCTACACTTCATGTAATGAAGGACCTCAAGACTATAACTTACATTCATCTATGTGGATGATGATTCTCCTAGAACTCAAAATGAACAAGAAAATAGAGTTGCAAGTTACCATCAGACATCAAATGATGGAGTGCAAATACAAATTATTGAGCAATAGAGAGTGGGTGCCAAGAAAAAAGATAAATTATCTAATTCATAGACAAACAATGTTGACCATCAGATAGCAAATGTCAAGCATGCAGAACATGAACTAGAATCTTAACAAGAAAGAGAAAATCAGTGTAAGATTGTTTTTCAAGATGAACCTACAAGAGAACCAAAAAGGAAATTACCTATGCTAGAAAAATATGTGAGAAGACATCACAAACCTAAATAAATCATTGGTAATGTTGAATCAAGTGTTATGGCAAGAAACAAGCTCAAAGATGATACATGCTAACCCTATGAATTTGAGACCAAAAAAGTGAAAGATGCTTTGGAAAATGAAGATTGGATTTAGGGAATGAGCAAGGAAATTGAATAGATTGAGAAGAACAATACTTGGACTTTTCTTCCAAGACCTAAAGACCAAAATGTTATTGGAAAAAAGTGGGTGTTAAGGAAAAAACTCATTGAGAGTGGTGAAGTAACAAGAAATAAGGTAAGATTAGTATAAAAAGGATATGCACAAGAAGAAGGAGTTGAGTATGGAGAAAAAATTTCTCCTATGGCAAGACTTGAAGGAGTCAGAAATCTTCTTCCATATTCAACCTAGAAGAATTTTAAGGTATATTAAATGGATGCCAAATCTACATTTTTAAATGGTATACTTGAGGAAGAAGTGTACATTGATCAACCTGAAGGATTTGTAGATCCAGAATAGAGGAACACGATATGTGAACTAAAAAAATTCCTTTATGGATTGAAGAAAGCCCCAAGATCATGGTATGAAAGATTGCACAATTATTTGGTGAAGATTGGGTTTAAAAGGACAAATGATAACAATAATCCATATTTAAAGAATGGTAAGAAAAATGTAGTATTGTTATTTGAAGTATTATTTAATGATATTATATTTGGAGGAAGAGAAGTGTTATGGAAATCATTTGCTAATGAAAAGAAGAAGGAATATGAAATGTCTATGTTTGGTGAGATAAAATTCTTTGTTGGATTACAAGTATGCCAAATAAAGCTTGGAATTTTAATTACACAATCCAAATACATCAAGTAGATACTAAAGACTTTTGGTATGGAATATTCAAGGCTAGTGAGTACACCTATGTCAATAGGACATAAGTTATCTAAGAATGATGATTCTACTATTGTGAACTAGACCCTATATAGATCCATGATTGGAAACCTTCAATATGTTATTCACACTAGACCAGATATTGCTTTGGCAGTTGGGATAGTTGCTAGACTTTTTAAAAATCCTAAAGAGAATCACATGATCACTATAAAAGGGATAATGAGATATATGAATGGCATAGAAGAATATGGGTTATATTACAAAAGAAGTGTTAGATTTGAACTAAAGGTGTTCATTGATGTGGATTGGGTAGGAAATATTGATGACATCAAAAACACTAGTGGAGGTGCATTGTTTCTAGAAAAGAGATTGGTGTCATGGACAAGAAAGAAGAAGAATTGTATTTCCCAATCAAAAATTGAAGTTGAGTATGTGGAAGCTAAAGTGAACTATTCAAACATTATGTAGATTAAGAAATTACTAAAAGGAATGAAAGTAGAGATTATAGACCTACTAGTTATCTACTATGATAACACAAGTACTATTATCATTTCCAAGAATCTAGTGATGCATACCAAGACAAAGTACATTATTATCAAGTATCATTGTACTTGAGAAAATTAGTTCAAGACAAAGAAGTGAAGCTAAAATATGTGAATACCAAGGAGAAAATTATTGACATATTCACAAAACCCTTACCTAAAGATGCTCATGAATATCTTAGAGGTAAACTATGGATGGTTCTCCTAAACAAAGCTACTTAAGAAGACAAGGTGCTTTGCATCACATGTGCATCATAATATTCTACATAATAATGCAATACAACTTGACTTTGAGACATGCCTAAGTTAGATAATTCAATACAACATAATAGACCAGTCATAGAAGATGACAAGAATCAACCAGACATGCAAAATCTACATAATTCAAATATATGAAGAGTTTGAAGCTCAGAAAGCTAAATTTATTTTTCATTGTTGTAAAAGAGGGAGAATATTTACATAAGAGATAGGCATGGAGGGATTACTAAAATATTACTAAAGAGGGAGAGAGAGAGAGAGAGAGAGAGAGAGAGAGAGAGAGAGAGAGAGAGAGAGAGAGAGAGAGTTGTTTCAAAGGGAGAAATTTAGAAAATAGAATTAGAGTGAAATCATTTGGATTGTATTCTAACCAAGTTATACTAGTATTGAGATATTTGAGATGTTTCCATCAATGCCAAAGAGGGAGATTGTTGGAAGCTTACAATTGGAACAATTGTTGTTTTTCCATTAATGTCAAATCTATCAATAAGACATATTGCTACCTAATCTGAATGTCATATCTATTTGATTGATGAAGAGGATTTAAGAAATTGATCATAACAATAGAACCTAGAGGAGAGGTTGAGTTATGAAAAGGGAGTTACAATCGGCATTTGATTGGATAGATTTTGATAAAGCAAAGTGATTGTTAATGTCAAGAGAGCTAAGCCAAGTTGAGCAATAGAGTAAAAGGCTAAGGAATGTTGACTGTTGCTAGTGTCAACTAAGTTATAGTTAGTGCTAAGAAAATATAGTGTTGACTAAGCATTATCATTGATTGAGAAAGATAATTGATGCTAAGAATGACCAAATGTCATAATTTAGAGATTGTCAAGTGATAATATGAGAATGAAGTCAAAGAAATGATGATTCCCAACTGACTTAGTTGATTTCTTGGGAGATGTATACTATATTGAAGATAAGATTGATGAGTTGGATCATTAAATTCAAGGAGAGGATTAGGTAAAGACATAATAGATGGATTCTAAGAAGTTTTTAGAGCATGATCAAGAAGATCGATAGATACAATGAATTGATTTGAGCCTCATTATAAAACCTAAAATCTATGGTGGTGATAGAAAATGGTAAAGAAAGAATTGCCTATTTAAAGAGGTATAGAGCTGAAAAAATTATCAAGGAGTGAAATATATGTAAAACATACAAACAAAGGTGGATAAAAAATGCACAAGTATGTGAGTGAATGTAAAGCGAAAGGAGAAAGCTAGCAAACATGATGTTGGTATTGATAAGGGAATCTGACCAAAAGGCTTAAGTATTATTGAGAAGAGCAGACTAATTGTTTCAAGGGTTTCCAAGTGAATCAAGATCAAAGATGACAATGAAGGCTTATCAATGAGTTAGTATAAGGACCAAATAGAGATCTAAACCTATAAAAGTGAGTTGTAATCACACAGATCAAAACTTGCTATTTTCTTTCTAATCATTGTATATATTTTGTATTGAAATTCTTTTCACAAAGGTTGACCTTACAGTCATTTGAAGACTTAAAAATTTGTGTAAATCCTTTAACTAGGTGACATTCTAAATGCAATGATCAAAGTCCTCTAACAAGGCCGCTCCTAATAAGATGATTAAATCATTTAACAAGGTCACATTTAATAGTGTGTTTCATAACCTTTAAAAGGGTTGGCTCCTAACAAAGCTCACTTTAAAAGAGTGAAAAATAGTGACATGTTATTGGTGGTTTTTTCTCAAATTGGATTTTCACATAAAATCCTAGTGTCAAATTTGTGTTGAATGGTTTATATGTTTTACATTTCACAATATTTTCACTATGCAAAGCAAGTTATATTCAAGACAATTTTATAGTAGTGACCAAGAAACAATAGGACAAGAAGAATGATGAATATTTATGTTTAAATTGTTTAGGTGGTAATTAATGACCTTGAGTAACTAATTCACCCCCCCTCTAAGTTATTATAAAAATTTCTAACAAGTTTGTGGAAGCCATATAAGGGATCTAAAAATATATCTACCTCTTGAAAGAAATGAATAATACATTTCTCATACTTTGTTGGCTAAAAATTTGTTCCTCTCTTAATTTAGCATGAGGAGGGCTGAAATAACTCAAGCTAAAGGCACACCTAGCTATCCAAACCACCTCATAGAGTAAACACAATGGAAGAAAAAAACAAAGAATAGCACCAAGGAGAGAGAGAGAGAGAGAGAGAGAGAGAGAGAGAACATAATTCTTTATTTGATTCATCAAGTAATTAGCATACATACCTAGTTGTAAGGGCCCCCCACTATTTTCCCACCCCTTCTCACTATGTTCATTGATTCCTGGGAGATTTCCCCTACAATAATATGAAGGGGGGCACTTAATAAATAATAGGGGTAGAGGTGATTCTATATGTAACATGCCCACCCAATAATCATTAAGGGAGGTATGACTAGATACAAAATACAACTTCCAAATTCATGATCCAACATCAAATTTTTACTTCCAAAAATATATAAACCCATATCAAAATCCTCTAAGTTCTACCTCCCTTCTCTTCTCCATAACCTAAGCCTAAGCACTCTATTTGTACTTGCCAAAATAGCTTATAGAAGTTTCTAGAATAATCCTATTAAATATGAAAGTCAACTCCAACTAAGCACCCAAAACATAGAAAACTCAGTCAAAGAAAGAACACTTAACCAATAGTAGATAGCTTGTTACACACTAGAAAACATGGCATATGAATGATAACTTTGCATACACTACAACTCAATAGAAACTGACACTCTGGAGAAAATAGAACTCACTAGCAACTAGAACTTGGTAGAAAATAGAACTCAATAGTAACTAGAACTAGGTAGCAATTGAAGCTTAGTAACAACTAGAACTTGTTAGCAACTAGAAATCAATAGCAACTAGAACTTAGTAACAACTAAAAATTCAAACTCAGTAAAACTAGCAAAAAATAAAAAATAGAGATGTAAGATTATAGGGCAACCTAGGATACTCCTGTATCAGACAACCAAGGTTGAAATAAATGATTCTCCTAAATCATGCAAGTGTCACAACCTAAGCTGAATCCAACTCAGATTGAGAAATCCATGTAGCATCTTCAACTGGTCTATTCTTTCAGTTCACCAAATAATCATAGTAATCTTTTCCTCTTGTGCTCTTACCAACTCTTTGATATAGTACCTTTTCAACTTCCTCAATCTACTTCTTAGGATAATCATTTGATATAACAACCTCATCATTTGACTCATGATACTCAGATAAATTAGTAATATTAAATATACGAGATATATCCATGTCATCATGTAACTCAACTTCATAAGCATTACCACTATAAAAAATCTTCAAGATCTTACAAGGTCTAAACTTCTTCATCTTTGACTTACTGTATGTTCCAATAGGAAATCTTCCTTTCTTCAAATGAACCATCACCTCATCACCAACTTTAAAAACATGATGTCTTCTAGACTTATCAAAATTCTCTTTATACTTCTGATTACTTTGTTCCAACCTCAACTTTATTTCTTTATGCAAAGACTCCATAAAATTGACAAATTCTTCTCCAGCAACACTTCTCTTCTCTTCACTAGCAACATTCCTCAAATCTGATACTCCTCTAGGCTACATTCCTATAACAATCTCAAAAGTTGTTTTCCTTTTACTCTTATTCACAAAATTATTATATGCAAACTCAGCTTATGACAATACTATCTCCCAATGACTTGGCTTATCTCCAATTAGACATCTTAGAAAATTACCCAACCTTCTATTCATAACCTCTATCTATCCATGTATTTGTGGATGGAATGTGGAACCAAACTTGAACTTAGTACCCATCTTTTTCCACAAAGTCTTCCAAAAATAACCAACAAACTTGTTGGCTCTATCAGAAATAATGCTTCTTAGTAACCCATGCAATCTTAAAATCTCTTTGAAGAAAAGTTTAGCAACATGCTCAGCATCTGATGTGTTCTTACATGGTATTAAATGACCCATCTTATAAAATCTATCCACAACACCAAATATAGAATCATACCCCTTCACTGTCTTAGGAAATCTAAGAACAAAATCCATACTAATGTCACTCAAAGGTTTCTTAGGAATAGTAATAGGTGTATACAAACCAATATTTTGACTTACTCCTTTTTTAACTTGAAAAACTCCATAACTCTTCAAAAAAATTTGAACATATTCTTAGGTGTAGGCTACTCCAAAATTGCTTTAACCTTCTCAAGATCCATCTTCAAAGCATCAGCTGAAATTACAAATTCCAAATCTACAATCTCTTCTTGCATAAAAGAACACTTCTTGATAATTAATCATCAACTTCTCCTCTTTTACTATATGCAATACTTGTCCAATATGCTCAAGATGTTCTTACTTAGTCTTACTAAATATTAGAATGTCATCCAAATAAATAATCATGAAATTACTCAATAATCTTTTTAGAACTTCATTCATTAATCTCATGAAAGTACTAGGTGCATTAGTCCAACCAAAAGGCATAACTAACCATTCATACAAACCATTTTTTTTCTTGAATGTAGTATTCCATTTATCACCTTCTCTGATTCTAATATGATGATAGCCACTCTTTGAATCAATCTTAATAAAATACTTTTCTCCACTTAAACAATCCATTATGTCATCCATCCTCGACATAGGAAACCTATATTTCACTATGATCTTGTTAACAACTCTAGAATCAGTACACATTCTCCATTATCCATTCTTCTTAGGTGCTAATACAATAGGTACATCACATGGAATCAAACTTTCTCTCATCAAACCTTTCTGCAATAACTCATGCACTTGTCTATTAATTTCTTCATTCTCTATAGGTATCAATCTATATGGTGCTCTATTTGGAAAACTAGCTCTAGGAATCAGATAAATACAATGACTTATACTCCTGATTGGCAATAAACCATTAGGAATATCTTCCACAATAATATCCTAGTATTCATTTAGAAAATTTTTAATTTCTCCTAGTACTTGACTTCTACTAGCTTCTACTATCACTCGATCATTGCTAGCTTCTATTATCACTTAGTGATTACTAGCAAAACTCAGTCCTCTAGGAATTATAGCAAAATAAACTTGGTTTCTTTTCAATTTTTTTCAAATTGTTTCTCATTGACCATGTAATTTTTTGTAGTAGTAAAATTAACCTCATCTAGACTTTCAATCAAAGGTAGCAATATTTTCTTTTTCCCATTCACCCAAAGAGTATATTGATTCAATCTTGCATCATGTAAAGCATAATTGGGAATGAGAACAATCCATAGGCATAATATCACACAAAACTTCATCAAAGTAATGTCTAATCTTGAAATTCACAAGGCATCGCTCACTTACCAATATCTTATGCTCATCTTTGATCCATGAAACATGATAGGGCTTAGGATGCTTTAGCCTCTACAATTGCAACTTTGTAACTAGCTCTTCTAATGCTAAATTTGTAGAACTTCCACTATTAATGATCACCTTGCAATATTTTCTAGCCATATTACATCTTGTCTTGAAAATACTTCTCCTTAAAATAGGTTCCTCATTACTTCCATGATTACATAAGGTTCTTCTCACCATTATATTTCTCTAGCCTCAAGTCCACTTAGTGAACCCTCATCATCTCCTTGAATCACAACATTCCTATTACCTTGCCCACTTTTAGAGGATCTATATTCAAAAGATTTATGTCCCTCTTTAATACATCTGAAACAATTACCATGAAAACCACCTCTAGAATAAGAATTAAACTCTTCCTTACTAAGAATTGGTACCTCCTCAACAAGAATTACTACCTTTCAATTTGGTCTTTCCTTTATTATCATTATTTCATTTAGATTGGCCCTTTTCTTGTATAGAAGTATTAGATCTACCACCTTCGCCATAAGATCTACCTTTGCCTCCTTGAAATCCACCACCTCTACCACTTTATCTTTGTTCATGCTTCTTTGTCAAGATCTCCTTAGCCTTTAAGGCATATTGGTATGCTTCTTTCACACTTTCCAATTTCACAAAATTTATTTCATCTTGAATTCAAGATCTCAATCCATTTATGTACCTTGCAATTTTCTCAACATCATCATCCAAATGTCTAGATCTAATTTTTAACCTATGGAATTCCTCAGTATACTCCTTCACACTCATGTCTCTTTGCCTCAAATTTTGCATCTTTCTCAATAAGCTAACTTGGTAATCAATAGGAAGGAATTTGTTCTTCACTTTGTTTACCATCTTTGGCCAAGTCTTGATCTTTTCCTTTCCTCTCCTTTGTCTATCAATTTGTAAATGCTCCCACCATAGTGAGGCATGACCCTTTAACCTTGTAACAATAATTTTCACCATCCTATTATTAGGATTTTTTTCATACTCAAAGAGCTTCTCCAAATTGGAGATCCAATCCAACACATCATCAGTGTCTAGTTTTCCATCATAAAGAATAACTTCTATAGCAAGCTTTGAATTTTCCTGAGACTACACTCTCAATAACCTTGTTTCATATTGATCTTCTTTAGGTTCTAGATAAGGGTTTGGTGCTACTACTTTATCATCACTTACATCATCAAAATGTACTCCTCTCCTCTGGGCTATCTCTACAACATCTAATATGGTTGCAATTTGCCTCAATGTATCTAATATTGTATTATCAACATTTCCTCTACCTCAAACCATCTTTACAAATCAGGTTCCTACAAGATTGTAACACTCTACAAGTTGTAAGTCAATTCCTTGGATTTGCTACCCCACCACCAAATTCACTTAGGGTTCTACACAATCCAATCTCCACATGTATAGACCTCAAGCTCTAATACCACCTAGCACAAGGAGAGCTGAAATAACTAGGGACAAAGGAACACCTAGCTAGCCAAACCACCTTACAAAGTAAACACAATGGAAGAAAACAATAGAGAACAAAACCAAGGAGAGAGAGAAAAACTATTTTATTTGATTCATCAAGTAATCAACAAACATTCCTAGCTGTAATTCTAGGCTACAACTAGATAAAAAATACAACTTCTAGACACATATGCACCTAGATCAAAATCCTCTAAGTTCTACCTCCCTTCTCTTCTCCCTAACCTAAGCTTATGCATTCTATTTATACTTTCCAAAATGGCTTATAGAAGCTTCTAGAAAAATCCAATTAAATATGAAAGTCAGCTCCAACTAAGAACCCAAAACATAGACAACTTAGTCAAAGAAGGAACACTCAGCCAATACTAGATAGCTTGATGTACACTGGATAACTCGGCATATGAATAATAACTCAGTGTACACTAGAACTTAATAGCAACTAGCACTCAGTAGAATCTGGAACTCAGTAGCAACTAGTACTCAATAGAAATTGGAACTTGGTAGCAACTAGAACTTAGTAGCAACTAGCACTCGATAGCAACTAGAACTTGGTAACAACTAAAAATTGGAACTTGGCAAAACTGGTAGAATAAGAAAAAAATGTGCAGGATTGCAAGGAAACCTAGGATGCTCTTGCATCATAATTTTTGTTTTGATTTTATTGTTTTCTAACCAATTTAGTTGAGAAACATACTACATCCAATAGATGGAATGGTGTATTGACCCTATCACCATCATTTGAATTAAAAGGCATAACCCCCTTATGCAAAAAAATTCAATAAATTGTCTTTAAATTCACCCTCCTACTTCCATGAGTGCTCTTAACTAGAGAACATGAGAGGTGATTCCAAGTATCTCATAGCCACATAAAACTCAAGGAGAATATGAATTTGAATATGGTGATTTATCACATCCACAATTGTGAATACAGTACACCCCTTTTTACAACCTCGTAAATTAACTTCTAACCAATAGTAGAATTTTGGTAAATAAATGACAATGTGACTAAAACTTTTACTCGTAGGACTAAATATTTTAGTCATATGATTAAAAGTTATCAAATTCTTGTCATTTTTAATAATTTATAAGTGTAAATTACTAAATAAATGACTGATTTACTCATTAGGTAAAATCACAAGGTTAGACAAAGATAAGTGACTAGATAAATGATCAAATAAATGATAAAATAATTGGTCACTGATAATTAGTCACCCACATAAATGAATGATCAATGAATTTTTTATCATATTAGCACATTCTAATAAATGGTTCTTATCTTTTATAATTTTCATTTATAAATGACTATATATATATATATATATATATATCCTCTTTTTTTTCCTTTAAGGTTTAATCATAATGTATAGACTTAAGCCCTCTCATGATAACCCTATCTAAGTAGGCCATTTTTTCAGCAAGGTTGCTTGGTGCACAAAAAGTACCTACTACACTCAAACTTAAAAAGACACCAACTAAATTAAAAATGATACCAACTAATGATAAATTCAAAAAGACACCAATTGATGACAAGTTGTCTAAAAAGTGATCAGTGAGTCCCCCCAATTATTAAAAAGGCAAAAGCCTTGTCTCAATTAGGTACATAAAAAATAAATTAACTCACCTTTTTCTATTAATCTCCTCCAAGTGTCTCCAAAAATAAAATAAAATATTAATTCTTTTTCAAAGTGCAAAAATACCATTTCTATTTTGTATTCTAAAAGTTAATATTTACTAATTAATTTATAGCATATCATTTGTTAAATAATAATTACAACATGATAATGAAAAGTATACATTTATTATTTTTTGTTTATTAAATAATATTTAATATTTAATTAATAAATATAAATCTTAATTTATATTGACTAAGTAATGAAGTAATATAGTTTACACTAGAACAAGAAGGATTAATTTGAAGAATCTAGAAATTAAATTGTGAGAAATTATGCACACTATTAATGATTCATGAACATCCCTATTAAAATAAATTTCTACTTTTGAATGAATTCTTTCCATAATTACATTGATGAACATGAATTTCCATTGAATTATAACATTATAATTTGATTTAAATGCTTTAAATTAGATAACATACAATTCAAGAGAACATCTTTAGCAAGAAGTTGTAAGATAACCATTATTAACATTTCCATGCCTAAGATTTACCTTATGAAATACATGTTTTCTCCTAAATAAAACTTCAAGTCACCCAATATACAATCAAATTATAAGGTAAAATCAAGAATTCTATTCACTAAAAGTTATTCTATAATATATGTGAACCCTTGTTTTTTCTACTTGAATGTTGATCTTTGAAATGGTCAAGCGTGTAAGTGGCTAGTAATGTAAAGAATTATTTTTTCCCCAGAAGTGGATATGAGGATAATGATGATTCCCTAAGAGAAAAATAGGTTGGGGTCTATTTTAGGAGAAACCTAAAAGATAGCAACTTTCAAGATGAGATTTATGGCATAATAGAGATGATAAAGGATAGGGGTGCATCATTGAGATAGGTGGATTTTCCACTCATTCAAGCAAGGAACCATAAGTTTACCATACATACCCTAAAATCAATTTCTTATTTGACCTAAATTTTCCTCCTCTAGTGTCATGGTTTTGATCTTTTCACTAGTGATGAATTTATCTAGGATACTAGTGGAGGACATGGTTGCTATCCCTATATAGGTTGTATTGTCAATTAGAGAGAGGGCACAAGGGTTTCAAATAGTTTTCATAATTCTAGTGAGTTCCTTGTTTCCATTTTCTCTATTGTAGAATGACTCTTAGTAATGAAATGAATGTTTATCAATACAAGATGATAAACTTTTATGATTGTCATATATATCTACTATCAATATAAAATGAGGACAAAACAATTTACTGACTATTCTTTTTGCATCTTATTCATTGTTCTACAAAAATAAGGTGATTTCCACCAAGATAATGTAATTTATCTTAGATAAACCTATAGACATTATTTAAGGTAAATTAGTTAGAATATATACTTGTATTTTCTAAAATTGTGAAATGTCAATGCCATTGACATCTTATTACAAAATTTTCATGTAGGAGGAACTACAAATTTTATTTACTACATACAATCCTATTGAATTTTCTTTATATATCTTCAATCATGATAGAGTTGGATTCTCACTTTTTCTATTTCACTAAAGAAATAGTTCCACACTTTAATCACTCTTAGATGATTTATAATTGTAGGGATCTTAACTAGGGACTAGACCCATAATCTATATAGTTGGGATAAAAAGATCATGATTAATGCACCTACCTATTTCATGGATGCTTTAATAAAATATTAGGAAAGGATTTTAGGTGTCTTATACTTAGGGTTGTACAAGATCATTTAATCAGCACCTTCCCTTCATTTATTTCTTAGGAAGAAGCCTATGAGAATGGATCTCAATATAGATTTAGGGAAATGAGATTCCTCTTTAGTTGGACAATTAGAGTACATTTGAACTTAATGACTAGGATACTTCATCATTGCCTCCATGATCAAGATATAGAGTTAGAATTAAATGATTTTGAATATTCATGATGCCTTTTATCTATATGGAGAATCAAAAACACTATCTAGGGTAAGGGAATAAAAATAGGTTCATCTGCATGGAAGGCCTTGTAGTTGAACTAAGAATTTTAGGAGAGAAAAAAATCCTTCAAGAAATCTATATACAATTCAATTTTGTACATACACAATTTTCATCAAGTCATAAAGGATATAGGAATATAGTCTAGATTTTTTCTATTAACTAATATTAATTCTTCCAAACTACTTCTTTTAATGGTAGGATCAAGGTATACAGAGGTATAGTTACTCTTAGATATAGAAATTAGGGGTAGAGGCAAATGAAAAATTAAGGTTAACAAAATGAAAAGTTTGAATATCAAATTGATACTATGTTCAATCTCAACAAAATTTTGCACAAGCATCCCTCTAAATAAATATCCTACTAGTAATAAACAAACACCATGTCAAAAATTGAAATTGCAATGATCTAAATGATTTGTTTCATTTTTTCCTTCAATAGGTCTCAAAAAAAAATTAGAGAAATTACAATCACTAAAGGTCTAATTAAAACCATGAGGATAAAGGATACTTGATTTGGTACAAACGAGGAATCACAATAGTGTGTAAGTATTTCCCCATAGAGACCTATACAAATCTTTAGAATCCCCATAATAGGACCTATTCTCTTAGGAAATTTTATCACTCAAAACACCAGAGTAGTAGTGTTAAAATTGTTAGAAATAGATAATATTGGAGAGGGGGGGGGGTGTTAGGTTGAATCAATATTCTAAAATCTTTTGCCCACAACTAAATATTATTACTTACTTTACAACTTCCATATGAAAGTAAACCAATAATGTCAAATAGTAAATATAACCATGCACATAGATAACTCATAACACCATTATTTTTTAACTAGGGAAACCTTGGCCAAGGGAAAACCCTAGTGGGTTCACTAAAACATAAGATCTTATTAAGGATATTGACCCTATTAGGAATCTATGAAATACATACAGTGTCTCGAGTCCCTATCAGGAGACTAGGCCTTGTTAGAAGCCTCAACCCTATTAGGAGTTGGTAGAAAAATACAATGTATGAAAGAAGATCCCACTTCCCTAACATGCAATAATATAATTTAGTTCTTCACAAGATAGATATACATACAATACTTTCTTTCTTGTAGTAACTCACACTTGCTTTGATCAAACATCAAATCTTGCATCACATAAGGTTTGTATAATAGTTCACATCATAATTACAATATCTAACAACTTCACATTATTTTTGAATGCCTTGTCATAACTGCACAATATAAGATCTTTACTTATACCTTGCACATTTACAAAACTTTGCTCAATCGGCCTTCATGTGTTCACATGATTGACATAATATAAAATAACTTATGGATTAATATCTACATAGTTGGCCCATCATAACATGGTAATTATTTTGTAACTAAAAATATTCCTCAAGCCATACAACTCTATTTATTGATATGCTTTGTGTTGCTCTATTATTTGTACACATTTGTGAACTTAACTACATCATCATGATAGTTTCATGAATCTCCCCTTAACTACATGTAAGATAACTCTTAATGAGTTTTCCATACTCTTAAGATCCATTCTTTGTACTACTACAAACTATCTAATACTTGGACAATTTTCTAACTCTAAATGCATAAATGAAGTACATAATACATGCTTCCATATAATAATAACCATCAATATATCTATATGAAATTATTGCCAAAAATCCCCCCTTTGGCATTGATTACAACATTTGGGAAAAGTGGCTAAGTCCCAAAATGATGTCATGCATAACAAAAACAAAAGTAAAGTAACTAGGAAAAAATACCTTCAAAACATAGTAGTTTTATTCATGTTTTGATGGATCATACATTCTTTATCACTCCTTTACATTGATACATAAATAAGTTCCCCCTTACATATACATTTACATCTATATAATTTTCTCTACATACTATTCCCCCTTTGACATCAATGACAAAGGTGTCAAAATAGTATCACAAAACTTGTTGCCTGCTAATGATCATCTCATCATTCTAGATATACAATCTACAAAATCAAGCTTCAGCCTATCTATGTCCTTCTTCTGATTGCTTTGGATTGTATCTGATATACTAATGATTACACAAAGTGCATAAGATACCACTTTAACTATGCTCAAATTAGTATAGGAAAATTTATCGTAGGATGTCTTTGGTGCAAGACATTCCTCCAACTGCCTCTACAAAATGACAACTTTGGGTTTCAAATATTCTTTAAGAATAGAGAATCCCCTTATTACCTTTTCCTTGTCAAATTCAATATCTTTGATAGCATTGTGAATCTGCTCAATTTAAATTTTAGAATCTTTGATTCTAACCTCTAGTTGCTGTAATTTGGTAGTGAGTGTTTAAAGCTCACTCATATGGCCTTTCATATTTGTATCAAAATCTAATAGGTAATTGTAAGAGACTATGCATTGCCCATAAAACTTCTTACCATCAACTAAGATCTTCCTCAACTCCTTTATACATACATATAAGGTTTTAATACCATTCCTGACATTTGTGCATACTATGTCAAACAATGATGCATCATGCTATTAACCACATAGTGGAAACACAACAACAATACAAGATCTGATACCAAATCATAGAATAACAACACAAACCTATGTCACCCTTTTGAAAAGGAAAAGGCTAACAAAAGTATTACTGTTCACCTTCAATTATAGAAAACTAGTATTATCATTTAGAATTTGGAAATGATGTAAACTAATGAAATGTGTAGAAATGGATGAAGTTTAGGATTATAATTTTTGATAATCATTTAAAATAAGAATTGATAGATTTTCCTAATTTTTATAGATAATTTTTTAGTTGTTGAAAAATGCTAAAAATTAGGTTTAGTTCCCGCACAAAACTATATGGAAATGAACTTATTTCCATTTGAAATTAGACTATATTATAGATAACATATATAGCTAGAACAAACAAAACTAAAAATTGGCTTTAGACCTAGATATTTTTTATTTTATAATGGTTCAAATTTCAAGACACCTAAAATCAATAGTTGTCATCTGCAACCACATATTTGAAAACAAATCTATTTTAACCGGAAGAAAAATTATACATTCTAGAAGAGGACTTTCTCCTCTAGAATGCCATATAATTTTTAAATTTTTTGAATATGATTTAATATTTTTTTCTCTCTCAAAATTGACATATTTTTTAGTGTTAAAATACATGCTTGTAGAATTTTTTAATTACAATATACTATATCTAATTAAAACACCATAAACTCTTTATCAGAATATTCTTGACTTTGAGCTCTATAAAATGGTGTTTGTATGTTAGTAAAATAATATCATAAAAAAAAGTAAGAGTTATTGCAACATTAGTTTTTTGAAATAATTTTATTTCTTTACTAATTGGATATAAACTAGTATAAAACATGTATTTAATAAACATTTCCAATTGGAAAAGTATGAGACCATATATAACTCAGCTATAATGAATTTATCTAGATCATACGCTTAAAGAAAAATTGACTTTTAGATAGAAATACTCAAATTTAGTCATTCTGATAAGTCATTTTGAAAGGTGACACAACTTTATACTTTTACCCCACAACTCTTTATTCATAAAATAACTATTTACATGGAATTTTTTGGGTTGTAAGGCTTTCCCAATTATGACCAAATACGCATCAAGTAATAGCTATACAAGATCTCTCAAGATCCAACCCAAACACTAGCTATTCTAGATCCACACTCTAGTAGAAACCTCCAAGATCTCAACTTGCACTTGTAAGTTACCAAGAAACCTCCTTGTTTCTAAACTATGGCCATTAGCTCTTCTCCAACTTTATCCAAGATCCAAGTGTAAATTGCCTCACATTTGACACTCTATGCACACACTCACAACTCCACCACAATCATGTTGTAAATAGCCTCACATTCGGCACTCTATCCATAAACTTAGGAGAATTCATCCTTTAGCTTCCTCTTTCTCTCAAAGCTTCTACTATGAATAGATCACACTTTGAAGCTTGATTAAAAATGCTCATCTTCCTTGCTCAAATAAGAATTTACCACCCAATATGTTACAAACATAACGAATTTGGGATAAAAGATAAATGCAACTACCTTCAACAAATATTTAATTCCCACCCAAATACAACCAAGCACCACCATGTGGCCCAACAAATATTAAATGCATGATTTAAGGAAATGTCCAAAAACTTCTAGAATTCCACCTATGCACCTTGATAAATGGAATGAAAACCATTTTAGATTATTTTTCTATTTACACCACCTATGCACCCTGAAAATAGAAATTCCTTTTTCTCCCTTTTTTCCCCTCTAATTTTCATCAATTTCTCTCTGCTCCAATTTTTTTATTATAAATTTTTAGATGCAAGATGCTCCTACATTAGACTCCTCAAGTAGATAGAAAAAGTGTTTCACCTCAACACCATCTTCCTCTTTACCAAATATTTTCACCTCAACACAGATAAGAAAACCAATCTGCACATCATCCACATATGCATCACTCTGTCAAACACTAGAATCTCAACCATCCAATCAACATGCTCACTCCCAATATCAAACTAAACATAATGCTTCAATATCAAATCCTCATCCACAGTAGCAACTAGTGAATCCACACTAGCAACAATGAACTCCACAGCAGCAACAATATGTAGATCTCCATCAACACATGCCAAAATCTTAACAAAAAAAATCTCATTGCTCACAAAAAGATGCTCTGCAACATACAAGTCACCACCAACAACAACTAGATCATCCATGACCAATTTCTCTACAATCTCCATGTTAGACTCAACCAATTGATCATGAAAACCAATCTCCATCCCAACATCAACAATGTTAGGAATTTCCTCAACAACAACCTCTAATTGTTTTGTAGATTCTATATCAAACTCCACACACTAATCAACAAAATCAAACTCTTCCACCTTAACCTTCCAATGCCATCTTCTCTCTCAAACAAGTCTTCTAATTGGCCAGACAACTCTCTTCTAGATTAGTAGACTCTAAATCCAATATCACTAAACTTCCTTCTTCTATTTCTCAACTCTTTTAGTAAAAGAAACATCCACCCGAAATATTGTCACAATTTCCTCCTCTCCATGATATCATGGATATTTGCAACAATGCCAGCATCCAATCCTCTGAGAGCCATCTTCCAAGATCTTCACAAACCCTTTATAAAAAATGAACAATAGATAAATCTTCTTGAACAAGATCAACCTTTGATCTTCACAACCATAGATCCATCTGCATGTCCTCCCAAGGTCCTAGTGGCAACTACCTCAACTTTGGTAATTTATCTAGATGCTCAGGAACAACCTTCACATTGATACCACTTGATGAAGGGTGCTCCCCTTAATACCATAAACCATAATAGAAACAAAGAAAAATTAGCCAATGTAAGAACAAAATATGGACTTCTTATTTGTGCTACAAATGCAAAATTATAGAACTCACAAGTACAATATGCTAACTCACATGGGCACCTTCATTACAATAATCTGCATGACAAGCTATGAATTCTCACCTAGAGTTGTTCTAGACAATGTTCAAGCCTTTCTTAAATAGGAAATTTTATGCTATATGGGAAGGTTCTAGGTGGTCAAACTTAATACCTAGGGCTGATAGACCCTAACAATACATATAGAGTTGGCTAAATAAATTATTGACAAATTATTTTAGAAATTTTGGCAGCCCAACTTCAAAAGGCCATACCTCTCAAATCAATGCTCTGATTGGCTATTATAACCACTTTTTAGAAATTCCACCTCTTGATCTATAGGCTCAAAATGGTGAAAGCACCCTTCTATCAAGTTTTTGGACCTCATCTGGGCACTCTATAGCCTCCAATGGTGAGCCTAAAGATTTTTCTACAAATTTTTGCACTGAAAATCCACAATAACTTCTCTAATACTTATGTTTGAGGAATGAGATTTTTATGGTAAACTTATAACTCTAAAATGAATGTTCCTGTAGAAAATGAGAACATTTCAAGCTCATATGAAAAACTTACTAAAAATAGCAAGTTCCCATAAATATTAACCACCTTGTCTACTAGTCCTTATTAAAATAGGAAAGACTGAAAATAAAATTTTTTTTGGTGACACAAGATTTCTCTTACACGTAAGATGTTCCTCCATTAGTTTACGCTTGTGTTGTTGCTACTTTAGCTAAGGTTGTGAATTACTTATCAAAGGTCTTCACAAACTCTTTTGCCTTAACCTACAAGTTTGGGTTTGTTATAGCTATGGAAACTATCTTTTGCATCCACTCAAAGACTTCAACAAGAGTTTTCTCCAAAGACTTAATAGATTTGTTCTTCCCAAATAACTTGCTTAAGGTGCCCATCAATTCTTTCTGATTTTCATCATCAGAAGCAATAGGTACAATTTTTGATGTCCTAATTGTTGATACTATTGAAGGTATATTATCTTTTCTTTTCTCTTCTTTCTTCTTTCCCTTAGCCTCTTTCCTTGTAGCCTCTTCTCTCTGCCTCTTTCCATCTTCTTCTTTCTTATTTTTTTGTTCTTCCTCATCATCTCAGCTACTATATGTAGTGATATTTCCAACAATAGATCGGCCAAATTCTACAAAGGGATTTTCTTTCACATCTATTGTTATGTGTGTACTATCAACTTACATGGATTCAATGCCCATAACAATATGAGGTGGTGAAAGTGCTTGCTATGTCTTCTACACATCTTCTTTAGTTTGTACATATATTGCACTATCAGCTTTGGTCTATGCACTGACCATAGGTACTAATGACATATACATTACTATAGCCTCCTCTATTTCTTGGCTAACATCCCTGTAATTTCCTCCCATTAGAAGAATTTATCTTCTTTTGTTCCTTAACAAGGGCTCAGTACCCTTCAAAACTCTATTTGATTTTTTTTTGATCCAACGTCACAAAGCTTATTAAAAGATGTGATCCTCATGTTCAAATCATCCTCTAATACTCTTTTCTTCCTATTTACCAACCTATTGTATAGGTCTTTAGGAATCTTATTTTGTATAATCTCAAATATTTTATTCTTCAAAATCATATTTCTTATAACATTCTTTGACTATCATCTATCCATATTATTATACATACTATAAAATTTATTCAACTGAACAAAATTATTATCATTAATAATATAGATATTCAAATTTTCTACCTTAGAATTCCATGCTTTCTTACTTGATGTTGTCTTTTCTTCCTATGCATCTTGTTCAATAGGTTTATCTTTAGCATCATCTTTTGAACTTTTAGAACTACTTATTTGCATGGTCTTTCTCCTCTTTCTAGGTCCACTAGCACTCTTCTTAACCTTTTTCTTCACTTGTGGTGTACGCTCTTGCTTAACCTTCATCAATATACTAGACTTCCTCTATGTAGAAAGTGTATCCACCTCCAGTTGTCTCCTTATCTATTCATGGGTAGGTCTTACTAGTTGTAGCTATGAAACTACTACATAAGGTTTAATAAGAGCTTGCACACAAGGTTGTGCCACAATAAATCCTTCTAAAGGTCCTACCATAGCAATGGGACTTGCTACCAACACTTCAATTTGACCACTAGCCTTCATATCTAGTGTGATTCCTTTAATTTCATCAAAATCCTCTCTTGTCATGCTAGATTCTTTGAGAATAGAATCTATCTCTTTCTCAACCTTTTTCTTTCTCTCTTTACTATATAGTTTAGACTAAACTATCCCTGATCTCTCATCATAGGTTTCTCATCTGGGACATTCTGTATCCTACTCGAATTTGAGTATGATCTATGCATACTCTTCAATCAACTCTATGCTAATCTCATAGCTCATAGGCTCAATGAATTTCACTCTGGGAATGATTGCTTCCATGCATGTGTTATCAATGTCCACCATGAAGAATAAATCATCCTTATACTTTTCCATCATAGAAGGAGGTATCATATACCTCAATTTCATCTTAGATTGGAAACTCTTCATCAATCTATCTATATCATTATCCTTGATATTTTTAGGCTTCAAACAATAGCATTGAGTCACTAACTTTAGTGCACACTCACTACTATCCCAATTGATTATTCTAGGGAACTTCTTGGTAACATAGAAGAATAAGTAAGTAAATAGGGACTCAAATTTAAATACCGTGCTCTTCATTCTCTTGATCTTTGCAATGTTCTCCAATAATCACAATATGATAATGTCACAAAAATTCACTTTCTTTCCTTCAATAGTCATCACATATGTCATATGAAGAAATCTAGTAGGTATAAAGTTAACCCTTGATACATGGTTCAACCCGTGCCCTAATATTTTAGTTAACAACTTAACTCCTTTGTTATGAATAGGTTCAACCTTCATATTTCTTCCATTGAACTTTTTTTTCAGGTTCATCTCAACCATTTTCCTAACATTCTTCTCATGAATAGGTTTATAACCTTCATTTCTTAATCCTATGACCTTGTGAATTAGGTCATTATCAATGGCAACTAGTGCATCACCTAACCAAAACATGTCATCATGTACCCTAATCAATATGATTTGGGTCTATTCATTATTTTCAAATTATGTATACAACATATACTTCACTAAATTCAATTTCTCTAGGTGTGCAAACTTAGATTGCAAGGAAAGGTCATTGTTACACATATTACCTAATCTTTATCAATCTCATCATCACCAATGCTCTTAATCTTGTAGTGTATATAACTTCTAATATCTTCTACATGCAACAAATTTTTTGGTACTTGTGAAAATGTTCCTAATGGATCACCCAATAAGGAAACAAAAGGGTTTTTCTTGAACTCATAACTCAGTCTATCACCAACTTAGGTTTCTTACATTCTATTGCCTTATGTCCATAACCATGACACTTATAACAATAGAAATTATACAATCTCTCTTCATATGTCCAAATTCATTAAAAATGAAGCATCTACTACTAAATTCATGTCTTACTTCCTTAGGTGGCTCACCTTGCTTAGGTTTATCAACTTTCTTTGTTTTCTTAGGTTCGTCAAGTTTGACTGTCAGATAAACTAACTCAACTTCCTATGATATTTCAATAGATGTTCTTGATTATACCTTACTTATATCAGAATCCTTATTGGATTCAATAACTAAATCTAGTTCTCTCCTAATTTCAACTTTCTTGGCTTACTTCTCTCCAATCAAATATCCAAGTCATGTATTTTCATAAGAAGGTTTGTGATGAAATATCTCATGATCTATCTTCTCACTACTGGAATAAAGTTTCTCTAATTGTTGTTTAGCTTGTGTCAATTCTCCTTTCACAATAATGTTGTATTTCCCTAACTTAGTATGTTCAATTTTGATAGTATCTAATTTAGGTGTCACTTTACTTAACCATGATCTAAGATCTACATTCTCAGTTTTCAGTCCTAGTTCACTAACGCCACCATTTCTCTTAACACTTAACTTAAGTTCAACTATTTTCAATTCATGTTTCAAGATTTCATTTTCCTTTTTAAGATCTCCTACTTCTTCATTGTTACTAGTTTTCTCAAATGATTCCTTGCCACATTTTAGATCATCAATCTCATCTTTGAGTTTGCCAATATACACTTTAGCATCTTTCTATTTATCTTTCAAGGTGTCTCTTTCTTCTATAAGAAGGTCAAAGATTCTTCAAGATTCTTCTTCAACTATTCTTTATTCATTGGGATCTTAATTAAGTTGTTAAGCCTCTTCAAAGTAACTATGCTCTAATACTAATAATTAGAAATAGATAATACTAAGAGGGGGGGTTGAATCAATACTCTAAAATCTATTTCCCACAATTGAATATTGTTACTTACTTTATAACATGAATATGAAATTAAACCAACAATGATGAACAATAAATATAACTATGTACATAGATAACTCATAACACCATTATTTCTCAACTAGGGAAACCATGGCCAAGGGAAAACCCCAATTGAAACTCAGCTCCTTGCAAAGCATTATAACTACTATGTACATTCTATGAAGCATGTTTTAGGGCATTTATTTTATGCATCATCAAGTTTTGAATTTTCTTGATCTCTACTTCCTTTGCACCATCCCTTTCATTAACATCCACTTGCTAGCCCTCTCCCACATATGTTACATCAACTTCTATTTGGGCTTCCTAGTCTTTTGTCTCTGCGATGGGCCTTATTACATTCTTCAAATTTCTTACCTCATCATCAAGGCTAGCCAGTCTTTTTTCCAGCATATAGGTCCTTTCAAAGTCTTCTTAATACTTTCTCTTAGAATCAATGGACATGTTGTATGTTTCATATAACTACTCTTCTAGTATTTCCATTTTTATTTTCCCCATAGGTGATGCTATGTTTAGCAAAGTATGTATCTAGTCACTAGATATAGTGGTGACATTCCAAAATGTAACATTTCCTTTGTGGGAGTCTCTTATCTCCATATGGGTTGGATTGTCTACCTTAGAAGCCAAGCTCCATACTACAATTTTTCTACTATCAATGTTGAAGCGAAATCTTTGAACCTCACTAGTAATATTTGTGTCCTCAAATAATATTGATTGTTCTATCTTCTAATTTGGTCAGGCATAAAAGATGAGTTAAGCTTCCAACTAGGAAAGAGGAGAATTCTACTTCTTTTCACTAAATCTTTGGCTTCGTCAACAATAAGAGACTCACTATTTGGATCATATTCTTGTAGCCTCTATACCAATTCAATAGTTTTCTCAGTTGAGTCTCCTAGTTTTTTTTTCAAAGTGAGCTCATCGTGTTTGACCTTGAACAAAAATAATTTAAATTCTTCTAAATTTATGAAGTCATCATCCTTCTTAAATTCCCAAGCTTGGATGATTCTTTCATCCAACATCTATATTTTTAGCTCAGTTTTAAATTGGGATTCATTCATATTCCCCAAACTATTTCACCTTGAAATTATGCTTCATTGTGTCAAAATACTATGACCCTCTAGGAAAAATTTACAATGCCTTTTCTTTGACCTTGTTAGGAATATCAATCATCTTTTTTATTTTTCTCCCTTGAGCCTATGAGGAGCTCTCTAGCTAATCATCCTCAACTTCAATAACTATCCATCTTCCTACTAAGGGGATTGAGGCTCTGTTTGGTCTCTTATTTCTGTAGACACTTGTACCATTATTTAAACAAAATTGTCAAGGAACTTATAGTACCTATCCAAATATCTTGCCTCATGATAGAATCCTTTCAATGATGGACCAACTACTTTCATGGACTTCTCAATTATCATTAACTCTCTCCATATATAGGTTCTAATTCTATAAACCTCTATCTTGAGACAATTCATTATAAGATCCTCCTCCCAATTAGGTTTACTATTTGGAAGGGTATACTTCCTGATTTTTTTAAGGGCATGCTTCACCACATCATTTGGATCATAAGTCCTAGTAGCGATTGATGGCAACATAAAATTTTCAATACATGCATCTATCTCCTCTATTGCATCATTTCCAATCACAAAATTCCCATTTTTGGTGTTCCTTTCCATAAAGGAACCCTTCTTGATTAATGGTCCTAAGTACTCTTTATTCATCATTAGTAACTAATAGAAGAATTCTAATTGACCTAGCCTCTTTGGGATATATCTAGGCAATACATGAGGGGGCTGAGGGCATTCATAGACTCTTATTATTGAAAAATTATCAAAAAATAAAAGACTAGCCCAATCATGGCTCAAAACCCTATCCCCATTTGGGAAGGCATATGGTCTTATCAACATTCTTACCCCCCTAGGTACCCTTTTAGTTATATCTACTAACATGTTTAAAATGGGAAAAAAATCATCATAAAATGAAATGACACTAGAATAAGGATAATCCCTTTTCCATAGTCGAGTCCACAACTGCATAGGTAGGTTCTCTTCATTCTCCTTAGAAGCTTCAATTAATTTTGGACTAATATGCCCTATACTATTGAAAAGAATAATGTGCATTAGTAGTGAGTAATGACATAACTTAAAGTGTCCTAGTTCTCTCACTTGAGGTGCCACAATCTCATTATACATTATATTAATAATGCATGTCACAAAGTCATATCCAACATTGTGGTGTGAATCCTTGATATTTAGAGCAATGATATAGACATACCTAGGAGCATTCATGGTACCATCTAGTCCAATCACTTTATGAATCCAAAATACTATAAACTAGAAGTATTTACAAAATAAGTCCAAAGGCATAAAATCTGCCACCCTTTTTGGTAAATCGCCCTTCTCCTTTTTGGCCCTAGGAAGGTGTCTCCTCATGGCCTTTCTAGTGAAGGAAGTCTTCTAATTCTTCAAGGTTTCATTCATTTTATCCTACTTATTGGCATTGTCATCAGTCCTCCTAGGTCAAAGACTTTAGTGAATATTTCCCTATTGAGTTTGCCCAAGATACTCATGTCCTTTTTATGAAATCTTTTATTAGTAGGGTTATATGATTTGATCAATGTCTTCATTTGGTCAACATCTACTATAATCTCTGACATTATCAATTTTACTATATTTCTTATCCAAGGATTGCAAATTAGTGGCTTTTCAAATTTTTTATTGTAGAAATACCAAAAAATCTCATTCCCATTAGTATCAGGTACCATTGCATCTTTGTAGAAGATATATGCATCCTTGAATATTTGTGAATTCATGGTTTGAGCATGGGAGGGTCCTAGAAGATAGTACAACAATTTTGCATAAAAGCTACCTAAATTCAATATGGTCTCTTCAATATCTTGTGAAGTTTCTTCTACATCAACTTGGACTATCATTTTTCCTTCTTCCTATGCCATGATTCTAAAATTAACTTCTCTAAACAATATTGTCAATACTAGCTCTAAAGCTCTAAAGTCTTTTTCAAAATATGAAAATTCTTCACACTCAATCTTCTATCTCTAAATTATGCAAGTGTTGTAATTAGAATCTATTATGTCAACTCTTTAATAGGAAATCAACAAAATAGAAGCATTTATGGTGTCTTTATATCAACCTATATGAGAATCCTCAAAATCTATAAAAAGTGCCAAAATCTATTTGTACTGCTAGCCTTTAAAATATTTTCATGCACTTTTGACTGAATATTCCTTTCTAATCATCATGGCTCTTTTAACAATAACTTTCTTATTTAAGACTAATTCATATACCATATAGTTATTTTCAATCATGGTTTTGTGACCAAACTTTCACCTTAACCTCATGAGCTAGCAACCAAGTGATCACTACTTTAGACCTTTATCACCATGTTGTGGTCTATTTTAGATTCTGCATAGTTAACTGTGTAATGAAGCACCTTAATCAATTTAATCTCTTCATGTAACTATATCATTTTATATCTATTTAGTATCAGCATTATCACTTATTTCTCATTACCACATGATCACCCTTAATAGCTTTGATGTTGCACCTTTACATACACTACATCCTTTTAAAAATTTCCTAGCATGACTGTGCAATCATATTACCTTTTCTAACCCTTCTATACTTTTTGAAGCCATGGTCCTTCAATTGTTACAATAGTGTTATCTTGTGATTGTATGACAAAAGAATCCAAAATGTGATTTTAACCTTGTCTTGCTTCATGGCTTATTTCAACTTATGTCTTCTGAACAACATGATAGTGTGCTTGAGCATATATTTCTCTTTGACTAACTATATCACCTTATTGTAGTTAAAAATTTTTGCATTCATATTAACCATGTAACTACATGAACAAGCATTTTCCTTACACTTTAAAAGTTTCTTTGCTAGGTCAAGGCTTATATTTCTTGTTATCATTTAACTGCTACGATTGCATAATTGAAAACCAGCTAGGAACCCCTTAACATGTAACTATTTTGGAGTTAAATTTATTAGCTACCTATTTAACTTCAGAACCTTGTGAAAAAAGGATTTATTTTATATTCTATAATTGCTTCACCCATTCATAGTCATTCTTGACTGCTTATCTTCTAAAGCTCTGATCATACGATCATAGGAGCTTGCATGATCATTGTTATTACTTGTTATATTGGTTTAACTGTTGTGGTTGCATGACTAAAGATCTCCTAACTTCTTTTCCTAATCAAGATGTAAAAGGAACTTGAGCCATTAACTACCATGAATTAGTAGTCAAAGGATCCTGACCATTTTGTTGGGTCACACTATAAAATTCCAAAGGCGAGAGATGCACTTCAACAATGTGATCACCTTGATCACATGGTCAAACTTTTAAAATTTTTTAAAGGTCTATAATAACAACATGAAAACACGTTAGAATGAGGAGACATCTTGATTTAAAACAAAATCAAGGGTTATAGGCCAAGTTTTCTTATGGAAACTCTTAGAACATGGCTATGGCATAACCTACTAGGTTAGAGTTTTTATTGAAAGAGTGACAACAATATATACCAAACCCTAATTGCATAGCATCTTTAGGAAATTTTCACATTTTTTTCTTACAAATTTAGTACATTGCGAATAAGTTTTATCATTATGGATACTTAGTCATTTTATATCTTTTTTGAATCATTTAATAATTTGGAACAATATTGTTGTTATTTTGAAGAGAAAATGTATGGAACTTGATGCAAAGATTATTTTATTTCATTCATAGTAGAAAAGCTCACTAAATACTTATTGGATGCATAGTTACTCATGTTCCACAAATGGTGGCAAGTTACTCACCAAGTAACTTGGCCTACATTTCATTTAGATCTTGATGCATTTTTTGTCAAACATTTGCCAAAAACTGCAAGATAACTTGTTGAAATTAATAAAAAAAACTTCAAATTCATGTACATTTTAAGATGTGAATCTTTGACATAAAAGCTAGGTGATACCATGAAAAAATGAAAAAATTAAAATAAGTTTCCTATTACAAACTAATATTTGTGCAGATTTATGAAGCTTATTCAAAAAAGACATGGCAATGTTTGATACATTTAAATTAATAAAGGTATAGGAGTAAATTATTGTAGATAATAAATTTATTTTCTTAATTATCTTATTGAGTATGCTTGATCTACCCTTTAAGAAACCAAAATTTGATTTATGAGTACCATGCTATAATCTATTTAATATAATTATTAAGATTTTATTCTATTAAGTTATCTTTAGTTTAGACAAATATTTCTCATTATCTATTTAACATACTATTAGAGTTTTAGGTGACTCTATAACACCCCTAGGATCAAATGAAAGACCAAGATAACTTCCACAATAGATTGGCAAGACAATTGCATGGAGATGTAAGAATGCTATTATTGATAATGGACTTAATTGACATCCAATGGATTGATTTAAAATGTACATAATAGGTCTCCTTATATAGGAGAGGTGATAAGAGATAATGATAAGAAGAAGATAAGATATCACCTATACAAGGTGGAATCACATGTCCACCAAAGGTGGATCATCCTCCATTATGAAATGAAGTATGTGCAATGGTGAGGATGATAATGTGGAAGTGCTCTAAAGGTGGAATGAGATAACAACTATGACCACCTAGAGTGAAATTCTCCTACACCATGTGTTTAATTGAGGTGCAAACTCATAAGTATCTCAGTCACAAACTAATATGCAATGCATTATCCTAAGTAATATTAAGTAAGTGTAATTCATGAATATTTAATTACACCAACACTCCCACCTTAAGTGCAACTTAGGAGAATGTACTTAAACTCACAATGCAAGATGGGTCCCAGCTACTAGGCCATTTTAGGTACCCATGTACAATATGAAATGCTATACATGAAATGAAATCTCTCATGAAATGGATGGAGATATATATATATATATATATATATATATATATATATATATATATATATATATAGAGAGAGAGAGAGAGAGAGAGAGAGAGAGCCTCATGGGAAAAACCCTCCTCCAAAAAGAGAGATGAAAACAAGATGCATGGATGGATGGAGTACTCAAGACCCCCCAAAAAATTACATACATTAGTTGTATACAAAGAATAATCCCCCATAGGAAGGAAATAAGGAGACATGATATCCCCCCCATAATGAAGAAGCTCCAATGTATATGAAGAGTACCTGCAAGAAAAATATAATCCAATGCCTACAAGAAAAATGTCTCTCCTTAGGAAGAGATAAATATATCAAAGGATGAAGAAGTTACTACATGTAAAAAGTGAGCAATGAGGAAGAAGGTCTCCATGTATGAATCTTTGAAGACTGAATATGTGTCTCCAAGCTCAAAGATTTTGTCACACCATCAAATTGACCCCTGAGATGTGAAAAAACAAGAGAACATGAAGATTTGGGAAGTCCAATCTCCAAAGAAGGTGAAAAAGTATCTTGAAGAGAAACGTCCTTAGATGTATTAACCAAATCTACATTATGAGACTTGTCTAAAAGAGCAGCCAAGAATTGATCCCACACTATAAGATTTGAAGCATAAAGATCATCCTATTGAATAGTAGAAATCATGTCTGAAGAAGCAGGAGGTGGAGGAGTAGGAAGTTCAACACTTGTTTCAAGAACAAAATGACTCAAGTGTCCAATGTTCTCCTTGCATGAATTATTCTTCCTTGATAAAGGGTTAGGCACATCATGAATATCATCATCATTATCAGCAAAATGTGCAAAAGAATACAAGTGTGATGTATTATCAACAACTCCCATATCTATGACATCTCTAGTCTCCATGTCCCTAATATTGACATAATCAAGAGCAAACTTAACAATTTTACCTTATGCCCCATGAGTAATTTGGTAAATGGAAAGGAGATTAGTGGTCAAGGATGGTACACAAAGAACATCATTAAATGTACCCTCTCCCATAGGAATAAAACCTTTCTCAAAAACCTTCATGTATGTATTATTACCCATCAATATAGGTGGAAAAATACAAGGCTCAATAGAAGAAAACATATCCATAGAAGATGTCATATGATGTGATGCACCTGAATCAAGAAGCCATTTACCTTGCTTAGGTTGTGTGAAAGAAATGAGTCCTTGTCCTTTGCCTCTAGATGATGATGTAGATGTAGTAGCTACCTAATATTAAGAAGAAGGAGAAGACACTAATGAGGGCAACTGGATATTTTTCTTTTGGAAAATGTGAGTAAGCTCATCAATCTTCTTATGGAAACATTTATGCTAATCATGTCCTAACTTTTTGCAATAAGTAAATTTATCTCTATTTCTTCTAAATGTTTCCTCTCTTTAAGAGGACTTGGATTTAATATTATGTTGTGAAGGAGATTCATTACCTTTTCCATGTTGCTTAGGATCCTTGTGTTGTTTATTTCCCTTTCCTTTGGGAGCCTTTGGAAAGGAGTCATTTGCAACCAATGCTTGATTCTTTAAAGGCTTCAATTGAACCATGTGTGCTAACTTTACTTGTTCCCTTGTGATCTGAGCTACAAATTCATCAAGAGAAGGCATTTTGTATGCACTACCAAGAGCATCCATGGTAGCATAGAATGTGGAAACAAAGATTGAATATTTAGGACCTAGCTTGGAAAGAGTAGATAATATCAATTACTTATCATCTTTATTAATGCCACAATTATAAATCTCCAATCTAATGGAATTTAACTCAGAGAAAAAGTCTTGAATATTGTCAAAATCCCACAGACTTGGACCTAAAATCTCATTCTCCAATTTGAATTTTCTTATTCTATGAGGTTTACCAAAGATTCCATCCAATGTAATCTAGACATCATGAGGATGTGTAAGATGTAATATGATATAACAAATCATTGGAGATGGTAGATCTAAGAGAGTCAAGTGCTTTATCCCATCTATCAAACCATTTCCTTCTTTCTAGAACACCTATAGCTAGTTCTAGATCTTGTCAAATGGTTAGAAATTCCTTGATTCCATTCATGATAGTTATATGGAGTGAGTAATGGAACTTTTGAATTATCCATAATGAATCAAAGAATGATTGAAATAAACTGATAACTCCTTCAAATTACTGATTCAATTAAGAAAATTGAAATCCAAGTTTCACCAAGTGCAAATATAGTAAAAAAAGATCTATTTTTGAAAGTGATATGTCCACTCTAAATCATTAAAATATGATTATAGATCTAAAAAGTAGAGGAAAAATCATGCACTTTCAAAAAAAAATTGCACTTGAAAATGTTACCGGATGAGCCCAAACAAAGCCTTGAAAGTTGTAAAAAATGGGAATTGTGATTTTCCAAAAAATTCAAAGATAGAGATTCAAAATCACCTGCACCACTGTGTAGATCATGAAATTCTACCCCAAAACAAAAAAAAAAAAATGCTTGGAAAAAGGAGTCTATATGAGGAAGATATCACTATTTGAAAATCACCACTAAAATTATTTTTTTGAATCGCCACTGCCGCACCTTCAAAAATAAAATGGTTGTAGATTTGGCCTCAGATGTTTGACTTGGATGAATCAAAATTTGATTTAGGGGTTTAGATCTCCTCTATATGATTCCAACCTTTGATTTGCATTAACAAGCTTCAATTTTCACTTGTAATAGGTCATAAAATATGACTCCCTAAATCTCCTCCAAATTGTGATGTTCAAATTGCCAACACTACACCAACAATAAGTTAAGCCAAGATTGCACTTCTTGAGAAGAGGTCTTCACACTATGAGAGCTCTAATACCATGTTAGAGTTTGAGGTAACTCTACAACACCCCAAGGATCAAATGAAATACAATGATTACTTCCACAAGAGATTGGTAAAACAATTTCATGAAGATGCAAGAATGTTATTATTGATAATGGACATGATTAACATCCAATGGATTGATTTAAAGGCCTCCTTATATAGGAGAGGAAATAAGAGACAATGATAAGGAGAAGATAAGATATCACCCACACAAGGTGGAATCACATGTCCACCAAAGGTGGATCATCCTGCATTATATAATGAAGTATGTGCAATGACAAGGATGATAATCTGATAAGTGCACTAAAGATGGAATGAGATAACAACTATGACCACCTAGAGTGGAATTCTCCTACACCATGTGCTTAATTAAGGTGCAAACTCCTAAGTGTCTCAATCACAAACTACTATGCAATGCATTATCCTAAGTAAGCCTAAGTAAGTGTAATTAGTGAATATTTAATTACACCAACACATATACATATAACTATTTATGTATTCAAATATTTACATCTCTTTTAACCAACTCCTAAGGCATTGGAGAAAAGGAAGAAAGTTGCAAACTAAATTTAAAATATATTAGCTATAGTTGGGAATAAATATAGATTGTGGAAAATGTAAGGCCCCTTCCCTATTGCCCTATTATAAATCTTAATAATATGAATATGATTAGAACTAGGAAAAGTAAGGGGATGAGATGCCATGTTTCTATCTCTTGTGTATAGAATGTGAATTATATATTGTTACCATACACCTTATGATAGAATAATGGTAAGAAGGCTTTAGGATCTAAGTATGTCATGATTAGCATTTTCCTTATCAATAATGAACTTTAGATCTTATTGAGTTATTTTTGTGTTGGGAATCCTATTCAAAATTACCTTAGGTTGATAAACTTATACCCTATAGAATAAAGGCTTATGATAGCATAACTTAGAAACTATGTCGATGGTTGATGATATTCTATGATCTATTAGGATAATTGGTTTAGGTGGTCATTGTGGAAAGATGAATCAACACCCACTCTGGTGAGTACTACTAATAATTATAGATAGGAATTGTTATCAATTTGGATAAGGGCCTACTTGAAAAAACTTAGTATGATGTAAATGTAATAAGCCAATTGTTGTGCGATTAGTATTAGATGCATATGTTATCATAGATCATAAGTAATTTAAAGAATATAATATATAGATTGACAAGATATAATAGAATTTTCTAACGACTAATTTTGAACCTATGTAGACATGATTATGCAATATTAGTAATTACTTGATAGAATTGGTACACTTTATGATGTGTTATCTCATAACAATAATGAGATACTGCTAGTAATCACACTATGTTTAATGGAATCAAAGAATACTAGTTGTAATACTTACATTTTAGTGAATTTAACTTATGATATGTACTACAACCTAACTCACATGCCTAATGATGTAATAGTTATGGATTGAATATTTGATCACCATTATAGAAAATGGAATATAATGTGATTCAAAATATTAATTTGATTATGTTAAGGAAGGATTAATGTGATATGTAGATTTTGATATCTCAATGTTTTGAATGCTTTTTATATGAAAATTATTAGAAAAAGAAAAGTAAATTATGGAAATTTTAATATGTTGATTTATGTGAATTATGAAATATTAAAATTATCATGCATCTATATGCATATATTTTAATATTATTTTCATTGGAGTATTGATGCTCCAGTTTAGTGTACAAGAAATTGAACCATGAAAATTAATGAGGGAAACAAGGTCCAAACTTATGTGGATAGAGTATAGCCAAGGTGAATCTTTCGGAGATTCAAAAGACTCATTGTGATGTGTTTATTCATAAATTTAAGCTTGCATGTCTACAATAAATTTAATCTCATAAATTTACATTAGGGATGTTGGAAATATTCAAGACTATGCTAAGTTACTCAAAGGGGAGGTTTGAATCAGTAACTTCTAAAACTTCTACAAATTTCAATTCTTAATCAATAAATCAATTAACACTTAATTCATCATGTCTGGTCTAATTGGATGCATGAGAAACTAAAAACATGAAACCATCCATAACACTTGAACACAAAGATTTGGTGACCAAAAAGCCTTCCAAATAGAAAGTAAAAATAGGGTGGGTATGATACCCACAAACTTTATCACTATAGCATAAATTTAGCCTATTAAGGCTTACATTGATCACTTCTGATGATCTGCCCTGTTAGGAGCAAATAGGATTGCTAGATCCACCTTGTGAGAGGATTTACAAACATACAATGAAGTATGCACTCAGTAAAGAGATTTAAAAAAGACTATTAGGTCTACCTTGTTAGAGGATTTTGACTAGTTCACCTATTAGGATGAAGCAGTAGATCTATAATTTGCAATTGAGTTTGTTGATAGAGATTCCTTAGTGTATTGATCACCTTTCTATGATAGATTTATCACTATTTCTCCTTGTACTAATATGACCTTTATAATTCTTTATCTGTTGCATTCATAATACATATGCTTACATATTCACATTCTTGCACTTTCTTGCTCTCACTTACTTTTTCATACTTTTGATATGATATAATATATCACATATATATATACTAATCCAATTTACAAAATTACAAAGTCAACCATGACACAAGTTAACACAAATATTACAAAGTCAACCCACATGAAGATACTCGAGTTCTAAAGACTAAATTAGTGAGGTTCTAATACATGACATCCACTATCACTAGTTGGTATCATCATGCTCTTGGTAGACATAGAAGCTCGTTCCATACTGATCACTTTCAAGTAGTCTTGAACCCAGTCTGCACTGGTGACTTGGTAAATGTGCAATTTAGCAAACACTGAATCACTTGGTTACCATGAAGTAGATTAGTTAACACTGGCTTCACATCACCTAAACTTCTAGCTTAGTAGATATTATAATGCTCAATAAACATAGGAAGTTTTCGAAAAGACTCAATAACAACTGTAGAACTCAGTGGCTACTGCATTACATGGAAAAAACTATACACTATTCAAATGAGTTTGGTAGCTATACAGAATCTAAACAAGTGTGTGTCACTGATAAAAAACTTGATTGATATGTCAACAATCTCCCCCTTTGGCATTAGTGACAAAAACACTTATTAGCCCAAAACTAAATATCTTGTATTCATCACCATGTGATACTAGCTCGGTTTATTTTTGAGATTTTTCAAAATTGATCTTTGTAAGGTATATAAAGAGTAGTTCTCCACAATAGAATATTTCTCCCCCACACTATGTGATCTATTATGTACATATAACTTTTATCTTATATAAATATGATATTTCTTCAATGCAACTTTTCTCCCATATCATAACATATCTCCCCCTATAACTTTTCTCTTATATACATGTAACTTTTCTCATCTCCCCCTTTTTGACAATAATGACAAAGATTTATTGTAACATATTTACATAGAGACACCAAAATGAGATAAGAATTTAGAGTGTACCTTGAGGGTGATTGCCAAGGTTTTATCCTATTTATCTTGCAAAACCTTACATGTCTGAATTGCAATTTGCACTTCAACTAATAGTTCAATCATGTGATTAGCAATAGAGAAATTGCTATCATGGATCAAGCTTTTTGAATAGAAAATGTATTTCTACATAGTATCCATGACTGGAATGATCATATTTTGTATATCAACCAATATTGAATGGATCCTTGCTTCTTCTCTTAACAATTCAGCTTGCAAGCCTAACAAAAATGTGATCTTCTTGAAATGTGCAAAGCTTGAACTAGGATAAAGTTACAACTGTTGAGCACTTTCTTTAAGATCTATATTAATTTTGGACAATTTTCCCTTTACTTCCTTAGTATACTCAGTGACATCACATAGTTTTGCAAAAAGTGATGACACATATGAACATGACACCTCAAGATTGACCAAAAATTGTTGAAATCTCAACTTGATGAATGGCTATGTGTTGATCAATGTGCTCCAGCACTTTATTATTGAATTTCTTTTCAACATTTTCAACTAGCTATTCTTGACCTTTAGTGTCCTCATTGAACTTTTGGATTACTTCTCCAAGCTAAAAAAAAATAGGTTGAGAATAATTAACCCTAATTCTGATTGCCTTAGTCAAGATATTTTTGGCATCATCTAATATCTTATATTCTCTATCTCTTTCCTCTCTCAATCTTTATTGTTTCACCTTTTTTTTAGAGGAGTTCACCAAATATGTTCATTTGGTCTATAGTAAGATTGTAGATATCCCATTTGGGAATTTCTATTTCCTCATCCAAATCTATATCTTCCTCTATCTCCTTTCCTTTCAAAAATTTTGTACTTAGTTGAACCTTAGGTTGAACTATCCTTGTACTTATTGCCTTTGTACCCAAAATGGAAACAATAGTGGACATACTTAGGCTTGTAGTAAAAAATTATATAGTACTAACTAATGGAATACTTATGGAAATGCTTGAAGAATCCAAAATTGAAGTAGACAAAACTAGAGAGCTTACCACAAATGTACTCAAAACTGAAGAAGTCAAAATTAGAGAGGAGACGACTGAAGAACTCAACTCGATAGATGAAGAAGGAGTTTGTAGCTTTGTTGATGAAGTGGAAGTCACTTCTATCAATGATATTCTAAGCTAAATTGGTGCAAATAGTTATTGGACATTTGATGTATCAGTAGTAGTCATAACCAAACTTGTTGAAGCTATCTCCATACTTGATGTAGTTAATGGTTTGCTTGGAGAGTGAAGAAATGAGGTAATGACTATAGTAGCTATCTTGACTAGTTCAATCTCCTCATCATCTTACTTATCTTCCTTAGTAGCTTATTCACCTTGATCCTCTTCATCTTCTTCATTGTCAAAATGAGTCACTTCTTCAAAATTTTCCTCCTCATCTTTCTCTGTACCTTCTTCTTCATCAACATCCTTTAATTTAATTGGAAGTTCACTTGGTTTATGAAGATAATAAATTTTCTTCCAAATGTTTGTAGAATTCTTAACAACATGCTCTATATCCTTAATCAAAACTAAACAAGTATTAAACCTTAGAGTAAGTTTTTCTTCATTTTTCTTTGAAGAATCTTTCACCTTAGCATCTGATATGCTTAGTAGTAACTACCTTAGGGTTTGTTCATATATGTCTTTGACTATTTTCATGGCAAAATTCCATCTTGGCTTTAACTTCTCCATCAATTCACTAGAGACTTCAGAGGTGATCTAGTCTGGTGAGTATTTTCATTTCCCCATTTTTCTCAACACTAGTTCTTTAACTTGTTTCTGCTCTACCATCATCCTAGTCTCATATTTCAAAGATTTAAATGTTTTTATTCCATATCCTTCTTCCATTTGCTTAAATTTTTCTTGGAAGGTGGGTGGAGGTTTGCTTAAAATAATGTCACTTCCTTTTTTCTTTAACCTCCTTGTGAAGACTACATTGGATGACTTTGTAGGCTTGGTGATGATCACCTTGCCCTTTTTCTTCAAAGGTTCTTCCTCTTTCTCAGATTCTTCTTCATCCTCTACCTATTCTTCACCTTCACCTTTACCCTTGGTTAACATGAGAGGTGCACTAGATTTTAGTTTGTCTATCCTCCTCTTTCATTTGTTAATAGCCTATGGGATCCTTATATCTAGCTCTATTCTTGCCTTAGCTTCATCATAGGTTCCAAAATAGTTAATTAATAAGGGCTTCAATAATATCCTTGTTCTCATGAATATTCACCTCATAGCCAAGAGGTTTGACCCACACAACTCTACATTTAACTACCTGGATATATACCTTGTCACAATCCACCATGAAGCACACATCATCCTTGTAGTCCTCAACTAACTTCTTTGGGATTCTAAACCTATTGTTCATTTATCTTTGAACACATAAAAGTAGTTGTCCATGATGCTTTTATAGTTCTCACCCATTTCTATAATATATTCATTTATTTGGTATAGGAGAAGCACATCTTTTCTCCAAACTATAGTGCCTTTGGAAGGGAAAAACTTCTAGACATAAAAGGATAAACAGGTTAATAGAGAACCAAATTTACATGGTTTATTCTTGGAAGTTCTAATGCTTTCCATATTCTTATTGAATTATCTCAATAATAACTCAACAAGGTCATAAGATAAGTTGTTCTTCATTGCTTTATATGCCAAATGTACTACTTAAATGATACACTGTTAAGATGGCTTGAATTGTATATCTTATGAGCTATAACATGAATTCCAAACTTCAACTCTACATCAATAACACTGCTTATTTTCATACCTCTGTCATCCCTCTCAGCTAGGGTTTTCTTTTCCAACTCTACCTGACCTAGGGTTTTAGTTGTTTTGGCTTTGGTGAGCATGGGAAGGCCAGTGATTCGATGGATCATTTTCTTGGTCATCAAAATTGGCTACTCTAACCATAGTTATATGTTATGCACCTAGCTAAGAATATACCTAATCCACTTTATTTGAAATTCTTGGGGGATATGGGGAATATATGTTAACCCTTTTCCTTGCAAATGTTGATGCTTAGGTTTTAGTGTTCCATCAACACATAATTGACCTAGGGAATCATCCATCTCTAGAGTACCAATTTCTTGAATAGTACATTTAAAATGAGTTTGAATGTCATTAACAAGAAGTGCCTTGGTAGGCATTTGAGATTGAGCTCCACTTGGGTCTAGGGTTTCAGCAATCGGGGGCACAAGCTTGAAATCTGACACTTTCCATTCAACACCTCAAACCAACATGTCATAACCTTTCTTGACCTTGCTACTACTAGATGCCATTTTCACTCAGTAGCTTGAGAAAACTTTGAAAACTTTTGTAGGAAATTCACTTAAGCCACTTGATCACACAGAAAATAGCTCTTCGCAATAACACTTAAAACTTCATGGTGAGAAATAAAATTGATTCCATGCCTTTTGTTAAAATTTTACCATTAATGCTTGATATAGAGGTAGATAAGTTGACATTATGCTTGATAGTCTATCATCAACTATTTTGTATTGATCACTCAATGAAGTCTTTGTAACTCGATAACCATAAGTGCCTTTGTTACTCTTGACCTTGCTCAGTAGAGTCTATGACTTGACCTTACTCAGTAGAGAAGGTAACTCAATAATAACTAATACTAATCTTGCTCAGTGATCCCTTTATATCTTGTATACAAATTTGGATCTTTGTCACCTTTCAATTAGAATTGATTCAGATGTCTTCTTTGATAGCGTAGTTCAAATTCTTCCTTGAGAACTTAATTAGGAATGATAGAGTCACCCAATTTTTGAGTGACTTGACCATCATTGCTTGGATCAATATCCTCAACAAACTTAAGAATCCATTGATGTCTCATCTTCTTTTGAATTTTATCAGCCTTTGCCTTCTTTTCATCTTCAATTTTACTAGTATTCATACAATTCTTGGCAAGATGACAAAGCTTTGTACAAATAAAACATATTTTAGTGGTATCTCTTTTCCTCATATGATGTTTAACACAATTTATACCAATGTGTCCAAATTTTTGACAACAATGACATCTACACTAGGTATTGTAGTCCCAACCAAATATTACTTTCACAATTTGTTTTGTAGTGTTCAATGTGTTTGTTTTTGCATTTTGATGCCTTGTGTTCATGTTTCTTACATTTATGACAGTTGCCTTCAGATTTTGGTTTCTCTTTGTATTCATTAGCCTTGTGACCATGCTAATTGCAATTTTAGCATTTTCCATTGAATTTTTCTTTTCTATTATTCCAACATTTTTTTGATGTATGACCTATCTTACCATGGTGATTGCAAGTACGTCTTTGATTCTTTTGAGCACTTTTTTTTGGAGGATTCACCTTCTTCTTTGTATCCAATTCCTACTTTTCCTTTTTGCCTATAGAGGTTTTCTTCATTTAGTTGATCCATGTCTACTTGAGATTTCATCATTCTTTCATTGATTTGCTTCTTAGTGTTTAGGTCATTTCTCAAACTTTCATTGATTTATCTTTTAGATCTCAACTCATTTTTTATTCTTTCATTGATTTGCCTTTTAGAATTTAGATCATTCCCCATTCTTTCATTTTCATATTTTAGGCTCATGATTTCCTCATTTGCATTGGAGAGATGATCAATAAGGTCTACTTGTTGAAGGGACTGGTTTTGGATTTCATTGTTCCTTCCATCCATCTCTTCTTTTATCTTGTTTCTTGATTCCAAAATTTTACATAACCTTACTAATTAAATTTCTTGTTCTCTTTTTATCTTTCCTACTTCTTCTAGTAGGGAACCATTCTTCTCTAGGATTTCTTTAATTGTATCATTTGCTTCATTTGAGTTGCTTGAAGGATGAAAGTCTTCAATTATTTCTTGAATGTAGAGATGATTATTCATTTGATTTGCAAGTTCCTTTCTTCTTTTCAACGATTGGAAAAGTTTCTCCTTAGCTTTCTTAAGTTAGCCAATGGCCATTTCCAAATCCAACTTTTCATTGTCAATAGCTTTGTCAAGTCTCAATATCTCCATATCCTTGATCTTTGCTCAAGTTGTTAAACATTCTCTTGAGAACAACAAAAATCTAAAACTAATTGTTGGAAATACTCAAGACTATGCTAAGTTACTGAAAGGGGAGGGGTAAATCAGTGACTTCTGAAACTTCTACTAATTTTAATTTTTAGTCAATAAATTAATTAACACTTAATTCATCATGTCTGATCTAATTACATGCATGAGAAACTAAAAACATGAAACCATCCATAACACTTGAACACAAAGATTTGGTGACCAAAAAACCTTCCAAATAGAAAGTAAAATTTGGGTGGGGATGATACCCACAAACTTTAGTATTGCAACATAAAGTTGGCTTGTTAAGGCTTACATTGATCACTTTTGATGATCTACCCTATTAGGATCAAACAAGATGTAAGAGCATCCTGGGTGTAAGGGCAATCTTGCATCACCCAAAAATATTTTATTTTCAGCCATTTCTATTTTAATAAGGACTAGTAGACAAGGTGATTAGTATTTATGAGAACTTACTATTTTTAGTAAGTTTTTCATACAAGATTGGAATGTTCTCATTTTCTATAGGAAGGTTCATTTTAGAGTTGTAATATCACCATTAAAATATCATTGCTCAAGCATTAGTATCAGAGAAGTTATTGCAGATTTTCAGTGGAAAAATTTGCAGAAAAATCTTCAGGCTCACCATTGGAGGCCATAGAGTACCTGAATGAGTTCCAAAAACTAGACAAAAGGGCACTAGCATTGTTCCTAGCCTATAGATCAGGAGTTGGCATTTTTAAAAAGTTGTTGTAATAGCTAGTTAGAGCAACGGTTCATGAGTTATGGCCTTTGGAAGTTGGGCTACGAAGAAGAAGGGCATAGAGCATTTGAATGTACCCAATGCCAAGGAAGGATAGATTGAAGAACAGAAGGTCAGGAAAAAGTTGCTCATGTTGATGAAGATTCTAGATCCTCACATTTTGAAGATACTGAAAGACGAGAAGTCCTAGCTAACAGAAGAGTCCTACTAAGTGGTGAGAATGAACTTGATAAAAGAAGGAGTTTGTTTCGAATAAGGTGTAGATGTGAAGATAAGTGTTGCAATGTGATCATTGATGGTGAAAATACTAAAAATTTAGTGTTAGAAATGATGGTCATGAAGTTGAAGCTAAAGAGATAGAAGCACCCGTGTCCATACCATATTGCTTAGGTGCAAGATGACCACAAGGTTATGGTTAATGAGCAGTGCTCAGTGAAGTTCAAGATTGGGAGCTACTAGAATAAGGTACTTTGTGATATCATAACTATGGGCATATGTCATATGTTGTTGGGTAGGACATGGTAGTTTGATAGGCATGATGTACATGATGGGCAAGAAAATACCTACACTCTAACTAAGGGTGGAGTGAAACATAAGTTGAAGCCATTGAAGGATAAATAAGAAAAGGTATGTAGTGCTACCAGAATATGTTTTGTTTATGGAAAAGAGTTTCTTAAAGGTATGAAGCATGAGCAATATGTGTTTTTATATAATTCCTAAAGATAGTAAGGAAGAAGTAGAGGAGGTACCTATAGAAGTTGCAGATATGTTGGAAGAGTTTTCTGATATTATATTAGATAACATACCTAATGGATTACCCCCAGTGAGGACGATTAGTCACTAGATGGATTTTGTTCTAGGAGCTGGGTTGTCAAATAAAGTAGTGCATAGAATGACACCAACAGAAAGTGAAGAGTTGAATAGGCAAGTTCATGAGTTGTTGCAAAAGGGATTGATTTGAGAGAATTTGAGTCCATGCATTGTATTAGCAGTATTAACACCAAAGAAGAATGGAGAATGGAGGATGTGTATAGATTATCATGCTATCAACAAGATCACAATAAAGTGTGGATTTCCATTGCTAAGGATGGATGATATTATGGACTATTTGAGTGGAGCTAAGTATTTCACAAAGATAGATTTGAAGAGTTGGTACCATTAGATCCATATCATAGAAGGTGATGAGTGGAAGACTACTTTCAAGACAAGGGAAGGACTGTATGAGTGGTTGGTCATGCCTTTTGGGCTAACAAATGCACCAAGCACTTTCATGAGGCTCATGAATGAGGTACTGAAGGAGTTTCTAGGTAAGTTTTTCATTGTTTACTTGGATGATATTTTGATCTTTAGTAAGACATTAGAGGAGAATTTTATCCATATTCACAAGGTGTTTGATAAGTTGAGGGAAGAAAAATTGTTGATAAACTTGAAGAAGTGTAGTTTTGTAAAGAAGGAGTTGGTGTACTTGAGATTTTTAGTCTTAGTAGAAGGTCTAAAAATAGACCCAGATAAAGTGAAGGCTATCCTTGAATGGCCTACTCCAAGGAGTGTGGCAGAGGTAAGATCTTTTCATTCACTGGCTACATTTTATAGAAAGTTCATAAGAAGTTTTAGTAGTATTTGTGGACCCTTAATTGAAATAATGAGAGGGGATAGGAAAGAGTTTAAGTGGACCATAGGAGTAGATAATAGTTTTAATTTACTGAAATAGAAAGTTACGAAGTAGCCTATTTTAGCACTTCTTGATTTTAACAAGGTGTTTCAAGTAGATCATGATGTTAGTGGTACTGCAATAGGAGCTATTTTGAGCCAAGAAGGTAGACCTATTGCTTATTTTAGTGAGAAGTTAAATGATGCAAAAATAAAATATTCTATTTATGATTAGGAATTTTATGCTATAGTTTAAGAATTGAAGAAGTGGAGACACTATCTTCTCCCTAAGGAGTTTGTTTTGTATACTGATCATCAAGCTTTGCAATATTTGAATAGTCAAAAAAAATTAAACCTAAGGCATTTAAAATGGGTTGATTTTTTGCAGAGTTATACATTTTTTTTGAAACACAAAAGTGGGAAGTCTAAAAAAGTGGTAGATGCTCTTAGTAGAAGACAAGTTTTGCTAGCAAAAATGTAGATAGAGGTGTTTGGGTTCAAGGAACTTAGTACATTATATCAGATGATCCTAATTTTGGTGAAGCATGGAAGGCTTGTACTAAACTCATTACACTTGATAGGACAAAGTGGTTGGATTTTATGATCCAAGATAATATGTTGTTCAAAGGAAGCTAGTTGTGCATTCCAAGAAGCTCAATGAGAGATAACCTCATCAAGGAGAAGCATAGTGAAGGATTGGCTGGACATTTTGGCAAAGATAAAAGTATAGCTATGATTGCTGAAAATTATTACTAGCCATAGTTACAGCAAGATGTGATGAAATTTGTACAAATTTTCCAAGTATGTCAGATGGAAAAAGGAGTGAAATAGAATATAGGGTTGTATCAGCCATTACCTATACCGAGAAGTTGTGGGAGGATGTCATCATGGATTTTGTTCTTAGATTACCAAGCATGATTCTATTTTTGTGGTGGTTGAAAAGTTTTCAAAGATGACACATTTTATTCCTTGCAAGAAGATTAGTGATGCTATTCATATTGTAGAGTTGTTTTTTAGAGAAGTGGTGAGATTACATGGTCTACCAAAGAGTATAGTTTCAGATAAAGATAGCAAATTTTTTGGTATTTCTAGTGTACATTATGGAAGAAGTTGAAGATAAATTTGAAGTTTAGTTCATCACATCATCCACAAATTAATGGGTAGACAAAAGTTGTGAATCATAGTTTGGGAAACTTGCTGAGATGCTTGGTTAGAGATAAACCAAAAGGATGGGATACAATTTTACCATAGGTAGAATTTTCATATAATAATTCTATCAATAGGAGTACTAGTAAATCACCATTCCAAAATGTATATGGGAGTAGTCCCAAAAATGTTTCTTAATTCAGCAAGCTGGATAAGGGAGAGATAAGTAGTGTTGAAGTAGAAGATTTTGCTAAACATTTAGAGAACATCCATGACAAGATGAGGAAGCACATCATAAAGATGAGTACACAATATAAGGCAAAGGAAGATGTGAAAAGGATATATAAGGAATTTTGGATTGGAGATGAAGTCATAGTTCATTTGAGAAAAGAGCATTTTCTAGTAGGTACATATAATAAGCTAAAGATGAAGAAGTTTGGACCATGCAAGATAGTGAAGAGGCATGATTCTAGAAATGCCTATGAAGTGGAGTTTCCTATTGAATTGAATATTTCACTAGTATTTAACATTTCAGATTTGACAAAGTATTATGAAGGAGTTGATGGAGATGAAGTTACAAAAGTGTAGTGGAGCATTCCAGCAACTAGTTTGTGTAGGGCCCATTTGCCGTTGTACCAAAAGCCATGATTGTTAGTGAACATGGAAAACCACATAATTAACCACCTATGTGTAGGAGAGCACATCGCATCACCCAAAAATCTCCCCTTCGTCGTGCATACCAGGTGCTTACACGGGTCAGAAAGGCACCGGGGAGATTTGAACCCATGACCAGGCCAAAACTAGGCTTTGATACCAATTGTAGGGCCCATTTGCCATTGCACCAAAAGCCATGACTGTTAGTGAACATGGAACATCACATAATTAACCAACTATGGGTATGGGAGCACGTTACATCACCCAACAGTTTGGCTACCAAGGAGATTGAGGAGATACTAGATAGTTGTATTGGAAAAAGTACCAAAAATAGAACTTATGAGGAATATCTAGTCAAATGGAAAAGGAGACTAGTTGAGGATTCATCATGGCTAGAAAAGGAGGAGGTCAACCATCTTGGTTTTCCTCTAAACACCTGAGATGTGACGGGGTCACTTCTCAAATTACCCCGAGTGTCTGATGCAGGAGCATCTTGGATGTAAGGGCAATCTTGCATCACCCAAAAATATTTTATTTTCAGCCTCTTCTATTTTAATAAGGACTAGTAGATAGGGTGATTATTATTTATGGGAACTTACTAAAAATTTTAGGAATTTTTTCATATGATCTTGGAATGTTCTCATTTTCTATAGGAAGGTTCATTTTAGAGTTGTAAGTTTACCATAAAAATCTCATTGCTCAAGAATTAGTATTAGAGAAGCTATTGTAGATTTTCAATGGAAAAAATTGCAAAAAAATCTTCAGGCTCATCATTGGAGGCCTTAGAGTGCTCAGATGATGTCTAAAAACTCAATGAAAGGGTGCTCACATGATACCCAGCTCGTAGATTAGGAGCTGACATTTCTAAAAAGTGGTTATAATAGCCAATTGGAGCAACAGTTCATGAGTTATGGCCTTCAAAAGTTGGGCTACCAAAATTTATAAAATAATTTGTCAAAGATGTATTTGGCTAACTCTATGTGTATTGTTAGGGTCTTTCGACCATAGGTATTAAGTTTAAGCATCTAGAACCTTCTTGGGTGGCATAAAACTACCTAGTTAAGAAAGGCCTGAAGATTGTCTAAGAGAGCTCTAGGTGATAGTTTGTAGCACTATCTTGTAGATTACTATAATGAAGGCACCCATTTGGGTTAACATATTGTAATTGAGAATTCTATAATTTCACATTTGACAATAATAGGAAGTTCATATTTCGTTCTCACATTTTCTAGTGTTTCTTTGTTTCTCTTATGAGTTTATGGTATTAAGGGGAATCCCCTAGATCAAAATAGGATTGCTAGATCCACCCTGTGAGAGGATTTACAAACATACAATTAAGTATGCACTTATTGAAGATATTTAGAGAAGACTGTTAGGTCTACCTTGTTAGACAATTTTGACTAGTTCACCTATCAAGATGAAGTAGTAGATCTTTAATTTGCAACAGAGTTTGCTAATAGAGATTCCTTAGTTTACTAATCACCTTTCCTATGATAGATTTGTCATTGTTATTCCTTGTACTGATATGGCCTTTATAATTCTTTATCTACTACATTCACAATATGTATGCTTACATATTCACATTCTTGCACTTTCTTTCTCTCACTTACTTTTTTATACTTTTGATATGATACAATACATCACACACACACACACACACACACACACACACACACACACACGTATATATATACCAATCCAATTTACAAAATTACAAAGTTGACCATGACACAAGTTAACACAAATGTTACAAAGTTGACTGACATTAAGATACCCATGTTCTGAAGACTAACTTAGTGAGGTTCTGATACATGACATCCACTATCATTGCTTGGCATTGTCATGCTCTTGGTAGACATAGAAGCTTAGTCCATACTAATCCCTTTCAAGTAGTCTTGAACTCAAATATGCACTCATGACTTGGTAGATATTGTGCAACTCAGCAAACACTGAATCACTTGGTTACCATGAAGTAGCTTGGTTAACACTAGTGTCACATCACCTGAAATACTAGCTTGGTAGATACTACAATGCTTAGTAAACATAAGAATTAGTCTAAAAGACTTAGTAGTGACTATAGAACTCGATGGCTACTAAATTACATGGAAAACACTGTAGACTATTCAATAAGCTCAGTAGCTATATAGAATTTGAATAAGTGTGTGTCACTAATAAAAAAATTGATTGATATGTCGACAAGGGACATGTCATGGTGATGTGTAATGTGTTTTAAATGTGTCACTTGACACTTGTAATTTTTTGTGTGTTAATGACATGTCACGTAGGGTTTTGGTCATGGTTACACTTAACCTTAAACTAATTTCCTTTCACAAGATTAAGTAAATCCACTTGAAGAAAGGATAGGATGTGTTACCATCAAGGGAAATTCGAATTTGAACTTGACAAGGATTTTAGAGGATCAATAGGTGGTACCAAAGTGTCATTTTTGTGAAAATAAGCCACCCATATGTTAGCATAACATGTTAAGGGCCTAAATTTGACCATTTTAGTGTTTAGCTAGCCTAAGGGACCCCTTAACCAATACATTCTTCCACCAATTCGAAAATTGAGTTTTCCCATGAGTTTATCCCCATTTTTCCACTTAGTCTAAAGTAGAAAATTTGGTAGGGAAAAAGTTATAAGAGATACTGTCATGATGTTTTTACCAAAAAGAGATAGTGAGAGAGTCTTTTTAGTGGACTTGGACAAACTGGTGGGGTTTTTACCCACTCTTTAAGTTTAGAGACAATTAGGGATTGGAAGGAAGAAGGACTAAGAAGAAGGGAGCTCTGCAACAACTTTCATTTTTCCTTTAGCTTGGACCAAGTTTGGTACCCATGTCATAACTCTCATTGCACTTGATTAATGATGTTGTTCTTTTTCATATTGTGGTAAAATTCATGTCATGTTTTTATGTTGAGAATATTGGTATGTGCCATTGTTGTGACAGATTTCTTTTGAAGATTTTTCCTTTCTTTTGTGTGTATGAATGTTAATGGCCTTCAGCCGTTGGAGGGAAGAGATGCCTTGGGTGAAGGGGTTAGTTGGGCTCAACATTGAAGTTGAGAGATTTTCCTCTTGGAGAGGGTTTTGTTCTTCATGGAGTATGGGCTTCATTGAAGACATATGCCTTGATTGTTATTATGGGAGGTATAAGTGTATTGATGTGATGAGGAGGATGTATTCGATAGCCTTGAAGAGGCATTATGAAATTGCAAATGTATATGTGTATATGGATATGGCATTCTCCTCTTTCGAGAGCCCACCTTCACCTATTGTTTCATAATTCCAATGGTGAATCATTGCATTAAAGCTTGGAGGGATTGTATATTGGATATAATTGTTCAATTGAGTATTGTATTTGATGTTACACAAATCTCATATTAGTTATCAGTTAGAGTCTACCAAGCTCAAATGGTCAACAAGTAAAAAGACAAAGTTTATTGAGTTTAGAAGGTTTACAGTGTCTACCAATAATTCTTAGGTTTTACCTTGCATAGGTAGTTGTTACCAAGCTTTCAAGGTTAGCAAAGGAAATTTAGTTGTTACCAAGATCACTCAATCATCAAGAGAAAATAGTACCAAAAATAGTTCTAACCGAGCTTTCATGGACAGTGAAGGAAATATAGGTCCTACTAAGTTCACTCAGCAGCCAAAGGATTTTGCAAAAATTGTAGTGTTAACTGAGTTGAGACAGTTAACTCAGGAAATTATTTTTGGATGCAGTATTTGCTAAGCAGGGTTAGCTAATAAAGGATTCCATTATTTTGTGAAATAAAGTTTATTTGATATTTGTAGCCTACTGATATATGGTTTATTGGTAAATGACTTGATAATCTGAATGGTATATACAAGAGGTCAAGTTGTGAATTCTAAGTGCAAGTAATGGATTTGATGGAATGCGAATAAGAAGGAAGACTGATTAATGTGAAAGAGAATTTTGAAGGACAATCAGAGATCATTGAGGAGTAGCAAAGCTATACTTGATTGAAAGGATATAATAGTGTAGAATAGAGATCTGTAATCAACAAATTTAGTTGCATCTTATTTAGGTCAATTCATTGTTACTTTCTAACCATTGTAGCAGTGATTTCAAAATCTCTTAATAGAGTTGGTTTAATAGCCATTTTGTAAATCCTCTAACAAGGTGACAGTTTAGTTGAATTGTTCTAAAGACCTCTAGTAAGGCCACTCCTAACAAGGTCATCAGATCCTCTAATAGGGTCACACCTAATAGTGTGTATTGTAACCTTGACTAGGGTTGGCTCCTAACAGTGCTAACTTCAAAAGAGTGAAAATTGGTAGCTAGTTACTTGGTGGTTTTTCCCATATTGGGTTTCCACATTAAATTTGGTGTCTCTTGTGTTCATTTTATTTACTTTTTCATGCATATTAATAATTGTAAATGCTAGATGATCAGTAACAAGTTAATCTACTAAGTTACAACATTCTTATAGTGTTTATCGAGTGTCAGCAATAACTAGTTGTTTAAGACATCTAAGGGATCTGTGGATTTTTTTTTGTGCTAACTGATTCAACCCCCCTCTTAGTTACTCCATCTATAATTCCAACAATTGGTATCAGAGCATTTGGTGCTTATAGGAAAATATTTCAAGGATCTAAGCCAAAGGTCAGGATGTCTTATAAGAGGGAAATTTCAAGACTTAACAAGGACAACTTTTCAGCATGGTAGGGGTTGATGAGACTTGATCTAGTTTCTATTGGTGACATAGGGCTGAAGTACCTTGCTGAAAAATATCTAGAACCTACTGGTACATTATCTATCAATGATATTGCTAAAAAGAAGACCCACAACAACATGATGATAGATATGACATCTGCTCTAAGTTATGAAGAATTTTATGACATCAAGGATTGCAAAACTACCTTTGAAATGTGGAACAAGTTAAAAGAGATCTATGGAGGAGATGATAATGTGAGAAGAGCCAAAACAGAAAGTTTGAGAGGACAATTTGATCAAATGAGGATGAGAGAAGATGAAAACATTGCAAAATATGTTGAAAGAGTTAAAGCATGTGTTAGTGCAATCAAAGCATCTGGAGGAGATATCAAGGAGGAGACAGTTATAAGTAAAGTTCTTAGAACTCTACTTACTATTTATGCAATCAGAGTCTCTACAATTCAAGAAAGAAGATGTGAATCAAATCATAAGATAAATTTAGAGGCAATAGTCAAAAGATTGACTGCATTTGAGCTAGACAACTATGATAATTATGTTCCAGTTGCCAAGAACATTGAATTAGCATTCGAAGCCAAGCTTTCAATCAAAGAAAAAGATAAGAAGATAAAAGATCCTCAATTAGATAGTGATGAAGAATTAGAATAGAGTTTAGACAGTGATCTTGAGGTGGTTGAAGCTCTACTAGGAAAGAAATATTCAAGAGGTAAAGGAAAATATAAAGGTAAGGTTCCTTTAATTTGTTTTTCTTGTGAAGAAATTGGAAATATTTCTGCTAGGTGCCCAAATAAAAATAATAAGGATGAGAAGAAAGGTCACAAGTGTAATGGCAAGAAAAACTTCAAATCATTCAAGGATAAAGGTAAGAAAAGATGTTTCATGGCTAAAGATTCTAATGATTCTGATGATGAAGAAGAAGATGAATTTTTTTACATAGCTATAAAGGATGAATTTGATAATGATGAAAAAATGACACTCATTTCTCATGTGAGCAAAACTAATACATGGATTATAGATAGTGGTTGTTCTCATCACATGATTGGTGATAAAACTAAGTTTGAACACTTTGAAGACTATGATGGTGGTAGTGTAAGATTTGGTAACAATGAACCTTGTTGTATAAGAGGAAAAGGAAGAATCTCACTAACCAAGGAACTTGTATTCGATAATGCATATTGGGTAGAAGGACTAAAGCAAAATCTACTGAGTGTGGCATAGCTACTCAATAACAGATTCAAAGTGGAATTTATGCATGGAAAAGCAAGACCGTTGGATGGCAAAGGAAAGATGATTGGATTAGGCACTCAAACAAAAGGTAACTTTTTAATCTTAAACTTGGTGAATCTTAATGTTTTGTTGCTCAAGTTGAAGAAAGTTGGTTATGACATAGGAGGTTATGTCATGTAAACTTTGAAACTTGGTAAAGATGAGTAAATTCAAGAAAGTAAGAGGCATTCCTAAAATAAATAAATATGAGGTTGGCCTATGCAAGAATTGTCAAATTGGCAAGATGGGAAAAACTAGTTTTAAAAGAAAGAACTATCAATCTGAAGAAATTTTAGAAATTGTTCATATTGATTTATGTGGACCTATTAGCATTGAAAGTTATACTAGTGAAAAATTCTTCATTCTTTTCATTGATGATTATTCAAGAATGATGACTATCATGTACCTAAGAGAGAAATCAAAAGCATTTGAAAAGTTCAAATGGTATTTGGCTAGAGTAGAAAAGGAAACAAACAAAAGATTGAAATTTTTAAGATTTGATAGAGGTGGTGAATTCATTTCACATGAGTTCAATAACTTTTGTATTGAAAGGGGAATCAAAAGACAGGTTTCAACATTTGGAACTCTTGAACAAAATGGAATAGCTAAAAGAAGGAATAGATCTATCATGGACTATGCAAGAACTTTAATGATTGAGAAGAGCATTGCTATCAAATACTGGAAGGAATATATCAACACTATAGTTCATACCTTGAACTGAGTATAGCTAAAAAAGGACTCATTCAAGACCCCTTTATGAGTTGTGGTATGGCTACAAATCCAATGTAAGTTACCTAAAAGTATTTGGAAGGAAGTGTTACATTTTGAAAGAATCTAGAAAAGGTAAATTTGATGTAAAAGATGATGAAGGAATATTTTTGGGGTATTCTTGCAAAAGTAAAGCATATAGATGTTTGAATCTATCTACTCACAAAGTCATAAAAATTGCACATGTGAAAGTTGATGAGTTTGTAGAAAGATTGAAGAAGAAAGCAAAAGGGAACCTGAACACTACATGAGATTTGTTTACATTGAACCTAATACAATGCCAAATATACCTATTAATCAAGAATCTTCAACTCTAGAGTCTTTAGTAACCAAGTTGTAGGAAGTTCAAACTGAGCGAATACCTACTGAGTTGCAAGAACTTGAGTTGCAAATAGAAGCTATTGAATCAAAATCTACTGAGCCCAAGCAACTAGAACTAGAACTAGAAGTTGAGACACAAAAGGATAAAAATGCATGTCATTCAAAAGGCAAGGAGCCTATGTTAGCCAAGTATTTCAAAAAGAATCATGCACCAGATTAGATCATTAGAGATAAATTAGAAGGAACAATGACAATAAGTAAGTTGAAAGGAACTTGTTTACTTGCCAATTTTGAACCTAGAAATGTCAAAGATGCATTAGAAAATGAAATTTGGATTGAAGCTATGAATGAAGAGATAGAATAGATAGAGAAAAATAAAACATGGACTCTTGTACCTAGAACTAAAGACAAAAACGTGATTGGAACTAAGTGGTTATTTAGAAACAAGTTAAATGAAGATGGTAAGGTGTCAAAGAACAAAACTAGATTGGTATGCAAAGGATACTCTCAAGAAGAAGGTGTAGACTATGGAGAGACTTTTGATCCTATTGCAAGATTGGAAGGTGTCAGAACCTTACTTGCATATGCTACCTACAAAGGATTCCAAGTTTATCAGATGGATGTTGATTCAACATTTCTCAATGGAATATTGGATGAAGAGGTGTACATTGAACAACCTAAATGTTTTGTCGATCCAGAAAAGGACATGGTCTGCAAATTGCATAAAACATTATATGGTCTGAAATAAGCCCATAGAGCATGGTATGAAAGATTGCATAACTATCTTATTCAGATTAGTTTTCAAAGAACTAATGATAATAGTAGCTTGTATATCAAGGAAGTTCCAAATAATAAGATTGTTTTGGCAGAAATATTTGTAGATGATACTTTGCTAATAGGAAATGATGATCTTTGCAAAGAATTTTTAGAACAAATAAACAAGGAATTTGAAATGTCAATGTTTGGTGAAATCAAATTCTTTGTTGGTCTTCAAATTCAACAATATATGAATGGCATCTACATCACTCAATCCAAATACATCAAGGAGCTACTGAAAAAGTTTGGAATGGAAGACTGCAAACTAGTTGGAACTCCTATGTGTACTAGATTGAAACTTACCAAGGATGATGAATCAAAGGAAGTGGATAAAAAATTATATAGATCTATGATTGGAAAGTTCTAGTATGTAGTGCACACAAGACTAGACATTTCCCTTGTAGTTGGGATTGTAGCAAGATTCTTAGCAAACTAAAAGAAAATCACATGATGGTAATTAAAAGAATCATAAGATATTTAAAAGGAACTAAAGTTTATGGATTATGGTATAAACTTGGAGGAAATCTAGATTTAAAAGTGTTCACTGATGTAGATTGGGTAGGGAATGTTGATGACAGAAAGAGTATAAGTGGAGGAGCTTTCTTTCTTAGAAAGAGATTGGTTTCTTGGACAAGTAAAAAGTAGAACTGTACATCCCAATCCACAACAGAGGCTAAATATGTTGCAGTAGTAGTAAATTGCTCAAACATTGTGTGGTTCAAACAATTATTGAAAGGTATGAAGCAAGAAATAAAAGAACTTTTTGTTATGTTTTGTGACAACACAAGTGCAATTAACATATCCAAGAATTTAGTAATGCATTAAAAAACAAAGCATATTGCTATAAAGTATCACTTTGTTAGAGAATTGGTACAAGAAAAGGAAATCGGATTGGAATATGTCCATACAAAGGAATAAATTGCTGACATATTCACAAAGACTTTACCTAAGGATGCATTCTTATATCTAAGAGGTAAGTTAGGGGTCATTCCCCTATCTAAAGCTCACTAAAATATAGTTTTATTGATGCATCAACAATAACAGAATTGAAGACCTATCAGTTGATGCAGCAAAGTAATAAAGACATTACATATGAATCAGTACATCAAGAACAATGCTATTCATTTGATTTTTATTGTATTTGGCATGTGTTGTCAAAGAGGGAGAGCATACTATCATATCTTTCTAAAATTTGCAAGAAAAAGAAAGCTTGTGTAAGAGGGAGAGATTATTATGAAAGAGGGAGATTACAATATTTGGGAAGTTTGGTATAAGAGGAAGAAGTATTCTATCAGAAAAGACTTGTTTTCAAATTTCATTCTGCTATGACATGTTGTGTTTCCATCAATGCCAAAGAGGGAGATTGTTGGATACAATTGTTCAATTGTGTGTTGTCTTTGATGTTACACAAATGTCATATCAGTTATCAGTTAGAGTCTACCAAGCTTAGATGGTCAGCAAGGAAAAAGACAAAGTTTACAGAGTTTAGAAGGTTAGCAAAGAAGGTTTACAATGTCTACCAAGCATTCTTAGGCTTTACCTTGCACAGGCAGTTGTTATCGAGTTTTCAAGGTTAGTAAAGGAAATTTAGTTGTTACCGAGATCACTCGGTCATCAATAGAAAATAGTATAGGAAATAGTTCTAACTAAGCTTTCATGGATAGTGAAGGAAATATAAGTCCTACCAAGTTCACTTAGTAGCCAAAGGATTTTGCAAAAATTGCAGTGTTAACCGAGTTGAGATGGTTAACTCATGAAATTATTTTTAGATGCAGTATTTACCGAGCAAGGTCAACCAATGAAGGATTCCATTATTTTGTGAAATAAAATTTATTCAATATTTGTAGCTGACTGATATATGGCTTACTAGTAAACGTGACTTGCGAATGAGCTGACTTGATAATCTAAATGGTATATACAAGAGGTCAAGTTGCGAATTCTAAATGCAACCGATGGATTTGATGGAATGGGAATTAGAAGGAAGGTTGATTAATGTGAAAGCAAATTTTGAAGGATGATTAGATATCATTGAGGAGCAACAAAGATATACTTGATTGAAAGGATCTAATAGTGCAGAATAGAGATCTATAATCAGTAAATTCAGTTGCATCTTATTCAGGTCAATTCATTATTGCTTTCTAACCATTGTAGCAGTGATTTCAAAATCTCTTAACACAGTCGGTTTAACAACCATTTTGTAAATCCTCTAACAAGGTGGCAATTTGGTTGAATTGTTTTAAAGACCTCTAGCAAGACCAATCCTAATAGGGTGATCAAATTCTCTAACAGGGTCACACCTAACAATGTGTATTGTAACTTTTAACAAGGTTGGCTCCTAACAAGGCTCACTTCAGAAGAGTGAAAATTGGTAGCTAGTTACTTGGTGGTTTTTTCGTTATTAGGTTTCCACCTTAAATCTAGTGTCTCTTGTGTTCATTTTATTTACTTTTGCATGCATAATAATAATTATAAATGCTAGATGATTAGTAACAAGTTAATCTACTGAGTTCCAACATTCGTACAGTGTTTACCGAGTATCAACAGTAACTAGTTGTTTAAGACATCTAAGGGATATGTGGATTTTTTTTTGTGGTAACTAATTCACCCCCCCTCTTAGTTACTCCATCTATAATTCCAAAATTGTATATGTGTTGTGATGTTTTGTTGTATGCATTGTTAGTTTCTTGAGTGTAACCCATTTGGGTCTTATTTCTACAGCTTGGTGGGTGGCTCCTTTGAAGCCTAGGATGGCTAGTGGGCCTCCATGTTTCTTGGTTTTATGTTGTGTTTGTAGGTTTGTGAGAATGGGATCTATGAAGAAGTTAGGATTTTCACTTGGCTTTGTTGAAGAATCAAGTGTTGTGAAGAATTCAATCCTTCCACTGTCATTTGTGTATTACATTTGTAATGATGAAATTTCCATCTATGTCATTGGTGTATGAAATATGCATCTTATTATATTGTGGTGGAGTATGATCTCATGGAATTAGTGAAGAAATGGGGAAGATGTTCATATGTATCTAGAAATTAGTTTCAATAATATGCATTTAGATACATTGGCAATGAAAGCTAATGTTTCATAATAGTCATAGTTGTATTATGATAATTTTAAATCATGAATTAATACAAGAAAACACATTTCAAAACTATTGTTCATATAAAGAAATTCCATTATACATTAGTTCATAAAGAAATTTCATTTAAAAGTCCATTTTGATAGGAAAGAGTAACCTAATAGTTTTATATTTGATCTTGTGTCAAATGCATTTCATTTGTAAATTTTTTGTTCAAGTGATTTTAAAATAGATTCAATAACCTAGACATATACTTTGGAATGTTAAAAAAAATATCTGACTAGTACCAAACCAAGTTCTTAACGTCATAGTTGAATAGAAAAGATTAATCAAATAGATAATATAGCATAAACTTCCATAAGAAAATAAGTTTGTAAGTGCAATTTAACTCTCTGGATTTTGTATTAGAGTGGAGAAAAATAAGATTTAGTAAACTTTTAGTACATATCAATATAATAATCAATAGAATATTCTATAGAATCATATGCATACAAAAGAACAGAAAAGAAAACAATAAGATAATGGTCATAGAATAAATTAGCAATACTCTATAAATCTAGTAAAGAGATTGATAAATGAGAGGCTCATGATGTGACTCATGAGCCACATCAAAAAGGTTGACAAAACTATACAATACTTTATTACTATACTCCCATGTCATAAGGTGACCTAGTTATTAGTAGACACACATATTAAAAAGAAAGAGAATAATGTTAAATGTCATGTCATATCTGATGGGTCAAACACCCCAAGGCAATGTAAGCACACAAATTATTAGGTGGGCCCTGCAATTGGTTTGAGGGAATTCATGTGAATTCCCTTCCCTCAACCCTCCTCCCTAGCCATAGATAAATGTGTATGAGCAGGCCACTCAATAGCCAAACATGAGCCTCCATCACAGGCCTTGGATGGGGAGTATTCCATGGGTTCTCAAGGCATGAGGTAGGTTGGGAGAGCACTTAGCACTTAGGATGCATGGAGTATGGTAAGCGCTTGGAAGTGGGGAGTAGTTAGCAGGTTAATTTATAATACTTCATGTGTAATTATTATATATTGAGTAAAATATGTTAAGTAATCTTTTAAAATACATTTATAGGATAAGATATTTTATGGTTAGCCTTAGTAGGTATTATGTTACATAGTGTATATATATTATATATTATTTTTGTATAATTAATTTATTCCTTAATTTATACTTAATGTCTTTAAGTTATATGGAATGTGAAAAAATTGATAGTTAGTGCAAGGTAAAATGGTTATGAAATAATATCATGAGTAAGTAGGAAATTATTATTACATCAATGTTATTGGAGTAAATATTTTAAGTTATTAATGAAGTATCAGTGTTAGTAAAAGGGAGATCAGATTAGGATAGAGTTAGTGTTGTTAGTAAATAGAATTATGTGATTAGATATGGGGGGAAATAATAATGTTAACTAATGGAATTTGAATAGTAAATTTAAAATCCTTATGTCATGTATTTAATTAGTATTGAAGGGAACTGAAACTCCCCATTTTATGAATTGTCAATGGATAAGACTACTTAATAGGAAGTTGATAATATTGTGGTTAATAAAGTCATCTACTAAATTCAATACATGTTAGAAATTAAATTTTATACATGGTGTACATATCAAGTGGATGATATATAACAAATTGATGATCTAAAATTTGCTAGTAATTTTTTATTAGTAGTTAATGGGTCATGTGAGTATAATGTCTTTTAGTTAGTAGTAGTAATTAGTTGAATTTAGTAGTTAATATGGATAAGTAATAATATATACATTTAATATTATGCCTATCATATGTTATATAAGTACTACCTTCAATACTTTAGGGATGTTGGTATATAATAGGTATTGGCTAGAGTGGTATATATATGTACCTATTGCTAGAATTCTTCAGAATAACTGAGGGGGGGGGGGGGGGGGGGTGGGGGGTGCTGAATAAAATGATGTCCAATAAAACTTTTTATACAAATCCTTAATGGCACATAACTGATTATCATACATGCAACTAAATATTAAACAACCATGAAAAATAAACATGCATCACACCGTAATACTAAGGATTTGATAACCCAGAAACCCTCCAAGAATAAGACTATAAAATTGGAGTGGGGATGATACCCACAAAATAACTATGCAATTAATTTCAACCACTTCTAATGGTCTACCCTATTAAAGGCTACAACACATTGTTAAATGTGACCTTGTTAAAGGGTTTAAGAACATTCAACTTGGAATGTCACCCTGTTAAAGGATTTACATAGAGTTGTTAGGCTCACCCAAGTCCATGAGATTTTTAGTCACCTTCTCAAAAGAATCTTTCATCCCTCTCTAAGGATCTCCTATCCTCCTCCTAAGGATCTCTTTATCCTTCTCTTGAGGATCTCTTTATCCTTCTCCTGGGGATCTCTTTATCATTTTCTTGAGGTTTATTCACATAGTTGTTAAGCTAACCTAGCAATGTAGGATCTCAATATCTAATACAATGGTAAGAAAGTATTAGAAAGGATTTGACTTGATACAGATTGCAACCCTAACTATGTAGATTTCAGGTCACTTCTTCAATTCTCTTCTTTGTTTGGCTTTTCTCCTTTGTAGTGCTGACAGCTTGTTCAACCTTCAAGATCTATCTCCTTGAGTTCTTCCACTAGTTATGCCAATGCTCTCTCTAATCACTTGATCAATTCATAGTCTTGATGCTATGTTCTTACTTCACATGACTTCTTCGCATGATTATACTTATGATCAACTCCCTCTCATGCATGCACACTTAATCTCTGACCTGTAGCTCCTTATAAAGAAGTTTTTTTCTCAATTTCCCGCTCAAATCTTAATTTTCTCTTGAGAAAATGGTATTGTTTTCCCTCCAAATTATTTCTTCTAGAAACTTCATGATAAATCCTTTAGCATTTTCCTTAAAAATGGTTTGCATGGATTTACATAAAATTCTGTGACATCTACTCATCATCCTTATCATCCAACTAATTCACTAAATTCATTGTAACAAACTTATCACTGTTTCTCTAGCTAATCATTGACTTTAACAAATAATGCAGCAACTCAACATCATTGGTTGACTGATGCTTGGCTCCTTTTGTGTTACTCAACTTCTATTATTATTTACTGGTGCTTGGCACCTTTAGCATTTTTTGCTTTGCTCAACACTTGAAGACTTACTCGGCACCTATTATCTTTTTCTGCTACTTGACATCTAAAGGATTCTGTGTTACTCAGCACCTGATCTTCACTTGGCACCTGAAGATCACTCAACACACACTAAGTTGAACTTTCTTAGCTTCAACTGAGAATCAATCCTTACATCATGTGTCTCAGTGTGTCCATCCTCTGTATCTTAGAGTATGTCATCAATACACTATTTCATCAATGGCTTAGCCGATCCTTAAACTTTATTACAGCATCATAACTTCAACCTTTCTCTAAGTACTCTAGTTACATCTTATTGATTGCCACCTCCTTGTCAATCAACCAATTGATATTTTTTGGATCACTAAGGCAATTGTCATTCTTGCAAGTGGCAAGTTTGACATCAATGACAAAATAATGATTGAAAACATTCTTTACCAGTTCCATTATTCTTCATTCATGATCTTTTCAATCTTTTCCAACAGTCTCCCTCTTTAGCATTGATGGCAAACCAAATTGATCAAATGATTAAGCTAATCAACTTAGTTGTCACCAAAATCTGAATCCTTTGTTTTGCTTCTCCCTCTGGACTATTGCATCCTTACTCTATATTCTTGATCCTTCATATATATCTCCCTCTTACTTTGTATTGATCAGTTATATCATATATCTCCCTCTTTGGCATAAATGCCAAAGATGTAGCATCTTCATCATGCTTAAATATAAAATTTACATCTCATGATTACTCCCTTTGTCACCATGCTTGTGACTGATCTAGAGTTTCTACTCCTGTTGTCATCCTCTACATCATTCTTCTGATATTTCAATGATCTACTCCTATTGATGCAAGGTAGCTTCTATGTTGCTTTAGACTACTTGAGTTAGGGGCATTACCCCCAACTTGCCTCTAAGATATTCATAAGCATCCTTGGACAATGGTTCGATGAAGATATCTACAATTTGTTCCTTTGTGTGAATGTACTCCATCTTCACTTGTTTGTCTTCCACCAATTCTCTAACATAGTGATACTTGATTGCAATATGCTTGGTTTTTGCATGCATCACTAGATTCTTCGATATGTTTATAGCACTTGTATTATCACAATACAGTATCATAGGTTTGGTTACTTCTTCTTTCATTCCTTTCAATAGATGTTTGAGCCACACAATGTTTGTGCAATTGACTGTTGCTGCCACATATTCTGCTTTTGCAGTGGACTAAGATGTGCATGTTTATTTCTTAATAGTCCAAGTAACTAGCCTTTTACCTAAGAATAATGCTCCTCCACTTGTGATTTTCCTATCATCAATGTTGCCTCCCCAATCTGCATCTATGTATGCATTGAGTTCAAACTTCTCATTCTTTTTGTAATATAGGCCAAAATCATCAGTTTCTTTGAGATACCTCATTATTCTTTTTATTGTTGTGAGATGATTTTCTCTAGGATTGGCAGAGAATCTAGCCACTATTCTAACTGCTAGTGCTATGCCTGGTCTGCTAAGTACAACACATTTTAGTTTTCCAATCATGGATCTATACATTGTTTGATTGACTTTAGCTAATTCATCATTTTTAGATAGCTTATGTCCTATTTCCATTAGTGTGCTAACAGGTTTGTATTCTTCCAATCCAAACTTCTTGAGTATCTCTTTGATGTATTTTGATTGTGTCACAAATATGCCATGTTTTAGTTGATGTACTTGCAATCCTACAAAGAACTTGATTTCTCAAAAAATAGACATTTCAAACTCATATTTCATTTTTTCAGCAAAACTTTTGCACAGTGTTTCCTTTCCTCCAAAGACTATATCATCCAAAAATATTTTAGATACAAGAATATCCTTACCTTCTTCTAATTTGATGTACATGTTGTTGTTATCATCAGTTCTTTCAAATCCTATTTGCACCAAATACTTGTGAAGTCTCTCATACCAAGCTCTAGGGGCTTGCTTTAATCCATATAGAGCCTTATGCAGTTTACATACCTTATTTTTGTTCTTTTCATCAACAAAACCTTATGGTTGCTCTATGTAGACTTCCTCTTCAAGTATACCATTCAGAAATGCAAACTTAACATCCATTTGATAGACTTTAAATGCTTTGAAGGCTACATATGCTAGTAAGGTCCTTACTCCTTCCATTCTGGCAACTGGAGCAAAAGTTTCTCCATAATCTAGTCCTTCTTCTTGTGCATATCCTTTGCAAAATAATCTTGCCTTGTTCCTTGTGATTTCACCATTCTCATCTAACTTGTTTTTGAATACCCACTTGGTTCCAATTACATTCTTGTCAGCAAGTCTTGAGACTAAGGTTCATGTCTTGTTTTTCTCAATTTGTTCTATTTCTTCTTTCATAGAATTATATCATTCATCATCTATTATGGCTTCACTTACTATTTTTGGTTCCATTTTGCTAAGCAGACATGTTTCATTTCTGAGTCTATTCCTTGTCATTGGTCCTACCTCTTTATTTCCAATAATTTGATCTGCAGGATGATTTCTTCTTACATACTTTTCCAATACTAGTTCTTTCCTCGTTTGCATATCGTCTCTTTCAGAATCTGAATCTTCATGTATATTTTCATCAGGAATTTATTCATTTTCTTCTTGTTGGCTATTCTCAGAATTTGAATGTGTATAGCTCAGCTTTTGAATGTGTTTGTTGTTTGGCATTCACTGTCTATGACTCGATAGATGCTAGATTTTGTTGTTGATTGTCATTCTAAGTTGCAACTTCACCATTATTAGGTGTACCTTCATTAAAGTATGCAAAGGTCTTGCATTCTTTTGCTTTCTTGGTGTTCTCAACACTTTGAACTTTTGTAAGCTCATCAAATTTCACATTTGTGATCTCTACTACTTTTTTAGTGTTAACATTCAAGCACTTATAAGCTTTTCTTCTAGTAGAATAACAAAGAAATCTGCCTTCCTCACTTTTTGCATCAAACTTTCCATTTCTAGACTCTTTATATATATAGCATTTGCATCCAAATATTTTGAAATGTTTTACATTAGGAGAATGCCCATACCATAATTCAAAAGGTGTTGCATTTGTACCTTTCTTGACTTGAACTCTGTTGAGTGTGTAGGCTGCAGTACTTACAACTTCTCTCCAGTACTTGAGTGCAACATTTTTCTCCATCATTAAGGTCCTGGCATAGTCAATAATTGATCTATTCCTTATCTCTTCTATACCATTTTGAGGTGGAGTTCTGGTAGTTGATGTCTACCTTTTAATTCCTCTTTCATTATAGAACTCTTCAAATTCTCTTGATGTGAATTCGCCTCCTCTATCAGATTTGAGACATTTTAGGCTCTTTCCAGTTTTTTTCTCAACTCTAGCTAAGTACCATTTGAACATTTGGAATGCATCTGATTTTTGTTTTAGGAAGATGACTGTCATCATTCTTGAATAGTCATCTACAAATAGCAATATGTATGTGTCACCTTTGTAGCTTTATACTTCAATAGGACCACACAAGTCAGTATGAACTAACTCTAATACTTCATTGGAAGTATAAGTCTTACTTTTGAAAGTTGACTTAGTCATCTTCCTTAGTTGGCATTGTTTGCACATGGTGTTATTAGGCTTCTTCAACTTTGGTAGACCTCTGACTTTCTTCATTTTGCTGATGCTTATCAGATTGTCAAAATTTACATGACATAGCCTCTTGTGCCATAACCATACAATATCAATTTGAAAAATAAGACAAGAAGCATCTTCCATGTCAAGATAAAACAAATTACTCTTAGTCTGATCACCTTTTCCTAATAGACTTCCTTGAGAATCATAAATCTTAGCAACTCCTTTTTCAAATTCAACCTTGCATCCTATGTTGCCTAACTATGAGACACTTAACAAGTTATAATTCAGTAAGCTTGATACTACCTTTCCCTTTGATCTGACATGGTGCATTGTTACCAAATCTAACACTGCTTCCTTCATATTGAGTAAAGGAAATGAACTTACTTTTGTCTCCAGTCATGTGATGAGAGCATCCACTATCTATGATCCATCTATCATTCTTGTTCATGCAGGTTACTAGAGCAGTTGCTTCATCTTCATTTGATTCATCTTTCATAGCCACATAGACTACTTCATCATCATTCTCGTTAGAGTCTTCTTCAAAAATGTAGCATCTTTTTCCTTTACCTCTGTAGTCATTGTTGTTCTCTTTCTTATTTTTGAAGTTGCCTCCATCCTTGTAGTTTTTCTTTTGTGTGCATTTGGCTTCAATGTGACCAACTTCATTACAATTAAAGAAAATGATTGGTAGCTTACCTTTGAATTTGCCTCTTCCTCTATGAAATCTTATTGCTAGTAATGCCTCCAATTGGTCTACATCATCTTCATCAGTGCTGCTATCACTGGATACATACTTTCCTTTTCCATTCTTTTTCTTTGTTTGCATCTCATCATTGTCTTTTATTGTCATCTTCGCTTTGAATGCAGATTCAAATATTTCTAGCTTGTAGTTGTCAAAGTTGGATAGCTCAAAGGAAGTGAGTCTTCCAATTAATCCTTCAAATAATTTGTAGAAATGCTAATTCGCGCAGACGCTATTCCTCTAGATGACAACATTCTATCGTCTCTGCTATAGTTTGTCAGTCACAAAGATGACAGAGTGAACCCTATCATCTCTGCATCATTTGTCCCCCTTTTGGCATCTGTGTAGACAATAGGATAGATCTTGTTATCTCCATGGATGCTGATTTCTCCCCTTTATCATCTATGTAGACGATAGGGTAGAGATTATCATCTCTGCCCAGACCCCTTTTTTGGTGCATTTATGGCATAATAAGTCCTTCTAACCTAACCTAGTCTACCAAAACATGAAGAGGATCAGATGACTTATTGGTGGGCCCATCTCTACTACTCGCTAGTACTCCCAAATGCACTCACCAAGCTGCACTCGATCAATGGGATCCATGTTTGCTCTGGATGCTTTGCTCGTGGTGTGACAATGACCTTCCTTGGGCCCCTTGAAGCCTTATATAGGTCCCCCGCAGACCCTGTTTGAGCCCATGCCTTCCTAGAGCCATGCCCATCCTCATTTTTCTTCTTTCTCAAGAATTTTTCATGAAAATTGCCCAGAATTTATTTTTTGTGCAATTTTTGCGAAGGGGCACCCTCCTCCTCTATCATCGCTATAGGACTCCCACCTTCTCTGAGGCAACCTATATTTTCTTTTCTTTGATATGATATCATTTTGGCATCACATCAAAGACGGGAAAAATGTAGACATGTAAAATCATCCTTAAATACTATATTAATTAATTTTAATATTACCTGTGACATTGTAATTAATTATTAATTAATTATATTGTTCACATTCTTCTACTTATTTAATTAAATTATTTTAATTAAATGAGTTCATTCTTCTAAGTATTTAAATTTAATTTAAATACTCCCAGCCTTAATGTGTTAAATTAATTTAACACATGATCCTCCATGTCTCTACCTTTTTAAATAAATTTTATTTATTTAAACCCTCATTTCCTATTAATTCCTCTAAAATCATGATTAAATTAAATTTTATTTAATTTAATCTTAAGCCTAACCTAGAGCCTAGAGCCTATAACCATCATTTTCATCCTTCTAAGCCTACCCATTACTTAATCTCACTTTATTATCTTAAATCCCTTTTTAAACACCTTTTAGCTCTTAAGAGTTTGCTCACACATGTGTGAGAATCTCTTGATCCAATAAACCTTCCACTTCATTTATGCCTCTTACACCTCTTACACATTTGTCTCCCATTCCTTCCCCCAAGGTTGCTCACACATGTGTGAGCACACCTTGAGCTTCTCAAACATTAAAGGCTCCTTTTGACTTTTGCATGGCTTATCCTTTAGCCCATGTGTCTCCCTTGTGGCACCTATGTGGATGCCACATAGAGGCCACCTCACCAAGCCCTCTCTCAAGCCTATAAATAGAGGCCTTGTCTCAAGCATTTGCATCTCCCATTTGTTGCATTGTTATCATGTCATTTTGAGTTTTGAGTTTTCATATTAGAGTTTCCATGGTAGTTTGAGTTTTCATAGAGATTTTTAGGTGCATAGTAACCATTTGGTAGCTGATTTAGATTTCATCTTTACATTTGTTAGTTTTACATGCATTTTCTCATCTCCATCTTAGTTTAGCTTGCATATCTAGTTAGTTCCCTTGTTGCATTTCATATTTTCACCATTGAATGCATTCAAGCATGGCTTTCTCCATAGCCATTCCTTGAAACATTCCTCATTTCATATAGTTTAGGATCATATTGCATTCTCACTCACATTTGCACATTCACTCAAGATATTTTATACATTGTTGTGTTTGGGAGAGCACACCAAACATACCCCCCATCTTAACACACTGAAAAGGCCTCTCATGGGTGCCTTTGTTGAGCTATAGAGGTGGCTTGAGGGCTTGATTTTTTTGGTTTTTGTGAGTTGCAAAACTCAAGCAAGCATTAGTTTAGTTTTATTTCTTCATTTTTATGAATTCTTGTTACATGCATTTGAACTAATGTTTGCTTGTTTATTCATGCTCCCAACAGGTCATTTCTTCTAGCACATAGGCTATTCATGTTCAAATCCTCTTCATCAATCATACTCCCCATTGATATACCTTGATATGCTCTATACCAAACTATTATTCAACATGTATTGTTCTTATGATGAACATCTTCCTCAGCGTAATGTTTTTTGTGCCAAACTTTTCTCCATTGACATCAATGTCAAAAGTTTTTACAACCAACATGTCTGTATCAAATTTTTCAAAAATTGATACTTACTAGCTCAAGTGTCAAAAGACATTGTTCTAAATAATATCAACATTAGATGACTTTGTCCATCACAGATACTCCCCCATATAGGAAGCATCAACATCTAATCTAGACAAATAATGGTGCTCTATTACCTTGGACTAGTGCACTCTTGCATCTTCTACTCTGATGTAGGAAGGGGCATAACCCCAAGCATACCTTGCAAATACTCAAAAGTCTCTTTGGGAAGAGGCTTAGTGAATATGTCTACAATCTATTCTTTAGTGCTCACATACTCCAATCTAATTTCCTTGTCTACAACTTTCTCAACATGTGATACTTGATAAAAATATGCTTAGTCCTTGAATGCAACATTGGATTCTTAGAAATATTTACTATGCTTGTGTTGTCACAATGTATAACAATAGGTTCACTAATTTCTATTCTTATATTCTTCAGCATCTACTTCATCCAAATGACTTGATTGCAATTATTTTCTACTGCAACATACTCTAATTATGATGTACTTTGTGTTGTACAATCCTACTTCTTTCTTAACCAAGAAACCAACATTCCTCCAAGAAAGAAAGCTCCTCCACTGATGTTCTTTTTGTCATCCATATTACCTACCCAATCTACTTCAATATAAGCACTTAAAGTGAAATCATTAGATCTATCATACCATAATCCAAACTAAGATGTTCCTTTCAAATATGTAAATATCCATTTTACTGTTGCATAATGTGCTTCTCTAGGATTAGCCTAGAATCTTGTAACATTTCCAACTACATTTTCTATATATGTCCTTTTGTGAGTCAGATAGTATAATCCTTTTATCATAGATCTATACTTCTTCTGCTCAATAGTAGGAGTCTCATCCATCATAGATAACTTGTGTCTAGTTACCACAGGTGTTCAAATGGGTTTGCATGTTTCCAAACCAAATCTTTTTAGTAAATCCTTCATGTACTTAGTCTAAGAAATAAAGATTCCTTCTTTATTCTATACAATCTACAATCTTAGGAAACATTTCATCTCTCCTATTATACTCATTTCAAATTCTTTCTTCATCTCTTCTACATTTTCTTCAAATATGTTGTCATCAATAAATATTACCAAAATCATCAAACCATCATTAGTTTCTTTCCAATACATATTACATTTTCCATACCTTTGCTTCTACTCTAGCCATGGGAGCATAAGTCTCCTTATAATCTATTACTTCTTTCTCTGAGTAACCATTATATACCAATCTTTCCTTGTTTCTTACAACTTCTTTTTGCTCATTCATTTTGTTCTTGAATACCCTTTTAGTTCCTATCACATTCTTGTGTGCTGGTCTGGGGACTGATTCCTATGTCTCATTCTTTTCTATTTGATCCAATTCCTCATTCATAGCTTGTTTCCAATAATCATCTTTACATGCTTCATCTACATTCTTAGGCTCAACTTGAGATATCAAGTATAGATCTTCATTGTCTCTATTTCTTGTCATCACTCCTTTTTCTTTTCTTATGATGATCTATTTAAATGGTTGTTTCTTTATCATGTTCTTTCCTAAAGTAGGAGTTTTTGTCCCAACTCTTGGCTCTACTAAAGGTTCTAAGCTTTATTCCTACCTTGGCTCTCCTTCACTCTACAAATCATTATTATTCTCAAGAAATACCTTATGATTCCTTGGCTTTGTAACAACATCACCATTTGAATTGTAATCAATAATTTTCTCTTGAATTCCAAATTTCTCATCAATTTTTACATTTGCACTTTCCATAATTGTCTTAGTTCTCTGATTATGACATCTATAAGCCTTGCTTTTAAATGAATAACTAGGAAACATACCTTCATCACTTCTAGCATCAAACTTAACAATATCATCATCTCTCTTTATGTAACAGTTACTTCCAAATATTCTGAAATACTTAGCTGTAGGTGAGTGACCAAACCATAGTTCATAAGGTGTCTTATTTGTGTCTTTCCTGAATTGCACTATATTTATAGTGTAGACTATTGTATTTATAGATTCTCTTCAAAATTTCTTGCATACATCATTCTTAGCTAACATAGCCCTTCCATCTTTTGTAATGAACTTGTTCCTTCTCTCTGTAATGCCATTCTATTCAAGGGTTCTCGGAGATGATAGCTGCCTTTTAATTCCATTTTCTTCACTAAACATGTTAAACTCATTTGAAGTAAATTCTCCTCCTCTGTCCTAATCTTAAAAATTTAATCTTCATACTAGATTCATTTTCAACTCTATTCTTGAATATCTTGAACTTGTCAAATGCCTCATATTTCTCTTTAAGAAATAAAACCCACATCATTCTAGAAAAATATTCAACTGCAATCATAGAATACATTTCACTATAGAATCCTTTAGCCCTTGTAGGACTATTAAGATCCATGTGTAAAATCTCCAACTTCTCTATAGTGGTAAACTTATTGCTGGGAAAAGAAGTTATGTTATGCTTCGCCAAAATACACTTCATGCAAATTACGTTAGTGGGCTTTACAATCTTTCAAAAATCTCTAACTGTAAACACTCTACTAGTCCTCACAATACTATCAAGTTCTATATGATAGAATATATTATGCCATAACCAACTGTCATCTACTTTTTCAACTAAACATGTCATTTCAATAGGATTCAACTAAAATACATTACCTCTAGATCTAGTTCCTGTTCCAATTGCCTTTCCATTTTTATCCTTGATCATGCATGTCTTTTTTATGAACTGTAACTAATAACCTTTCTCTACTAGTTGTCTAACACTCAAAAGATTGTGCTTTAAACCATCAGCAAAGTATACATCCTCAGTGTTAGTTTTACCATCAAGAGTTATAGATCCAATACCTTTAACTTGGCATGCTACATTATTTCCAACTCTGACAATTCCTCCATCTTGATGTTTGAAGTCAACAAACTTGTTCATGTCACCAATCCTATGATGTGTACAACCACTATGAATTATCCAATTAGATTTCTTCTCAACCTGTGATACTACAACTACCTTCTCTAGACTTTCTTCTTTAATTGCCACAAATCCAATTTCATCATCACTAGCACTTAATACTTGTTCATTGGAATCATTATCTTAATTTGCATATAAAAACTCTCTATCCTTTCTAGGCTTGTAACTTTCCTTATACATTTTCTCTCTTTTAGGACACTTAGATGCATAATGACCATATTCATCATAAGTCCAACATTTGAAAATTCTCTTATCTCCTTTTTCTTTTCTTACTAGAAGGGCTACTCCCTCTTTAATCTTTCTATCCTCCTTAGATATGCTGCTATTGGAAAAATCTCCTATAACACTTGGGCTTCTTGATAGATTATGTTGAATATTCAAGGCACTGAATGTTGTCTTTGTTCTGGTAAATTCTTTTGACTGTCTAAGTTCATTCTACACTATTTCAAGTCTTCCAAGCAATTTCCCCTTTGTGAAATATTTGGTACAAGATATCAACAACTATATCATCTAAACTGCTAACTTAAATGGTGGTGTTAGAGTCTTCAATATTTTCCATATAACCTCATCATCTTCTTTGGTTCCTCCTTGAGCTTTAATACTTGTAGTAATTTCTGATATCCTACCTGTATATGTTCTTATAGATTCATCTTCCATCACTTTAGCATCTTGAAATGTTTGTAGCCTCAACTTCTTAGAATGTGCATCACCTTCAAAACTATTTTCTAAAGCTTTCAAAATCAAATTTGAATTAGCAAGTGATTTTACCTAGTTGTATTCAATTTCAAGAAGTGTAGTCAATAGTGCTTCACTAGCTCTCATGTCACACATGAAAAGAACTCTTTCTGCCTTAGTACAATTTTTTAAATCTATTTCAGCAATGATTGTCTTTTCTGATTTTGTCAAGATCCAATACCCTAGACCCATACACAACATATGTGTCTTCATCTTTTCTTTCTATTTGTCATAGATTTTTCTATCAAAATTTAGACTATCTTTCTTGAACATGTTTGCTATGGATCTCCCAAAGCTATTAAACTTTTTCTTCAAGGACCTAATGCTTTGATACCAATTGTCAAAATTAATAGTCCACCAAGATAACTAGGGGAGGGATGGGGTGGGGGTGGGGAGGGTGAATCAATTATCCAATAATTAAAATTTTTATCTTCTTTAAAAAAACTCAACCATTTAACCAAAGTAAACATCAACCATAATAAAATGCTCATAGACAATTACACTAGATATGTTGACTAAGGAAACCCTTGATCAAAGGGAAAACACTAGCGGGAATGATTCCCACAAGATGATGTACTAATATAAATATTCCTTGTTAGAGGATGGACCCTATTAGGAGTCTATTACAATATTTAGTACATAGAATCACTATTAGGAGATTTCAACCATGTTAGGAGTTGTGGTACAATGTATACAAGAAGAGCCCATTGTCCAAACATGCAATTTCAATTACAAGAAGAGCTCTCTACTCAAAAAACTAATTTACTATTATATTCCTCTTTCCTTTGATCTTTCCTTTGTTCTATCAACTAGACCAATCACTGTCAGACCTTGTAGGCCAAGTCATGAACCTCAGATCCAAATACAAAACCTTAGATCACTCAACAAAACATTGGCAATGAAGTTTCCTTCACTTTTGAACTACTCTTCTCAACTTTGCATTCCACACTCTGTTTTGCTTCTTGAACATTCACATTCACATCACCACATCTTGCATGATAAAGAAAAATTTCATTCCTTTATATCAAGTCCATTAAACATTTCTTTGAGTTAGCTATTAATCCTTCTCAATTAATTACTATAGGACCACATTAAGAACATGTTACACTTAGAGATAACACAAATCTTCCACCTTGTAGCTTGAATAGCTTTCTATACATGCAATATTATGATGAGTGAGCTTAGACACATCATCAACAACATGTCTTCTCCATGTCCTCAACCTTGATCCTCAAGATATCAAATATACTAAGAGATATAACAAGTTTATTAGAACATTCCTTTATAAACTGTATATCAGAACAAACATCGCCAAAACTTAGATAAATTCTTCTAGGCTTATCTTTTCTCCTTCTGATGTTAACCATATATACCAAATACTCAGAAGTATCTCCCATAACCTTAGGTGGTTATAATGCTCAAATAGTCATCTATAGCAACTTGATCCTTCAATTTTTCTTCTATAAGATACCACAAAAAATTGCTATGTTGACATCAATAACAACCACAGTCATGAATGTAACATATCATCATAGTAGTACCCCCCCATAGGAATATCATTAAAATTCATACTTCTAATCAATCTTCCATCACTCTTCCCATTATTCTAATAGAAATATATCTTCATTACCTCTAGTATCAAACTTACCAATATCATCATCTCTTTTGATATAACACCTATTTGCCAAAAACTCTAAAATACTTAACTATAGGTGAGTGACCAAACCATAATTCACAATGGGTCTTGTTTGTGTCTTTCTTAACTTTCACTCTGCTCATAGTGTAGACTATCATATTCACAAATTCTCTACAAAAAATCTTGAATACATAATTCTTAGCTAACATGGCTCTTCCTACTTCTATTATAGACTTATTTCTTCTCTCTACAATGCCATTATGTTTAGGGTTTCTCAGAGCTGATAACTATCTTTTGATTCCATTAACTTCACAAAAAATGTTAAACTCATTTGAAGTAAACTCTCCTCCTCTATCTAAACTTAAACATTTAATATTCACACTTGATTGATTCTCAACTCTATTCTTGAATATCTTGAACTTATCAAATGCCTCAATTTTTTCTTTAAGAAATGCAACCCACATCATTCTAGAAAAGTCATCAACTAAAATCATGAAATACATTTTACCATAGAATCCTTTAGTCTTCATAGGACCATTGAGATCTATACATACAATCTCCAATTTTTCTATAGTAGTAAACTTCTTGCTAGGACAAGAAGTTCTGTTTTGCTTTGCCAAAACATGCTCCTAGCAAATTGTGTTAGTAGGATTTACAATCTTAGACAAATCTCTAATTGAAAACATACTACTAGTCTTCACAATTTTATCAAAGTTTATATGACAAAATCTCTTATGCCATAACCAACTATCATCTACCTTTGCAACTAAAAATATTATTTTAGTAGGATCCAACTAAAATACATTACTTCTAGATCTAGTTCATGTTCTAATTACCTTTCCATCTTTGTCTTTGATCATGCATGTCTTTTCTATGAACTGCAATTGATAACCTTTATCCACTAGTTGTCCAACACTCAAAAGATTGTGCTTCAAACCATCAAAAAAATACACATCCTCAGTGTTAGTTTTACCATCAAGAATTATAGATCCAATACCTTTAACTTGGCATGCTACATTGTTTCCAACTTTGACAATGCCTCCATCATGACTTTTGAAGTCAAATAAATTGTTCATATCACCAATCATATGATGTGAATAATCACTATCAATTATCCAATTAGATTTATTTTCAACCTATGAAACCAAAGCTATTTTATCTAGAATTTCTTCTTTAATTGCTACAAATCCTATTTCATCATCACTAGCACTTATTGTTTGTTCATCGGAATCATCTCCTTCATTTACATATAGACACTCTCTAACTCTTCTAGGTTTGAATTTTTTTTTTTTTTTTTTCTCTTTTAAGACATGTAGATGCATAATTACCAAATTCATTGCAAGTTGAATATTTAAATATTTTGTTACCATCCTTTTCTTTTCTTACTAGAATGGCTACTCCTCCTATTTTTGTGTCCTCATTAGATCTATTGCTACTAGCAAAGTCTCCTCTAGTACTTGTGCACCTTGATAAACTAGGTTGAATATTCAAGACACTGAAAGATGTTTATGCTCTAGTCAATTCTTCAAACTATCTAAGCTCATTTTCAACTACTTCATGTCTTCCAAGCAATATCTCTTTTGTCAAATCTTTGGTACAAAGATATCAAAAACTATATCATTTGAATTGCTGACTTAAATGGTGGTGTTAAGCTCTTCAATATCTGCCATATCAGCTCATCATCTTCTTTGGTTCCTCCTTGAGATCTAATACCTATGGTAATTTATAATATTTTTCCTATATATGCTCTTATAGATTCATCTTCCATCATTTTAGGATCTTGAAATGCATAAATCCAATTTTATAGACACAATTTTTTAGAATATTCACCTCCTTCAAAACTATTTTTTGAAGCTTTCCAAATCAAATGAGAAGTATTAAGTGATTTTACTTGGTTGTATTTAATTTTAGGAAGTGCAGACAATAGTGCTTCTCTAGCTCTCATGTTAAACATTAAAAAAAATCTCTCTTCCTCGATACAAGTTTTCAAGTCACTTTCAAGAATGATTGTCTTTGATGATTTTGTCAAGATCCAATATCCTACACCCATACATAATAGATTTTTCTTCATATTTTCCTTCCAACTATCATAATTTGTTCCATCGAGCTTCAGACAATCTTTCCTAAACATGTATGCCATGTATCTCCCAAAGTTGTTAAACTTTATCTTCATGGACCTGATGCTCTAATACCAATTGTTAGAAATAATAGTCCACCAAGATAATTGAGTGGGGTGGGGGAAGGGTGAATTAGTTTTCCATTAATTGAAACATTTATCAACCTTAAATAATCTTATACATTCAACCAAAGTAAATAAAAACCATAACAAGATGCGCATAGACAATTACACTAGATATGTTAACTAGGGAAACCCTTGATCAATGAGAAAACCCCCATGGGAATGATGCCCATAAGATGATGTACTAACATAAATATTCCTTGTTAGAGGATGGACCTTGTTAGTAGTCTATTACAACATTTAGTGCATGTGAGTCCCTATTAGGAGTCTTTGAATCCTTGTTAGAAGATTCCAATCTTGTCAGGAGTTGTAGAAGATAAAAGGACCCACTATGCAAATAGCTTCTAGAGAAAGATCACCGAATTCAATCTCCAACTAATCTCTCAACTATTCCTTGTAGAATAATTATATGTACTAAACTTGAACTTTTTTTCTCTATCTTCTCAACTAGACTAATCACTGTTAGACCTTATAGAGTATGTAAGCAACCTAGGATCCAAGTATCAAACTTTGAATCACACAATTTACCTTGGCAATGAAGTTTCCTTCACTTCTACTCTACTCTAATTATCCTCACATTCTCCTCTTTTTGCTACTTACAATCATTTACATTCCTTCATACATCCATTCCATGATAAAGGAAAATGTCCTTCCTTTATACCAAATCCATAAAATAATTTCCTGAGTTGGCTATTACACCATCTTAATTAATTATTATAGGACCACATTAAGAACATGTTACACTTAGTTATAACAGTAATCTTTCACCTTGCAACTTGAATAACTTTCTTCACCAACATGTCTTCTTTACATCCTTAACTTTGGCTTCTTAGAATAACAAGTTTACCAAAACATGCCTCTATAAACTCTATCTCAAAATAGTCTTCACCAAAACTTACATAACTTCTTCTAGATTTAATATATTATATTTTCTAAGGTTAGCTACATATAATAGACACATATTATAATATCCTTTTAACCTCACTACTGAAAGTAATCAACAAGCTATCCATACCAACTTGATCTTTACCAATGTTTTTCTATCAGATACCATAAAAAATTGCTATGTTGACATCAATGACAAACACAATCATGAATGTAACATATCATCATGATAATGATCTAATCATGTTTCTACAATACTCCCCCATAGAAATTTCATCTTCATTCATGCTTCCAATATCATCCCTACTGGGGTTTTCCCTTGGCCAGGTTTCCTTAGTCAACAAATAATGGTGTTATGAGTTCTCTATGTGTATGGTCATATTTACTGTTCAACATTGTTGGTTTAATTTCATATCCAAGTTATAAAGTAATTAACATTATTCCATTGTGGGAAAAAGTTTGTAGAATACTGATTCACCCCCATCTCAGTATTATCTATTTCTAATTGGAAGATGTATACTAAGGTTAATTTTCTATTATCAATGTCACTTGCAATAGCAGAATATGTATATCCAACTAGGGTAGGTTCTCCTTCATATTTATATTTAATTCCAGGCTAGTAAGTACCCTTAATGTATCTTAATATTTTTCCCCCTTCTTTCTAATGTTCAATGTGTGAATCTATCATGTACTTGGATACAATACCAACCACATATGCAATATCTAGTCTAGTTATAGTAAGATACACAAGATTTCCAACAAGTTTCCTATATAATTTTCCATCCGCCTTCTTTTGAGTAGAGTTAGTACTCAACTTCAATCCTACTTCACATGGTGTATTAGATGGTTTAAAATCACTCATATTAATTTTCTTTAGCACATAAGAACATATTTAGTTTGAGAAAGCATGATCCTTCCTTCTTCTTGCCATACTTGTATGACCAAAAAATAATGCATTAGCCCTAAATTAGTTATTTCAAGAACTTGATGACTTGATCTTCAGTTATTTCACTATCATGCATGTGATCTCCTATAATAATCAAGTCATTCACATACAATACAATGGTAACAACTTTATCATCACTATAATTACATATACATTTGAATCAACTTTATTTCTTTTAAATTTAACTTCTAGAAAGTACTTATTTATTTTTGAGTACAATACATTTGATTTTTTCTTGAGACTATAGAGTGATTTTCTTAATCTACACACAAAATTTTATTCACCATATTTAATAAATCTAGTTTTTTTCATGTAAATTTCTTCTTTTAAGTCACCATAAAATGCACTTTTTACATCCATTTGATAAATTTCCCAACCAAAATTTGAACCTAAAGAAACTATTGTACAAATGGAAGTCATTTTGGCAACTTGAGAAAATATTTGAGTATAATCTATACCTTCTATTTGCGAGAAACCTTTAGCTACTAAAATTTCTTTGTATTTTTCAATGGTTCCATCTGATGTGAACTTTGTTCCATAGGTCCACTTTCAACCAACAACATTTTGTCTTTTGGAAGTGTTGTTAATTCTCACATTTCATTCTTTATCAAAGAGTTGTATTCTTCTTGCATATTTGCTTCCCATTCATGTTTTCCCTTTACTTCTTCATATGTTCTTGGAGTGTTAACCTGCATCACTTTAGTCATAAAAGCATAGTTAGAAAACATAATTCTAGGACCTTCTTGATAAATTTCTTAGATTATTCTAAATTTCCTTGGATTTTTATTATCACTTTCACTTAATTCATCAACTTGAGTTTCTTCTCCTATAGTAGTTTGCACACCTTGACTTTGACCATTGATAGAAATGGACTTTACTTCATCAAAAAAAATTGGAAGGAAAAATAATGTTTGGGTCTTATCATTATTATTATCTTCATCAAAACATGTGTTTATTTTAATATAGATTTCGTTATTTTTAGGATTGTATAACCTATCTTCTTTTGATTCCTCACTATATCCAACCATAAATGCACATCTCACTCTTCTTTTAAAGTTTTCTCATTCTTTCACCAGGAATGATGGCATATGCATTGCAACCAAAAGTATTAAAATGAGATACTGTAGGGTTTCTTTCACTCCATACTACTTCTGGTATTTTAATCAAAACTTCCTTAGTAGGTGTTCTATTCAAGATATATATGATAGTATGAACTACTTCAACCCAAAATTTAGCTTCTAGATTTCTAGAGTGAAGAATACACCTAGCCATTTATATTGTAGTCTATTTTTTCTTTTAGAAGCTCCACTTTTTTGGTGTGAATAAGAGATAGTTGACTCCTTTATTCCATGTTCTTTAAAAAAATCTAAAAGGGCCTTATTCATGTATTCAATTCCTCTATCAATTCTTATTATCTTTAAACACTTTCCATTTTATTTTTCAATCAAAGCTTTAAAATGCTTAAAATTTTGAAAAAAATCATCTTTCTTTTGTAGAAAATAAACCCAAATTCTTTTACTATAATCATCTCTAAAGGTGAGAGGATACCTTGATCCTCCAACTGTAGGTGTTTTAAAAGGACCCATTACATCACTATGAACCAAATGCAAAGGAGTTTTTGCTCTCCATGATTTACCTTGTGGGAAACTTTCCACATGTTGTTTTCTCATCGCACATCCTTCGCATACCTTGGGACTTAATGATATCTTTGGAATCCTATGCACCATTTGTAATCTCTCCATAAGTTTGCAACTTTGAAAATTGACATGCCGAAAACACTTATGCCATAACCTCTTCATATTATCATATTGGGCACATACATATGTTTATATCCATATTTAGAAGTAAATTATTGAAACTTATATAGTCAATTTTCTATTATTCCAATTGCACTCACTCTATAATTATCATTGACATCTTTGATTAAGAACTTATCATTGTAGAATTCTATTTTGTAGTCTTGACTTGTAATTTGAGATACTGAAAGTATATTTGCTTTTAGTTTAGGGAGTAACTTCAAACTTTTGAACAAGCCCATTTTAACCTTGACATTGCTGCTACCTTTAAATTCTAAACCACTATTATCTCCCAAATATATTTTCTCTATAGTATTTTCACTTATTGATTCAAATTGTTCCTTATTGTGAGACATGTGTTGCATAGCACTAGAATCAATAACCCAGCCATCTTTGAAAGTATTATCTTCTCTAAGTGCAACAAAAAATAAATTCCTTTTATAATTACCAAATTTTGTAGAATTATTTACCTTCTTTTCTATATCTCTTTTCTTTGTGAAACATTCAATTGCACTATGACCCATCTTGCCACAATAATTACATCTCCATCTACTTCTACTATGATCTATAGATGAAACACTTTTAATTTTATACTTCCAATTTCTTTCTTTAGATTGATTATCTTGTGACTTATTATAGTATTTTTTTCCTTCCACTGCAAATTCTTGAGATTCACCATCATATGGCTCTTTTTCTTTAACTTATCTTTTCTCTTCTTGGACTAACTTAGCACATAATCCTTTAGAATTAATACTTTTTAATTTATCTACTATATCTAATAACCTTATAAATGATTGATAAGATCCTAGAAGACTTTGTAGTATACTTTGCACAAAATCTGTATCATCTATATCTTTTCCTTTAATTTACATAAATGTGGGACTATCTCTCGTGAGCTTGATAATTTCATATTATACAACTCAGTTGTGAGAGATAAAATCCATACATCACCTAAATTTTGATATATATTGTTCAAAATTTCCTAACTTCTCTCATTATTAACTTTCGAAAAGACCTCTTCTAAAAGTGTAAGATTGATTAGTGATGCTACCTACTTGTCCCTTCTATCTCAATTATCATGATCCATTCCTAGATTTGTAGGCCTTTTTCACTACCAGTCACAATTACATAACAATTTTGAAGAGTTAGTGTGATTTCAATATGAGATACCCAATCATAATAATTTTTACCATTTCATTTAACTAGGCAAAGTAACAACAAGTGATTCCATTGTAACATTATCTCCTTTTTGGATGAGAATGAAAGAGATTTAGAAAACTTTAACACCCATATTTGAAATTGGAAAACTCTCACAAGTTTGTTAAAAACACCTCTTTTCTCTTGCTGCAATATTCTTCTTTTTCCCAAAAGAAGAAATGTTGGTGCTACTCACTCCTAGATTACAGCATGCAAGTATAAACATTAATACTAAAAACAAAATATATTCATGGTCCAAAGAACAAAGAATGCTCTAATACCATATTGAGATATTAATTAAAACAACACAAAAAAATAAAACTATGCAAGATATAACAACAAGACAAAGGAAAGTAAAATAGAACATGTGTGAAAAATATAATCTTTATTGCACTTATTTTTTTTATTACATTCATAGACCACATAGGCTAGCAATTTATAACCTTGTCCTCGTACCTCTGGAAAGTTCTAAACAACTATGATAAGCATAAGAAGGCGAACATTCTGGAATTTTAGATTGTACACACACACACACACAAAGAGAGAGAGAGAGAGAGAGAGAGAGAGAGAGAGAGAGAGAGAGAGAGAGAGAGAGAGAGAGAGAGAGAGAGAGATTTTATAATCAATGCTAACCTACTGAGCTATCAAATAAACTTTTTTCTAACACTAATCAATCTACAATTTTAACAATTGACTATTAAGAACATTTTTCAATGACATGTATTTACTAAAATTTGTTTTAATTATATATTAGAAATCTTTTGATGACTTGTGATTATATTTGAGTAATGTTATATTTTAAAACTATCAACTTGTTACATTAAATTAAAAGGCATATATTATATTTGCAATTATCTAATTTTGTAAATATTTGATTCTATATTTGAAGTGAATTTGTTTTATAGTTTAATAGAATGTTAGAATAGATTATGACTTTTCTATACTAAAATCTTTAGAATTTTATTATTATTAAGATTGAATTTTCTATTATTTCATATTATATATTTGATTTTAGATTTTATTTTTTTTCTAAATAAAAAATAAATACTTTGAAGTATGATATTCAAAGCAACATTATTATTCCAAAGAAGATAATAGTATAATATTATATTAAATTATATATAGTTTAATTTTTCGATTAAGGATAAAGTAGGTTTTGAGGGGACCCGAAAGCCTATACAAAAAGATCTTATTAGGGATCTAGAACCCCAACAAAGAAGCTCTGCCAGAAAGATTACAATACCTTGTCTAGCAACCCATGAAATACAAACAATCTGCATCTAAAAGAAACATATGTAAAGAAAAAGAAAAAGATCCCCAAGGAAAACTAGCACACAAAGCTAATTCAACCTAAAACTCTTATCGAGTTGAATTCAAAAGGGTTTTGAGGTTCCCCAAACTATAAAACAATAGTTCCATAGCTTCATGAGCCAACATACCAACCTAAAGGAGATCTTCAAAACCATTCTCAAATTAAGACCTAATCTCCTTCTAGAGGGATGAATATCTAAAACCTTTCATACCACTGTAATTGAAAACAATCATCCATGAGAAAGGGCCCTTAAAACTTTTTAGCATCCTTCTAAGTGAGAAAATAACATCTCAACTAAAATGCTACCATAGAAGTTCCTAAGTTTAGATCTAGAAATCAAAGGATAAATTATTAAAAACCACAAGAGAAAACCCAACACTATATACCTACGCCTCTCCTATACTACAAAAGAGAGACCAAATTTTCTCAATAAGACTTGATGTTGAATAGAAGTTGAGAAAAATGCAAATAATAAGTCTATCACTAAAAGATCCAACAAGAAAAGAAAACAATAAGAGGCACTCCCTACCATAGTAGACTTGCTCCAAAACCCCCCAAATAGATAATCCTCCCACTAATAAGGTTCTTCCACCACAATGGGAAGAAACCATGAGGAGGAAATGAGTCACTTAGTCTTGGACTACCATGAGGCTAGAAGGATAGATCCACCAACAAAGTAGATCTAAGCCACCAAGATGATGGAGTTTTCAACAAGAAACCATTGAAGAAAAATAACCTCCCAACAAGAACTAACTAAGACAAATAGGACTTTATGAAAAAAGGCCAAAATAGAGGGATTTTATTCTAGCACCAACAAATGAAGCAACCCTAACGAAAAAATGAGGTAATACCGCATTAGAAAATTGGATTTCCTCTTTTTAAGAAGAACATACAAAACCAAAACCCTTGTTAAACCATCATATATCCATACGGGTGAAGAGAGGAGGAAAATGCCAGAAAGAAGCCATCAAAAGAGACCCTTACACGCCCTATCAATGGCTGCCTCAAGAGACACAACTGAATCCCCATGAAGGAAGGAGAGAAATCTTTCCATAAAAATAGTTGAAAGATAGAAATTGAGAAAGCACATCTCCCCCAACACCAACATAGAAAACTTGGACAAAATACTCCTATAGATATCCTCAAATACCAAAAAAAAAATTTAAAAAAAGACTTCATAGGGAAGCTAGAGTAGAGACACTTGAGCATGCAATTTTTGAAGAAAAGGAACCCATAACCAGGCTGAGACCCAAATGCCAAACTTATGCTTATTTAGATGAAAAAACTCATAAATAGGTAGGGCAAAAACAACAACAACCTCTTTACAAACACAAGTAAAGCCCAACCCACACCATACTTAGTGTGGGCCATTAGAGAAACATAGATGGCTCCTAGCCAGTCCATCCTGCTCAATGTTTGAATTAGATTCTTCCTCTAGTTCCCCATTTGAAACCCTGACTACTCTAGATGTTGTCCTACTCCACTCCATTTCAATATTCAAGATACTATCAATGTTATGACTAGATCACATTATGTAATGTATGTATAGTTTAAGTTATAATACTAAATAATAATATTATTAAAAAATTGTCACATTTAAGTTAAAAATACATTCTATACTTTATCATGAATATTTGATATATTTAAGTTTAGATTTTGAAATAAACTTTATTTTGTATAGTTATAGAATTTTAAATTATATTATAATTTTTTAATATTAATTATCTTACAATTAAAAAAATAATAATTTATTATTGATATTAGAATATAAACATGTAATTACATCACCATTAGATCTAACGAGTATGAATCAATACAACTAGCAATAACAAGGCACCCTATAATAAAGACCTTCATAGGCAGTCTAATAAAATACTTCACCTCTTGATATACACTTTTACAAAATCGGGGAATTGGATATTATTAATTAAACTGGCATAAGTTTGTTGTAGGAAATATTCAAGTAACTATAAGAAAAATTACAAAGACCCGCAAAAATCCTTTGACAAGTTAACATAATCAGGTTCAAATGCCCCAAACATCATTGGCATTGAAGGCCTTAATCATATCAATAGAACATGATTGATCATCCAATCCAACAACTTTATACTTTTTGGGTGTATTGGTTGCATCATATGAATTACAAGAAATATAGTTATTATTCAAACAAGTTGTCATTCTTCAACTCTCTTTTGAAATGGCAAAATTGTTCATCCTTAGTTCTAGTCGATTCAACACCTCTAGGTCCAGTAATGATTTGTACTAATTTAGATGTTGGGCTCCTCTGATACCATATTTTTGTATAAGTATAAAAGCTTCTCAAAAAAGCATCATAAATTGGCTCATGTGAACCTTTAATGATAAGGAGACCTATGGCATAATAGAAAAATGGATTGGTTTAAGCTTAAAATCAATAATCTTTCTAGTCTTCTACCCTTCTTTTCAAATACCTCCTTATTCCTTTCTTTTCACAAAAGCCAAATAATATCACATGTTAAAATAAACAAAAAGCTATTAAGTCTAAGACCAAATATATCCACATAATCAACTACAATTTAACTCCAAGATAATCCATTTTGACATTTCCATACAATGGTGTATCCCTAAAAAATAGACTAGGCCTTATGAGAAAATTTGCATTTTAAAAATATAAATTCAAAATATTTAGGCTTTGGGTGAAACCCACATTTAATATTCTAGAACTAAGGACTCAAGTACAAGAACCATAACTAAATTTTTAAATAGGAGAAGCCATTTAGAACACAACTTTTTGGGTTCAATATAAGTCTACCAAAAAAACTCAAAATAGGAAAATCCATTTAGAAAAAGGGAACTTAAATCCCCAACCTTGGATCACCCTTTAAAAGATATATGAATGTGGCATTAACATATTAGATAGCTATTTAGTGGAGACTTCTTTAAAATTAGATTAATCATTCCTTTTAACTACTTCATGCAACTGATTGAATCAAACCTTTTAATCAAATTAGAATTAGCAACTTCTTTTGATATCAAGGTATTTGTATTTTTTTGAGAGTACAAAATACCAAATTTATCCCCAATCTCCTCCCAAGTCCCCATGCAGTTGTCAGTAAACAATTCTCTAGTCAAAGAAATACCAAAATCATTTCAATTCTTAGTAGAGAAACTTTGAGTCAATTGACCAAGGGTTTCTCACTTAAGTATAACCCCCACAAAATATATCTATTGACCACTACATAAAAGGGAGAGGAATCTATGGAAATAATTTCAAAAATGAATCTCCTTGTATGAAACCATGTTTTCCTTATTGTGGCAAAACACTATGGAGAAGGTTCCCCAATATGCTTTGAATACATCCCCAACTGCATAAACTATAGGTCCAAAATTCCAAGCATAATGCTCCTGCATACAGTATTGTTGACTATCATAGGATGCTCCTACATTAGACATCTCAAATGTGAAGAAAATATGTTCTTAATAGTTGGAAGAACATCTTTTAGGGTTCAAAACATAAACCCTAAACTAATTCTTCACATGCATGTCATCCACCACATCAACTTGCACACTCTTTCTTTTCTTCGACTTCTCCAACTCCTTTCCTACAATTTTCATCTTTACAACTATCTTTGTTGTATAATAGGTCTTCTTTCCATAGTTATCTCTAACCCTTTGAGAATCCTTTAACTCAACTTGGTTACCAAATATTAGGTTTCTCCTTCCAAGTTTTTCATTATGTAAAGGAATCATGGAATGCCTACCCAATAATAAACACATTCTTGACATGCACAATCATGCACTACCCTGCAATCATATTGTCAAGGTCTACCAAGTAATATTTGACTAGAAATCATCACCACAATATCACATAACACTTGATTAACATATTGTCCAACTTGAAAATGAACAAGACACTCCTCCCTCACTTCCAAAGCATGTTCATCTTGTGACCAACTAATCCTATCACAACAAGTATGCCTCACTCTCTTCAAACTAAGTTTTTAAACCATCTCCTCATCAACTAGGTTATCAGTACTACCACCATTCACAATTACATTTGAGCATTTACCTCCATACTTGCACTGAGTCTTGAAAAAATTCCTCCTCAAACAAGGATCCAACATCTTCTTATCAAGAAATACTCTCTAAACCAAAAAATTATCACACTCTATCTTAGGCTCATTCACTAAATTCACATTCTCATTCAGAAAAACAACTCTTTTATCACCATCCTTCCTAAAAGTATGGGATATTCAAAAGATCTATGTCCTTTACAGGGATAACTTTAAGAAACCCCTCCCAAAAAAAAGCCTAAAATGCTAGTGAATCCAACATCTTGGGGGCAATAAAATTTTAATATTGAGGGTGATCTTTTTGTTCCATATAGGGAAATAAAATATTATATGTTGGCAATTATTTTCTTGCCGTAGGAAAAATCATTTTAAATGTGGCGAATTTAATGTTTTTTTTCACTGACGGATATATAAATGATGACTATTTTTTCCCTTGCCAAAAATGTTTTAATAATGTTAGAGGAAAATTACTTGTTTTGTACAAAAATGAATGATAATGGTCTTGGCTAATCTTCAATGGTAAACTAAAAAATTGTTTAATCTGAAAGCAAAATTTGCACATGTATTAGCTAATGATTGTACTGACTGTTGAGTAGTCAATTTCAAGTTTCAACTTGTTTACTATCTTAGGTGTATTATTAATAATGTCGTAACATCGTTATGTTAGTGTCACAATTACCAAGTCGACTATCGTCACTTTTTTTACGTTAATAGTAAATACAATAGTTTTATTGATCGTTGATTATTTAGAGATCAATGATAGTAGATGCATCTTAGGGCCACTCGCTTGAAAACACTTGGAGTCACACATAATTTTTTGGAATGGAGACATGTGAAAAAGTTTACATGGAAATCATTAATCATGTCAGGCACTATTGACTATTCAATATTAATGTCAGCACATTTTGGCATTTCACACACTTGAAAATTAATAGGAATATGGAAAAATAAGATATGGAAGATCACGAACGCCAAAGAATTAGATGCAACTGCAGTTTTCCATTAAATAGGCTCTTCAATTCCTCTTTCAATATCATTTCTCATATTCTAATTTCTTCATTCTGAATTTGGTTTGTAGTTGCACTTTGCAGAGTTTTCTGTTTCTTGAATCATAGTCATGGATATGCCAATTCGCCTGAAATGCACTAATATGGCTCTGTAAAATCCCTTTCTAGGAAAAATTCTTGATGATGTCCTTACCATGGTTTGCAAGGTAGATGATCGAACTCCTTTTATCCACCATGCTATATACATGGTACTCAGCCATGAATTCTTGAGAAATGATAAGAGGTACTGTGTGTCCACGTATATCTCCTGCTTCCTCGCATCTCTTCTTGACCTTGGAGGTAGGAAAATAGACATGTTGATTCTTTTGCGTAACATTTTTAAGAAAATATTTTTAGAAGATGATGTCAAAATTATTGTATTGGCCAAGCAGGTACCGAGGTCAGGTATTGGCATCCCTTTTGTAGATGTAGTAGACAATTGTTGGGAGGAAGGTATAGGGTGCATTATACATAAGCATCCTTTCTTGCTCGGCATGAACGAACGACAACTAACTCGCCATCAATAATGGGCGCGGCTTGGAAGGGATTTTCTATGGAAATAGTTGTTGTTGGATGATGATGTCAGCGAGATAGACTTCACATGGTTGGACGAGTTCAGTGACATCATCTTCTCCAATAGATTCCTCACAAATGGAATTGAAGACCTTTCTGATTAAAGGCTTCAATCCCTCGACCACTCAGTCCGCTCATGCTTCCAGCCTCCTTGGTTCCCTACTCAGTGTTCCCTATTGCCTTGGCCCTTGAAGGCAAATAAATGTTTTCAAGATATTTGTATTTTTCTTTGGATTGGGCCCTACCCTTTTTTGTAAATTATGAAATAGTAAAACCAAGCTAATTAGTGATTTAATAAGCTATTTTGAATATGTAAGCTATGAATTAGTATTATGTACATTGTATAGTCTAAAATATTATCAATGAAAACAATAATTTTTGGCTTCTCAAATCGTTATTCTTCTCAGTCTACGACTTTGTAAGTTTGTTTCAAATTTATGTGTCAAATTTTTATTTCATACCTATCTTGTCACCTATTCCTAACTTTTTTTCATTATGAAATCTTTTAAATGATGAAGAATAGTTTATAAACAATTATTAGAATTTTCAATATATGTTAAATTTTAATAATTTATAGATATTATAACTATATTATATTTTAATTTTGAAACTAAATAATAAATATGAATAAAAATAGAGTATTTGCAATTATATTTTTTAATTGTAATTATAACCATATCATATACATATAATATAATTAATTATACTATACTATAATATAATATAATATAATTATAATTTATAACCATATAATATTTATATAATATAATAATAATAACAATGAGTATAACCATCTCAGATAATCATGGATTATGTGACATGTGTCATGATTTTAGATGAATCTGGGTAGATGGGAAAAGATTTCCCAAATCAGCCCAAAATTCATCACGGGTTGTCAATCTATCAGATTGAGTCTACTGTCTAAGATGATCATTATATATTTATTAAATTTATTATTATTATTATATTATATTATATTATTATATTATATTATTATATTATATTACATGGTTATATTTATATTTTATTATATGGTTAAGATTATATCATATGGCTATAATTATAGTATATGTTCTATTATATAATAAATAATTATAACATATAATATTTATATAATATAATAATAATAATAATGACTCGAGTCATCAACGGCCTAGGAGAAATTTCGAGAATCTTTTACCATCTGCCCAGATTCATCCGAAACCGTGACACGTGTCATGATTCTAGATGAATCTGGGTAGATGGGAAAAGATTCCCCAAATTGGCCCGAAATTCCTCCTGGGTAGTTGATGACTCGATGGTTCTTATTATTATTATTACTAATATTTATATAATATAATAATAATATTTATATAATAATAATAATATTATAACATATAATATTTATATAATGTAATAATAATAATGACTTGAGTCATTGACGAAATTATTATTATTATTATTTATATAATATATTATTATTATTATGAATATTTATATAATATTATGTGATTATTATTATTATTAATATTTATATAATATTATGTGGACATAATATTATATAAATAATAATAATAATAATAATAATAATAATAATAACCATTGAGTCATCGACGGCCCCGGAGGAATTTTGGGCCGATTTGGGAAATCTTTTCCCATCTGCCCAGATTCATCCGGAATTGTGACACGTGTCACAATTCTGGATGAATCTGGGCAGATGGGAAAAGATTTCCCAAATCGGCCCAAAATTCCTCCTGGGTCATCGATGACTCAAGTCATTATTATTATTATTATTATTATTATATTATATTATATAAATATTATATGGTATAATATAATAATAATAATAATAATTCTAGAGTCATCGACGGCTCAGGATGAATCTCAATCTATTAGATTGAGATGGTCATTATTATTATCATTATATTATATATAATATTATATTAAATAATATAATATAATAGCAATAATAAATTTAATAACCATTTGATAGTCTATAGATCGATGGCTCGAGATGAATTTGAGGTCAATTTGGGGAATGCTTTCCCATCTGCCAAAATGGATCTGAAATCATGACACATGTAACTTATGTACATCACTAAATTATTTAATATTGATTTTGAGTTTTGACAATTTATTACGGTTAGATGTACATTGTACATAAAAGTTAAAACCATTAATTTCTTATTACTTTGATTTTAACTATTAAACTTCAAGTATTACCTTTTTAGAGTATGAAGTTGAGAGTTCTAGAACTGTAAGATGAAAGTCTGATAGAATAGCCACAGGGTTTTCAAATTTTAAATTTTCAAAGACTGGTAGAATTTCATTTTGTGTTTTTATTTTTGAAGGCTGAAAGTGTGAAACTTGGGTGTTAGACGACAACACCAATTATCCAATCTCAATTCCAGGTATTAAATTTTTTCCAAAAAAATTCCATTGCAATTTGCAGCAATAGAAATCTTGATTTTAATCGTCTTAGGTTTATACTTTATAATTATTTTGAATAGGGTCTGAAGTCTAATAACTAGTAGCAGCCAAGCATGGGAAAAACAAAGTCAAAAACCTCCCAAACGAGTGCACCCATAAAGGAAAAGAACACCATTATACAACTTAGACAAGTGCTACAAACCCCAGGTTTAACCGATGAATGTCATGATATTTTTGATCCTGCTATCCATGGAGATTCTGGAATCATGGAAATTAGACATTCATTGTTTAGTAAGTGGAAAGATCCCCAGAAGAGGAGAATTTATTACAAATATAACAACATTATTGGTGCATATACAAATAAACTAGCTGCTCTAGTTACTAGATTAGCAAACCTCGTTGTACCTAAAGTATTCGCTTGCCCAAAAATTGTAATGCTATGTGCTCATAGTTATGATGAAAATAGAAAGGCAATTGTAAACCAAAACACTCAAGAGGAAATTTTATCAATAATTGAGAGTGATCCTTTCACTCTGTTAGACCTAGGGTTAGGGTTTAGAACAGAAAGCTCTAATGAGCACATTGACTTGGATAAACTAGCTCAAGCTTGTGATAAGCTGGAAAGAAGTTTTCAAGATTCATATATTAAGAGTTTAATACCCTCAGCGTCCACTAGTAGTGTTATTGTTACACTGGACAAAGACCATAAACCTCCTTATCAGTATGATATTTTTGTGCCATGGGTTCAGAATACTATTTCTTTGTTATCATTTTGCCTAGGATTGGACAGTAACAAGGAAGTGGGGGCCAATGTTCTTGAAATGATTTATAATATCCATTATTGAGGTCAATCAGTTGATAATGTAGCATTAAGATATGATTTTGCTCGGTACAATGTTGAATCTATGCAACAAAAATTACTAATGATTAAACAAAGTACAGCTACAGGCAAGACGAAGACATTTAGGTTCACAAGTTACTTGTGCTACCTTCTTTTAGCAAAGCATCGCCCAATATTTGAGACAGAGAACAAAAAACTTGATATTGAGGTCGATAAGTTTAATGAGAAAACCCAGAAGAAATCAGAGACACCAATGCCAGTATATGAGTGGACACATAAGATGAGGATGACTGCTAACAATAAAAACTATAGCCATTTTGTAGACTTCTTTTTGGCACCTATTTATGAAAAAATCATAGGCACTACAATGCATAGATTGCTTGTGTCTTGTAAAGATTGCATCCAATTGGGAAGTCAGATTCAATTGGCTGAATGGTTCTTCATGGAAGAGTACACTAACTTAAGGTTTTATGATTCAATAGTTGAACCCTGGAAACTTCCAATGCATGTTACAAAAAGGGTTTTTGCACTAGAATATGTAAGGCAAATGGAGAGCAGAGATGAACTTTTCAGTGGACAACAAAAGAAAATGATATTTCCTTCCTTGCCTTTCACAATTGGAGGCCTCACATTTGAGAGAAAGGCTTTCAAAGTGGCAAATGAATTGGTAACCTTTTTTGGCTTTCATTTTGTTAGTCACTGGAATTATGATCCACTAAATATAATAAAAATAAGACTTATTGCCAATGGGAACTCTACGAGAAAATATCAACACCAAGGGATGCCATTGATAGAAAAGTTTAAAAATAAGGATTCATGGGATGAGGTTAAGAAAGAGATGGAGAAACATGCAGCAGAGAATAATATTTCAATGCAACAACTATCATCCCAAATTACAACATTGCACATATCAGAGTCATACAAATCAGGGTCTCTGACATACTTAAATTTCTACAAGAAAGCATCTGAACCTTCTAAGAAGTCTATGCCAAAAGCAATTAAAGAGGCATGCATATCTGAAATGTGGTGTCAAACCAAGATAATTGAGTTTTGGAAAATGAGGAAAAATTTGGGTGAACCAAAGACATTAGCAAATTTGAGGAAATTGATGAGGATGACCTTTTCAACACTTTTTGGGATAAAGAGCATCCAACTGTACTATATCAACTTGAGAGTTGCAGTGACAGTGATATTCAAAGATAGGAGGACCTCCAATCTGATGCTAAAATTCAAGGTATCAAAGATTCTGGGTCAACCAGGGGCAGAGATATTATTAAACTTCAAATGAGTGATTCTACTAAAAAAATGTATGGTAAAGGAGAAAATATGATACAAAAAATGGGTTATGTAGGTATAGGGCCCATTGGTGCAAGTGGTGATGGGATTTGGAATCCAATTCCAATACCCAACCCACCCAAAAGAGGAAGTAAAGCAATCATTGGAAGCTCTAAGATTGAAGATGATTCATCTAAAAAGGGAAAAAAACATTATGCTTCTGCTTCTAAAGGTCATCCGAACACATTATTTGTTAAATCTTCAAATCTAGTTGTAGTTGATCCCACTGGCACTAGCACTGACACTGGCACTAGCATGGATGAACTTTGTGCAAAAAAGCAAAAACTTATGACAATTACACTGCAAGAAATGTCAGTGGTTACTTCAGCAATGTATGCACTAGTGGCTTCTATACAAAACCCTAAAAATAGTCCTAAAATGCCAGGATTTGGGATGGGCCATCTTAAGTATGTTGAAAATCCTCAAAATATAGTTGTAGGTGGAGTATGTTTAGCTAGAGATGGAGGAGCATTAGCATTCAATGATATAGTTGATAATTCACCTTTCAAACACTCAATTGTGTTAGAAAACCCAAATTTTAGTTTGAATGATTTTGCATGAAAGTTTGAATAGACAAGCAAAAGAAATAGGCAAATTATGAAGACTTTGAAAAGTGATGTAGTTGCCGAATGTCAAGGATCTACTAAAAATATATTTCCAACATATGATCCAAACAATGAAATGATGAACTTCATGCTTGTTATACCCCTAGGTAGAGATAATAATCCACCACAAAATGTAATAAATCGTAACGATATACAAGTTACCAGTCTTCAAATGGATTTGTCAAAAGTGAAAAATATTGACAAAATCAATATATCAAAAGAGAGCAACAAAATGGTCTACTCTACACTTCTGAAAGCGGAGAGGGAAAACAAAAGGCTTACAAAGAAAATAGAAAAGTTATAGGAAGACCTTGATAATGTGAAGGTGAAGCAGAAAATAATAGACAATAGGTTCAAAGAATTGCAAAATAGGATAAAGAAATCTTCTCCTATAGAGGCAATTGTCCAGCGAGAAAAGATGAATAAACAAGTGCAACATTTGACTAAAGAATTGGATGAGTGCCAAAAAAGATTTAAGAATGAACAAGCATCTATTGCACAATTGTTCAAGTCTATAGAGAGTAGTGCACAGGTCATCAATCAATTGAAACTGAGCTGGAATCTGTTGCCAAGGAAAATAAAATTTTGAAGGATGAATCAGAGAAGGAAAAGAAAAAAGTGGAGTCTAGGGAAAGTATGATTTTTAATTTGCAAAAGAAATTGGGGAATGAGAAGGAAAACGAGGAGTCTACTGTAGACACAATCCACAATTTGAATAACCAATTGGAGAATATGAAACAAAAAGAGTTTTCAACTGCAAAAACTATCACTGATTTGAAGGAGGAATTGGAGAATGCAAAGAGAATATAGTCTAGTGTTATTGCAAGCACTAACATAATTCATAAATTGAGGAGGGAATTGGAGAATGCAAAGAAAAAAGAGGAGTCAGCTACAAAGAAAAACCTCAATTTGAGAAAGGAATTGGAGAACACGAAGAAAGAGGAGTCTACTCAAAGTCTCCATGATTTGAAGAAGGAATTGGATAGTGCGAAGAAAAAGGAAGAGTCCACTTCAAAGATAATTGATGATTTGAAAAGGAAACTCAAGGAAAATAAGAAAAAAGAGGTAACTACTACCAATAAAATCCAAAATTTGAAGAATAAATTGGAGGATGAGAGGAAGAGAGCAACTGATTGGCAAAGGCAACTAGAGGAAATGCAAAAAAAGAGTGAAACAGAGATGTCTAAAATGAAGAAAAAGGTGGAGAATGTAATGGAAAAAAATAGAACGACCTCTTCCAAAGACCATCATGTGAAGGATACTATAATAAACATAATTAAGCTTATCAAACAAAAAATTTGGCAGAAAATAATGACAATCAGTGATGGTTTGGTTTAATGGCTTGATTTAAATAGCAATCTCAGAGTTGTCTTTGAAAATGTAAAAATTGATTTTCAGGCTAAAAGACAAATCTTCACCAGTTCCTTAAAAGATCTTTCTGACCAAGTTCTCAATAAACTAAAGAGATCCAATGATAGGGATTTGGCAAACCATGGAATAAACAACCGCTTGGATGCCTGTGTAATGGTCATTAATATCTCTCAACATTGTGAAGAAGTAATGTGAATTGGTGAATCGCTCAATTATGCTTCCAAAGAGTTGATGAAGATGAATAACACCATAGTGAACTTGCTGAATGTTGGATTACCAAATCTAGCTAACTCAGAAAGCACATTCATTGGAAATGAAAATTACATGAAAAAGTTGCAAGGCAGGATGAATTCTAATTTAGGGGAATTTCCTGAGGAATTCACTTCGAAGGGAATTGCAAGTTGCATCAAACCACTGTCAACAATGAGTGATGCTATAGATAGATTTCTCCTATCATATGATTCTATCTCTTAGAAGTATTTTTTGTTGATGAGACTACAACTAATTAGCTACAACCTCAAAAAAATGGGGCTTCCAAATGAAGTAGAATGGACCGCCCTAAAGAAATTTAGTGAAGTTGGGTCATCTTCTCAAACTATTACTACTGCTATCAGTGGTAGTCATAGCTGATAGCACTAAGTAGTAACACTGTAAAATCTTAGTAAGTGATAGAACTATAATCATTTTGTTACTTTTTACTCTTTAATTTCAAAATTTTTATTTAATTTCAACTTTGTTTAATGTTTATTATTACAGGAATCAAGAGCTAGCATATGTAATCATATATACAATTACAAACCAACCTACAACTATTGTTGCTCCCTTGATCTACAAAAGAGAATTCACAGTCATTGCAATTTGACATTGAGTCATTTGCAAAGGGTTGTAATTGTTTGTAATTGACAATTGTTAAATGTATTATGTTACAGGCTGATTTGTAATTATAAATTATAATACATTTTTTAAAAAATGGATCTTATTCTATTAAATTCATTATGTTACAATTTCTTAAAGAAACTAGAATCAATGAAAATCTCAACATATTAAAAAAATACAATCAATGAAAATCTCCACATGTAAGTACTATGTTTGTAATATCAACATGTTCAAACTTTAAAAATAAATAAATAAAATTAAGCATCTATAAAGGGATAGTGAATGGAGGCTATAAATTAACTTCTACAAACATGTTACATAATTAATTAGTAGGTAGAGTCTTAGATTAGAGCTACTAGCCTACTACTTGACTCATGCAGAAGGTTGAGAAGATACTATAGTTTCCATTCTATCTAGATCGGCTAAGCATCACTATCATCAGAATCCTCCTCATTTATTGCATATAACATTTCATTTTTTGTTGTGTTTTCTTCAAATTGACTGTCAGCGTTAGACTCACTATGCATGCCAAATTCAACATCATCTTCATTGCTTTGACTTTCAATATCATGAAATGAACCACTGTCATAGCCACTGCCACTACCACTGCCACTGCCACTTGTGTTTGAAATGTTGGCAATCCCTCTTCTTTGACATCAGTTTCTCCAAATGTTGACAGCCCTATCATAAGGGAAACTTTCTACCTCATACCTAGAATTATAGAGCCTTAGACAATTATCCAAAATTTTGTCTATTTTGTTTCTAACCTTTGACTTAAGGAAGCCAAAAGTATGGAAAACTCTCTCATCCTCCACTGAACCCAATATCATTGTCAAACATAAATTGGTAAGCTTGAAATATTCTAGTATTGCATTGCTCTCACCAAGGTTTTTCCAAAGCTTTGTTACTGCTCCCTCTTCATTTGGGTTCTCCATAATAGCATATTGTTCCCTCATTATGTTTGCAAAAGAGTATGATTAATCTCTTAGTCGAGTTTCATCTAAAATTTTATTTATGGTGACTCCATTTATTACTTTAGGTGTGCAAAAATGTTGAATTAGAGTCATCATCCTTCTTTAAAAAATAGTTGGACTGTTGAGAGACCAATATTGTGGCAAAACAATTGGCATTGCTTCTAGTAGTTCCGTTGGAGGGAATTTGAATCTGATTTCTCATGACAGATTGTAGCAAACTTGCTTGACAGAGTCAAGCACAAAGTATTTGGTCTTCTTGAAGGCTTCACTTGTAACATGTGAAAGTACCTTCTCTGGTTCTAATTCAACTTCGCTTCCTACTTCATTGGGGTTGACATCGGCATAGTACTGCATTGGTATGTCAACTCCATGTACCCTGGTATATACCTCATCATTTGCACCAATATGTAAAAAGTTCCCAAGATTGTTCAAATCTGAGATTTCTAACCACTTTTCAAACTTTGTTTCATCTAATGGTAATAATCGGTATAGAGTGTCTAGGCTACTACATGTCATTTTACACAGCTTATTATATTCTGCAATGTACATAGCTCTTTGTTGAACCTTTTTTATAATATTTCTCATGTCTTGTAGCATGGGGAGAATAGCTGCTAAAGTTAAGAGTACCTTAACATTACTTAGGCTAGAATATAGCCGAGGGAACCTGTCTTGCACATAGTGGATTAGTCCAAGCAATGACGAGTATTCGGACATTACTCGATGCATTGGTCCATCCAAAGAGATCCATCTAGTATCATTGTCTTTAAGAAGCCTCCTCCCATCAGTAAGTCCTGCAGAAAAGTGTTGAAATTTCCAAACTCATTTTGGACTTTGACATAAGTATTGGTAAATCTCTTTGATCAGAGATTCCACTTTACTTACACAACCAAAATTGTTGATAATTCCAAACGCTAGATTCATTTGATGGGCCATTCAATGAATGGGAATAGCATAGGGTGACAAATCATTCTTGATCTTTTTGCAAAGACTGCCTTTATGACCTTGCATAACTGAAGCACCATCTGCTCCAAAATACACCAACTTTTTGGCAATCTCCATTCTATCCAAACCTCTAGATTCAATTAGAGTAGTCTTTAATAATTCATATAAGTTCTTAGCTATCACACTACAATTCAATTTAGCAACAGTTAGTAGAAATGGTTGATGAGAAAGATTATTTATAGTATAAACATGCATGCACACCCAAGAAGTATTATCAATTGTTGTAACTTCATCTAGAGACAATGCAATGAAATCTGAGTGTTTTATATATTCCTTCATATCTTCTATTTCAACATGTGCAAGACATTTAGCCCATTCCCACCTGCTGTTTACTGACCAGTGACTATTAGGATAGTTTTGAGTTTTCAAAAAATGCAATAATGTAGTCATTGTAGGGTAGTCCATCATAGGGCGTCCTCTACTCAATATATAAAAGACCACACCTAATTGAACTACTTTTCCCATATTTTGCACTTTCATTTCTTTCCTAATGAAATCTTCAATGGAACCTTTTACTGCAGAATGCTTCTCCTGTATTTGCTGGTGTAACTCATATATTTCAGCATTCTTGATATGCAGATAATTCTCCTTTGTTTTCCAAGTTAGTACAATTTTTTTGACTCCATCTATAATTTCCTTCTTGTAAACTTTACCGACATACTATTCTATGGTATCAATTTTAAGCCGCAACCTCTTCTCCTTCTTTTTTATCTCTGTACAAATCTTACATCTGCATTCTGCAAGAGGCTCACCATCATTTGGATTGGGCACTAATTCAATGAACCAGTACTTTTCCACCCATTCTAACTGAAAATTCCTTTTGAACAGATCCCAGTGAGATCGATCTTTCTTCGATTCTAATTTTCTTTTCCCCTTTTGTGCATAAACCTGATCTATGAAATCAATTTTTGTTTTCTCAACCGACTAGTCTGAGACTGACTCCAACTCTATAATCTCAGTTTGTGACTCCCTACTCAGGGGAAGTTCCTCCAGATCTTGTTCAAGTTCATACTCGACTGAGATATCAGGTTCACCAACTTGAACTTCAATACTGTCTGAGGGTCCAACTTGTGATAAATCTCCTTTTTCAGTAACCAATGGAGATCTAACTTGTGAATCTTGTAGGTTGCCAACATTTCCACCACCAAAATATGTCGCTATGGTTTTTCATTTTGGTAATGGTGGCCTCTTTTGGATTTCAAGGATATGACCCCTCTTGTTTGACATGGAAAATCGATAAAGGCTACAAAAAAAATCCACTTAGTTGTTGAACAAAAGATTTAACTACTTAGACTACATATAATAACAATAATATGATTCATTCTCAACAAAAGGGTACTAATACTACAATAATACAGTCTATGGTACTACCCAATATAATTCGCAAACCTAATACATATAGGCTATCTTAGCATGTGAGATGTCCAGTCACCAGCGGACACTGGATAGTGAAACTAAAAAAATAACCAGTACCACTTACAAAATAATTTAAAAATCACTTGCCTTTTAAAATAACTAGGGTCCATGAGTCAATGACCAATGCACTCAGTATTTTGAAAGTTTAGCAGCAATAAGAAATGCCAGTCTCTAGACCAGGAAATAGCGAATTGTGTAGAATAATAATTTCTTATAATCCAATCTAGGTTGGAAAATTAGGCGGGATTAACAAGTAGGAATGTCAAATGCAGGCAAAATGCACCTTTCGATGCAAGCCTATAGTAGGAAATAGTTGGCTAAATGGGGTGGGTGATCGACACACGTCGGTAAAATGGTTGGTGACACCCAACCCAAGGGAAAATTTATATGGTTGTAGTAATGGCAAAATAACATCAGCCAATAAAAAATAGCATGCAAAGGCTGGTGATATGTTTAAAATAAATGTATCCAAACTGTATGTCACATTGGCAATTGCACTAATATTTCTGACCAATCATGTGATAACTAATGGGTGACCACCCTGGGTGTTGGATTGAAATATGATAAATATTCACCAAATGACGATTCACCCATTAGACAGGATCACCAAAAGACAAAGATTCACCACTAAAGTAATCCCTGGTCCTTTATGGCATCTATAGAAAGTACTCTTAAATGCACCTATTCATGTTCTTCTCTTCTACTCAAGAATTTTTTCCTCATTTTCAGTAATCTATTTATCTTTCACTTGCTTCTCCTTCCCTAGGGAACTACCTTGATGTCTTTTCTTCAACTTTTCTTTTTTCCTCAAAGCATACTAATAAGCATCATCAACTAAAGAAACATTTAACATACCAATCTCATCTTGAGTATTGATTCTCAAACCATTAATGCATCTAGATGCCTTTTTCTTATAAAGTTCTTTATGTCCAGACCAAATAGTTAACTTGTAAAACTCCTTAGTATAGTCCTTTATAGTAATATCCTCCTATTTCAGATACTACAATCTCTTATATAAATAAAGTTCATGTAATCAACAAGAATGGACTTAGCCTTCAATTTAGTTACCATCAATCTCCATTTAGTGATCTTCAATTCACTTCCCTCTTCTCTATCTATTTGTAATTTTCTCCACTGTAATGAAGCATGTCCTTTCAACTTAGTTTGTACCAACCTCAATCTTAGTAGATCTCCAATATTGTCTAACTCAAAGTATTCTACTAGCTTACCAATCCAATTAATCAGGTCTTCAAGATTCAAAGTATCTAAGCAATTAGAAACATTCATCTTATGCTTCATCTTCAATTAAGCTCTAGATCTATCCAACCAACCAACACTATCTTCCAAAGGTCTCTCCATCTAATCAAATCTAAATTTACCACTAGATCTAATAGCCTCAAAGTCTTTAGAAGATTTCTCACAACCATCTTCAATACCCATAGTCCTAGGTACACTAAATATGACTATCATGATCTAAGTGACCATATCATTCTTCATCAACTCCATCTCAAGTCTTAAATCTTCTTTAATCTTTGCTCTAGTACTTAGCTCCACAACATCAAAGAGGTCTACAATTTCCCTAGGGTCCAATATTCTTAGAGGCATCTTCCAAGATATTCACAATCCCAAAGAAAATAATCCACAAGATCAATAATCTCTAATACCTCTTGATGTAGTGCAAGGTGGAAGAATGCCCAATGGAGATTTCCTAGACCATAGTAAATAACATCACACTAGAATATAATTGTTAACACAAATGTTTAGATCCAAAAAATACTAGTTCTCATAAATGAATCATAAGATTTTCATCCAACATGTCTAGTTGTATGGCCTTCTAGGTTATGGCCAAATACAAATCAATTACAATAACAGTTTTGTAAGACCTCAAAAGATCAAATATTTAGCTATCCTAGATCCATAATCTAGTAGATAACCCCAAGAAGAATCTAAAAGTATGCTCACAAGCCACTAAGAAACTTTCTTGTTACCCAAGCCCACACTTAGCTACTACCTCTACCAAACTTTTCTCCTCTTAACCACTCCATGTTGGACTGCATACTTAAACTATAATGAATCAAGACATCACAAGACCCCCTACTTATACTAGACTAAGCCATAGGTTGGCCTAAAAAAATACATTAAATAATAACTCATTTATTAAATAAACTCTCAAGCCAAAAGTCAACTTGGTAACATATATTAAATACATGTTATAACTAAATACTTAGGAAAAGCTCCAATGCATAACTAACTCAATAAACAACATAAGAGTATGTACCCTTTACTATAAGTGAATGTGCCATCCAACTATTCAAATCCAAGAGTTCATAAGAAAACTCCCTCAAATTAAATCTCATGAATACAATCTCCAAGGTTTACTAGTTAATTAAGAACACACTACCAACAACAACCAAGATAACTCTAACTCATACGTAATTATCCAAACTTTATGAGCACTTAGCACAAGGTTCCCCAATATGCCTCAAACACATCCCCAAATGCATGAACCATAGGTCCACACATTTGAGTTTAATGATCCTACATATAAGATTATTAACTACCCTAGGATGCTCCTCCATTAGGTGGGTAGGGTTTATATAGGGAAACATGGGGTGAGAGTTAGAGTGATCCAGGTGGATCTAGAAGGTCTAATTTTTCTTAGTCTCAAAATCTCATAGAATCAATATTATTGACTAGAAATTACTAATACAATCCTGATACAAATTTAATCATGTCAAAAGGAGTTCATGGTAAAAGTTATGGTTGATCAAAGTTTGAGTCAAACTTGCAAACCAAAGGCTAACTAATAAAAAAGAGGTGAAACTGAACCATCTTAGATGTGATCAATAATGGTTTTGAAATCAAAGATCTCATTGAGAGCTTTCCAGTGGCATTCATAGTGTTGAAACATATGATCATTTGATGTTTAAAAAGCAATTATGATGACATCAACAATCTAGTCAACTTGATGACATGGCATTAATATGGACCAATAACAAGTTGACACATGTCAATATAGAGAAAACATAGTTGGTAGCCATATCATGCATTTGGTTGACAAAATGTCCTTCAAGAGGTTTGAATCTCTAACCCCAACACCATTAGTATGCACTATCACAATTGCACTATGAGCTGGTAGCCATATCATGCATTTGGTTGACAAAATTCCCTTCAAGAGGTTTGAATCTCTAACCCCAACACCATTAGTATGCACTATCACAATTGCACTATGAGCTAACTTTGGGATATTGTGTGTGTTTGCCATATTTAATGTGTCAAAAAAGGAAAAAGCCACCAGAAGACACAATAGTAGATACTTGGATTGAACACGTAACAATCAACATCCTATTTTCCATCCACAACTAATTGTGTTAGTGAAATTTTTGAGATTTCAAATGATCGATGTTATACTTATTATGAGTTGGTCCATTATGTTGGAGCATTATCCCCTATCTTCGTTAGCCCCAATTGTGCTCAAATCAATGTGAGCCATTTAAATAAAAGTAAATATGAAAATGTAATGGATTTAATTAGGAAAAGGGGGTTAACTAGTAGATATGAGGGGATTTTGGAATATTTTTACTATATATTTAACAAGAATTGTTCATATATATCTCAGCTTATATAGGAGATATAGGGAATTTTGTGAAAATATTAATGTTAATCCAATTATAGTATGTGTAATTATATATAAAGAGGGTGGTTTTCCTTTATAAAAATAATTAGACCTTGTGGGGGATACTTAAAGAAATAATTCAAGTAATTAGACTTTCTAGAGAGTTTGGAGAGAATTTTTTGTGAGAGAATTTGCAAGGTGTTATTTTACACCAACAATTGCAAGTGAAGAAAGAGACTGTGAATGCTCGAAGCTTGAAATTTGTATCAAAGAAATTTTTTCTTGGGAAATTTAATAAAGTAGTCTTTAGATTGAGAAATAGAACCAAAGATGTAGTCCTAACAAGGTGGACTCTGTTATCAAAGTATTTGTGTCTCTAATAATTTTTATTCTTTCAATTCTATTATTTTCTCTATTATGTAATTAAAGGCATAGTCAAATTAAGTGTTTAAGAATTAATATTCTTAGAATTTCAATGATTTAAAGAACATACCATGTGAATTCTACCTAGATCAAGGATTAAATTTGTATTTGGATTAAAATTATAAAAGTTGAAAATCCTAGTTAATAGATCAAGTTTGGTATTAGAGCACCTTTTGCAAAAAGTCATAGGTGGTGAATGTTAACCATGTTGAAGTTGAAACAAGGAGAAGGTGAACATGTAGAGTTCAATCCAAAAATTAAAAAAAGAAGAACTTTTTTTAGAGTCATAGCATCTAAACAAAATCTTCATGAGTTTGATGTGGAAGCCTTCCAAAGAGCTTTTGTGGAGTTGAAGGCATTAGTGGACATTATTCTCCAAGAAAGGCAAGACCAAAAGTTGCAAAATTTGGACAAGGCTAAGAAGAAGGAAGAAGCTAAATTTTCATCAAAATATAACAAAGCCAAGGGAGTAGGAGGTGGTAGTGACCCTCCTAAACCTTCATCTCCATCTTCTTCATTTTCTTCATCCTCTTCTTCTATGTTGTTTACTTCTTCTAAAAAGAAACACCATGTACAACTCAGTACACCTTTGTTAAAACTTGATGTGAAATTTGATTTTCCTATATATTATGGTGAATTAGATGTAGAAAAACTAGATAATTGGCTTAATAAATATGAAGTGTACTATAGAATTCAAAATATTTTGGATTATTCTTCTATAATCCAACTAGTTACTCTCAGAATGGGAGGTACTACATTAGTCTAGTGGGAGAGTAAGATTCAGGATGATTTTTCTACACATGGTAAAATTATTTCATCTTAGTATGAATTTACTTCTACTTTGAAGAAACAATTTTATCCTTTGGGTCATATGCAACAAGCCATTATGGATTAGAAAAATTTGAAACAAGGTAAAGAGAAATCTATACAAGAGTATAGGTAGGTGTTTAGAAAGAAGGCCTTAACTCTTGGAATTCCTCTTTATTCCCAAGATACTTTGTTAAAATATATAGGTAGAATGCATTCATATTTGAAACATACAATATTGATGTTTAGTCCTTCTAAATTTTATGAAGTATGTGCTCAAGAAACCAATATTGAAGTAGGTGAAGCAAACACAACTTTCACCTCAAGCAAAGAATTTGTTCCTCCTAAAGTACAATAGAAGGGAAATAAAGTAGCCACTATAAAGAAAGAGGAAGGTGAAAAGCCTATGTGTTCACATTGCCAAAAGAAAGGGCGTGCAAATGAAAAGTGATGGAAAATGCATCATGAGTTGAAATCAAAGTGGTTTAAGAATGATTGTAAAGGAAAGAAAAAGACTACAACTATTGTTTAGGATCTTGGATAATATTCTGATGATGAAACAAAAATATCAATTGTCGGTCTAAAAGGTAAATCTTTCATTGGTCATGATTCTACAACTAATGTTTCATGTTTTACTTCCAAAAGTCACAATAATCATAAAGATAGTAAGAGATGTGAATTATTTTATATAATAGTGATTTCAAAGAACACTAAAATTGACACATTGATATATAGTGTATCCCAAGTTAATCTAGTTTCAGAAGAAATTGTTAAACATTTGGGATTGAAAACTAAGCCACATAAGAAAACTTATCCTTTAGAGTCTGCAATGAAAAAAATTGTGAATAGCAAGTCAGTGTAAGATTAAGATTTGTGATAAAATCCAAGTACATAGATGGGGTTGATTTTGATGTGGTTCTACTTGACATATGCGGGATTGTGTTGGGTAACATGTACTTTTATGATAAAAAAAGTTGATCTTTTATAGGGAGCGTAATAGGCATCAATTGATTAAGGAAGATATTGAATACATTTTAAAGGCTCATAATATGAAGAATGAATCAGGTGAGTGCATCAAGATGGTGCACAAAAAGGAGGTTATAAGTGGACACCTTTTTCTTCAAATCAGGTAAACCTAAAATTGGACAAGACATTTGAGGGCCATCCACTAAAAACGACAAGATGTATAAAGCATATAAATTGTAGTACTCTAAATCTACTTTCTAAACTACTAGAGTTTTTACAAAATGGATAATATTAGGTAGGGCAAACCTTGTGCACACGAAAAAATAATCCTTGATTTTTTTAGAATACATAACATAGTTGTGTTTGTGTGTAGCACAAAAGACCAAGTTATATTTAGTGTCTTGGATATCCCTTTGGTAGGATGATAGTTAAGAGTCATATCTAGAAGTTGTGTATTTTTTTGTAATTTTATGATGAGTATTTTTTATTATTATGAATGACTGAACTAACTACATCCTAAAATTTTGGTACCTATTCATGTGATGAGCATAACTCACATCAAAATAATTGAAAATAGAAGCTTTTTTTTAAAGTGTATAGAATCAAATGTATAACAATAATATATAATTTATTTTAAATTTAGTTAAGTATATAAAAATTTATTAAAAAAATGGTAGAAACATGTCTGTGAGGAATGTCAAGAAATTGGTAAATGTAATTAAAGTTTGTACTGTTAATATTGTCCAAAAAAAGAAAAATTTATATGTTTAGAAAGCTAAGAATATGTGTGATATTATGGTGGTAGTTTCGGAGATACCCAATTCACCATTAGAAAATCTAATGAAGGTAAAGACGAGAATTCATCTTAGAAGATGAAAATATGTCTAAAGGAAAAAAATTGGAGGGAAAATAGTCTCCCAATCCTTTCGGTCATTTCCCTATGCTATCACTAAGCCATAATCCAACCTAAATTCAAATAACCTGATTGGGTTATGAAATGAAAAAGTGCATTCAAAACCCAATTAGGTTTTGAAGAGCTAAAAGTAGGCTTTACTCTAAAGGCCATAACTTTCACATACAAAGTTCTATTCAAAATGCATTGGAAAGATATTGAAGAGACCTACAACATGATGTAGATAAATCAATCCTATGTCATCAAAACTTTATTTTCCATCAATTTGTAATAAGTATAATCTAAAAATAGGTAGTCATTATTTTTTGAATGCATAATCAATAGTTAAACACCAATGCAACATACTCTCACTCTCTCTCTCTCTCTCTCTCTCACACACACACACACACACACACACACACACACACACACACACACACACACACACACACACACACACACACATTCCTATTTTCTAATCTCTCACTCCTATATCCCTCTTTGTATCACTTTATATATCTTTGACTCTCTCTCACTCTCTCTCACTCTCTCTTATCTTATACCCTCTCCCTCTTCCTATCCCCTACTCTCTCTCTCTCTCTCTCTCTCTCTCTCTCTCTCTCTACATGAAGTTCATATTTGAAGGATGGCAGATCAAGGAGAGAGAGGGGGTTTAGGGATTATGGGTTAGAGAGAGAGAGGGAGAAGGAGAGGGAGAGAGATAGAGTAGGGATAGGAAGAAAGAGAGGGGATGGGATGAGAGAGAGAGAGAGAGAGAGAGAGAGAGAGAGAACAAGATAGGATGGAGAGAGTGAGAGGGGATTGTACATGGATAGAGAGAGTTAGAAATATGGAGACAATGAGTTAGGATGGGGGGGAGAGGGGGGGGGGAGCGAGAGAGAGAGAGAGAGAGAGAGAGAGAGAGAGAGAGAGAGAGAGAGAGCGAGAGAGAGAGAGAGAGAGAGAGAGGTTAGGGATTAGGGGTTAGAGAGAGATTAAGGGAGAGAGAAGAGGGAATAGGAAGAGAGAGGGGGGATAGGGTAAGAGAGAGTGAGATAGAGATAGGGGGATGGGATGGAGAGAGTGAGAAATATGGACAGGGGAATAAGATGGAGAGAGAGGGGGTGGATATGATAGATAGAGTAAGAGAGACAAGGGATCAGTTATTAAAAATTTCATTTTCTTTTTGCACTTACCCAAGGATCAAATGTAAATATAGGGCATTTGAAAATGATTGTAAATGCAAGTAGTAGACTGAATTTCATGTCTACCATAGCAAGTGAGGATTAGATGCAAGCAGAATCAAGTCTTCAGCTAGTAATGGTAAAAGAGGATTTGGATTATTCATTTTCTAATGGTGTTCCTATGTTTCAAATCTAGAGAATTAGTTTATTCAATGTTGTTGTTTATTTTTCTACTAGTTGACACTATGTGGTTAATGGATGTAACAATGGATACTAGTGGATGTATGGCTAATTGTGTCAGTCTTGTTATTTCATTTTTTCATGATATTTGTGATAAGTCAGATATTTTGAATTCTAGTAGGATGTACAAGTGATATTGGACAAGTGAGGTGAACATAAACTCACTTTCATTCTATGTATAAATAGACTTTTGGAGGTCCAAAAGCTTCTTAGCGGGGAGGAATGATCAAGGTGGATCTAAAAGGCCAAAATTTTTAGTTTCAAAATCTCATAGAATCAACATCATTGACTAGATCTTGCTAATACAATCCTGACACAACTTGAATCACATCAAAAAGAGGTTGCGGTGAAAAGTTATGTTGGGTCAAAGTTCAAGTCAAATTGGCCTACTAGAGTTTGACTAATTAAAAATAGGTGAATTTGAACTATCTCAAATGTGGTCAACAACAATTATCAATTTAAAGAGCTTGTCGAGAGATTTCCAAAAAAATTCATTTTTTCATTAACAAGTTGAAACATGTCAATATAGAGAAAAAATAGTTGGTAGCCATATCACTTATTTTCTTCACAAAATTTCCTTCAAGAGGTTTGAACCTCTAACCCCAACATCATTTGTATGTACTATTGCTATTGCACCATGAGATCATTTCTAAATTTTGTGTGTTTTCCATATTTAATGTGTCACAAAAGGACAAATCCACTAGAAGACACAATAACTACAATGACGGTTGAACCAATAACCATCAACATCCTATTTTTCATCCACAAATAATTGTACTGGTGAGATTTTTGGGATTGCATATGGTCGATGTTATAGTTATCATGAGTTTGTCTGTTATGTTGGAGTTTTCTCCCCTAGCTTCAATAGCCCCAACTATGCTCAAATTAATTTGAACCATTTAAATAAAAGTAGATCCAAAAAGGTAATGAATTTAATTAGGAAAAGGGGTTTAAATATTAGATATGATCGAATTTTGGAATATTTTTGTTATGTAAGGGGAATTTTTCATATATATTACCCTATATAGGACATATGGGAAATTTTTTTGAAAATATTATGGTTAATCCAATTATAGCCTATGTAATTGTATATAAAGGGGGTGATTTTCCTTTGTAAAAATAATTAAATCTAGTGAGGGATACTTGAAGAAACAAGTCAAGTAATTAGACTTTCAAGAGAGTTTGGAGAGAATTATTTGTGAGAGAATTTGCACGTTGTTATTTTACAGCAACAATTGTAAGTGAAGAAAGATACTGTGAATGCTCAAAGCTTGGATGTGTAACAAAACTAATTTTTTTTGGAAAATTTAATAAAGTAATCCTCTAATTGAGAAGCGGACCTAGAGATTAGTCCTACCAAGGAAAACTCTATTATCAATGTTTTTGTGTCTCTTTATTATCTATTTCTAATTCTTTCTATTCTATTATCTGTTCGAAATGAGAATAGAGTAATTGAGAGGGGGAGGGGGTGAATCAGTTACTACAAAAACTTTCCATAGTCCCTAAGATGTCTGAATATACCCTTGATCTGATTAATAAAATGTTGAAACTTGATAATGCAGAAAATGATAAATATTAAGAACTGATATGATATCATGCACAAAGTAATTTAGCAATTAAGAACCAATGTAACTTTTTCACTCCTCTGAAGTAAGCCCTGTTAGGAGCTAACCCTGTTAAAGGTTACAAACACACACTATTAGGTGTGACCCTATTAAAGGATTTAATCACCCTGTTAGGAGTGGCCTTGCTAGAGGTCTATAGAACAATTCAACTGAACTGTCACCTTGTTAGAGGATTTATTGAATGGCTGTTAAACCAACTCTATTAAGAGATTTTGAATACACTGTTACAATGGTTAGAAAGCAACAATGAAATGACCTGATATAATGTGCAACTTATCTTTGTTGATATGACATTTGTGTGACATCAAGGACAACATTATCCAACATTATCTTCACTATTATGTAATGAAAAAATAATTAAATTAAGTGTTTAAGAATTAATCTTCTTAAAATTTCAATAGTTTAAAGCACATCCCATGCAATAACTGCTTGGATCAAGGATTAAATCTGTATTTGGATTAAAGTTATGAAACTTGTAAATCCTAGTTTACAAATCAAGTTTGGTATTAGAGCCTATTTTACAGAAAATTGTAGGTGGTGAATGTCAACCAAGGGTAAGGTGAAACAAGGAGAAGGTGAACTTGTAGAGTTCAATCCAGACATTAGAAAAAGAAGAGATTTTTTTGTGAGTAATGGCATTTGAAAAAATTCTTCATGAGTTTGATGTGGAAGCCTTTTAGAGAGGTCTTGTGGAGTTGAAGGCATTATTGGAAATTATTCTTTAACAAAGGAAAGAGTGATAGTTGAGAAAGGCGTACAAGGATAGGAAGAAGGAAGAAGCTAAATCTTTGTCAAAAGACAAGGGTTTTTGAAAAAATCACTTTTCATCCCAATCACTTTTTAGTTTTCATCCAAATTTGATGAAATGATAAGGGTTTTTTAAGGACATTATCATATTTCCATTGATATAATTAATGTCAAATAATGAGTTATGTAAGTAATTATTACTTATTTTCTAATGGAGTTATTTATAAAGTGTTATTTTAAATACTAATTTAAAAATGGTTATAACTTTCAAAAGATTTACCTTTTCAAAATCAAAAAGATGTGTCATATTCTATGCTTTTCCTACTATGAGGAAAATAAAAACAAATTTTATATTTATATAGATTTGAATGAGTTAAGGTGGTTAGACATAAGAGTTTTTTAATTCTAAAACTTATTCTAGTATAGAGTCAAAATTAATTAATTATTTGGAATAAAATTATTTAAAAATATGCATCACATTCGGGTATGAGTGTGCTTCTTATATTGAGAATCTTAAAAAATAATATTATGATTTGATTATGATTAAGGTGGTCAGACATACACCTTCTTATTTTTTCTTGTAATTTTTGGTACTTTTGTATTGAAATTTTAATTTGAGCTATTAAATTATTATTTTATTAGAAAATGGATCGTATTTTAGAAACTATGTTCAATTTAATAGAGATTATTTTCTTTAAAAATTTTGATATAAGGTTCATAACTAGTTTGAAAGATTTCACATCAAGTAACATTGATGTCTTGATTTTCCATTGCCACTTAAGGCCATACTTTGGCCCACCATGATCTTGCACATGCCCATGATAAAGGCAAAGGAGTAGGAGGTGGTATTGACCCTCCTAAACCTTCATCTCCATCTTCATCATCTTCTTCATAATCCTCTTCTTCTAAGTTGTTTACTTCTTCTAAAAATAAATAACATGTGCAAGTTAATGCACCTTTGTTAAAACTTAATGTGAAATTTGATATGCCTCTATATAATGGTGAATTGGATGTAGAAAAACTAGATAACTAGTTTAAGAAAATTAAAGTGTACTATAGGGTTCAAAATATTTTGGATGATTCTTCTAGAATCCCACTCACTGCTCTCAGAATGGGAGAGTAAGATTCAAGATGATCTTGCTACACATGGTAAAATCATTTCATCCTTGTATGAATTTACTTATGCTTTGAAGAAATAGTTTTATCCTTTGGTTCATATGCAACAAGCCATTATGGATTGACAAAATCTGAAATAAGGTAAAAGGTAATCTATACAAGAGTATATGTAGATGTTTAGAAAGGAGTTAACTCTTCGAATTCCTCTTTACATGCAAGATACTTTGTTAAAGTATATAGGTGGAATGCATTCATATTTGAAACATACAATAGTGATGTTTAGTCCTTCTAAATTTGATGACATATGTGTTCAAGAAACCCATATTGAAGCAAGCAGAGGAAACACGAGTTTCATTTTAAAGAAGGAATTTACTCCTCCCAAAGGACACAAGAAGGGAAAGAAAGAAAACACTATAAAGAAAGAGGAAGGTGAAAAGCCTATGTGTTCACATTGTCAAAAGAAAGGGCATGCAGATGCAAAGTGTTGGAAACTAAATCCTGAGTTGAAACCAAAGTGGTTTAAGAAGGATTATAAAGGAAAGAAAAAGAGTACAGTTGTTGTTGGGATCTTGGATCAGATTCTAATGATGAAACAAAAATATCAGTTGTGGGTTTGCAAGGTAAATCTTTCATTAGTCATGATTCTTCAACCAATGTTTCGTGTTTTACTTCCAAAAGTCACAGTAATCCTAAAGATACTTAAAGATGTGAATTATTTCATATAAGGGTGATTTCAAAGAACACTAAAATTGACACATTGATAGATAGTGAATCCCAAATTAATCTAATTTTAGATGAAATTGTTAAACATTTGGGATTGGCAACTAAATCACATAAGAGATCTTATCCCTTAGGTTGGGTGTGCAATGATAATAAATTGTGAATAACAAGAAAATGTAAGTTAAGATTTGAAATAACATCCAAGTACGTAGATGAGGTTGATTTTGATGTGGTTCCATTTGAAATATGTGGGATTCTCTTGGGTAGCCCAAACTTATATGATAGAAAAGATATCTTCTACAAGGAGCATAATAGGTATCATTTGTTTAAGAAAGGGATTGAATACATTGTAAAGGCTCATCATATGAATTGAATGAAGGATCAATTGCAAATACAATGCATTTAGAAATGATTATAGATGCAAGTCATAGACTAACTCTCATGTCTACCACAAGTGAGGATTAGGTCAAGAAAAATCAAGTCTTTAGCTAGTGATGGTTAAAAAGAATTTGGATGATTCATTTTCTAATGGTGTTCTTGTGCAGGAGATCTAAAGAGTTAACTTTTCCTAAATTTCATTAGTTTATTCAATGTTGTTTCTTCTTTTTCGACTAGTTAGCACTATGTGGGTAATGGATGTAACAATGGCTATTAGTAGATGTATGATTAATTGTGTCAGTGTTGTTATTTCATTTCTCATGATATTTGTGACAAGTTAGATATTCATAATCTTACTAGGTTGTACAAGTGATACTAGACAAGTGAGGCAAGCATACCCTCACTCTCTCTCTATGTAAAAATACATTGTTGGAGGTCCAAAAGCTTCTTAGTGGGGAGGAATGATCGACATGGATCTAGAAGGCCTAAATTTTCATAGTCTCAGAATCTCATAGAATCAACATCATTGGTCCTAGAGCTTTCTAATATGATTTTGATTCAACATGAATCATGTTGAAAGGAGGTCATGGTGAAAAGTTATGCTTGGTCAAATTTTGAGTCAAACTAGAGAACTAGAACTTGACTAATAAAAAAGAGGTGAAATTGAACCATCTCAAAAGTGGTCAAAAATAGTTTTCAAATTAAAGATCTCATCAAGAGCTTTCCAACAATGTTCATATTGTCAAAAGTTATGATGGTTTGAAGTTTAAAAAGCAAGTATGATGACATCAGTGACCTAGCCAACTTGATGATGTGGCATTAATATGGATCGATAACAAATTGACATGTGTCAATATAGAGAAAACATAGTTGTAGCCATATCACATATTTTCTTGAAAAAATATCTTTGAAGAGGTTTGAACCTCTAACCCCAACATCATCAGTATGCACTATCACCATTGCACTATGAGTTCACTTTGGAATATTGTGTTTGTTTGTCACATTTAATCTATCACAAAAGGACAAAGTCACTAGAAGACACAATAGAAAAAACTTGGGTTAAAAAATAGATATGAGGGGATTTTGGAATATTTCTACAATGTAAGGGGATTTTTTCATATATCTTACCTTATATAGGAGATATGGGAATTTTCTTAAGGTATTATGGTTAATCCAATTATAGTCTATGTAATTGTATATAATGGGGGTAATTTTCCTTTGTAAAGATAATTAAACCTGGTGAGGGATACTTGAAGAAATACTTCAGCTAATTAGACTTTCTTGAGAGTTTGGAGAGAACTTTTTGTGAGAGAATTTCAAAGGTGTTATTTTACACCAACAATTGTAAGTGAAGAAAGAGAGTGTGAATGCTTGAAGCTTAGAATTTTTAATAAAGCAATTTTTACTTGGAAAATTTAATAAAGTAGTTCCTAGATTAAGAAGTGGGCCAAGAGACATAGTCCTACTAGGGAAAACTCTATTGTCAAAGTATTTGCATCTCTTTATTATCCCTTTCTAATTCTTTCTATTCTTTCTATTTTATTGTTTTCACTATTATGTAATTAAACACATAGTTAAACTAAGTGTTTAAACATTAATCTTCTTGCAATTTCAATGGTTTAAAGCACAAACCACTCAATTAGTGCCTAGATCAGGGATTAAATATATAGAACTTTTAAATCCTAGTTTATAGATCATGGAAGGGGGTAAAAAAATGGAGTTAGGGAAAATATTTATTGAAAATAGTAGATTCATAGTATGCCACAAAAAAAATGTGTTATGATTTAAGCTCACTAAGTAAAGCATTTTTTCCCATTCATTTTACCCCAGTGCTTTCACTTTTAACATGGCATTTTCCTTTTACTGATAAAAAAAAAGACTTTCTTCTTTCAGTAGATCTTGGTTGGAAAAGTCATTTTTTAATCAAATTTATGAAGAAATTTGTAAATCAATGCATGTTGGCAATATGAGAAGCTTAAGAAGATGTTAAATTTGGATCTAGAAATGTGAAAAAGATGAGATGGCCATGAGTTTTAGTTTTTATTATTTATAACATCATAGTCAAGCTATGTTTTGAATTTAACAAGACTGTCACTCAAGTTATCCAACCCATAGTGTATCCACCTTATAAACTACAATCACACAATTCAAAGATCACTCTATGTAGTGGCTTGGGAAAAAAATGAATGCAACATCATTTTAGTTTTAAATCTTTTTGCTCTTACCCACTATTTATATAATTTAGCATTTTAAATTTAAATAAATAACCTCAAATAAATTTAAATATAATAAAGTAGAATTATCATTTCTATGGATGAAACATTGATGCAATAATAAAGATAGCAATGTGGCTAATGTGAATATTCATTGGAAACTATATCATTCACTATAGAGTCTCTTAAAATACAACAATAAGTAAAATGGATTTATTTCTTATGTACCATTCGATGGATTATTTTGACAAAGAGATGAAAATTCCTTTAGAAACCCAAGTAAAAAAAATTTAAATTATAATGACAAAGAAAAAATATCCATATAGAAAAACTAGACGATTTTTCCTCCCAATCATAACTATACACCATTCCTTCAAATATTTGATGATAATTAGACAATCGAACCCACTTGAGTTGGTGTGCAATGGTGAAGAGTTGTTTTGATATCGCTAATGCCCCCAAAAGGATTGTACTTACAAGCCAACTTCTCTAAAACATAGAAAACTAGCAATCACACCTTAGGGTGCAATAGGTACACTAAAGAGATATTGAAGACAATTTTAAAAAAATTGGTATATCTTTTCTAAATATAAAAGTGATACTTATATATAAAAGTGAAATAGTCTCTCAATATAAAAAGATAATCATGGTCCATTACCATAAACATTAATATTAAATAGTGTGATAACCTAAATTGTAAACACAATCCTAACCTTAATCATGAAAACAAATTATTTTTAGAATCTTAACCATTCAAAGATAAGTTTAAGTTCAACCATAAAATTAGTCACATTCCTAAATTCTCAATCTCAAATTTAACCATAACACTAATTAAAATGATAAACTAAGTGAACATAATAGTAGCTATGATGTAATCGCTTACCCCAAACATATTTGCAATTGTAAACATCTTAAAACTCCAACCCTAACACTTATAACCCTAATCCAAACTTAAATATTAAACCCCAATCCTAAAAAAAGCATAACCCATAGTCTAAAACCAAACCTAGCCCAAACTAGTATCCTAATCATAATTTAAATATTAATTTTAATCTTATTCATAATTACAACAACAATATAAATAGTAAATCTAACCATATTTATAGTTCTATATCTTTGTATCATAATTGATAATAGTAATGATGTGGAAATCTTAACCCCAACTATGATCCTAGCAACATTTTTAAATCTAAACAATAAAAAACACTCGTAATCTCAACTTTGAACATAAAAACTCCTAATCTCAACTTTGAAGTTTAGAACCCTAATTAAAACTTGAATTTGAACCATAATAATAACTTTGAAGGAAGGTTTAATAATTGAGTGATTTGCTCAAGCATTAAAAAATTTAAAATTATTATGCATGTCAAATTAAAAGAAAAAAGAACATTTATTAGTGTATTAGGGTTGGAATACTAACAATATCATGAGGCCCTAACCATTTTATATGAAGGATTTGAGCAAATATGCAAATCAAATCCACAAAGTCCTCAAATACCTACATGTAGAAAACTTGTCATAGAGAAGAAAAAAACAAGAGGAGGCAAGGGTTTGTTTTGAAAACATGTGAATTTTATTCTTAGATGAAAAAAAGATGATTAAATTACAAAGTGATCAATCCTTAGAAAAGGAGATCAAAACCCGAAAAGGGTAACCTAAAAGGGAAAAACTATTTAATAATTATTAATTAATTATTATATAGAGAAAAAAAATGTATAAAGAAAAACCTTAAGAAGGAAGAAAAGGTAATTTAATTAATGAAATTAAATTAGCCTTTTTCTCTAACACCCCTCTTTAGATGAGTAATAATGTAGCTATAAATAATGCAGAAAGAGCAAGGAAACTACAATGCAATGCTAAAAGAAAACTTGGGTCCTAGAAATAAGGCCTAATGAGGTACCCAATCACAACAAAATCTCTATGAAATTGAGAAATAGAGAAAACACATTGGGAAAAACTCTATTCTAAAAAGAGATAGCTAAAAGCCTAGTGAAGGACTATAGAAGCCTCCAACTAGAGGAATTTTCTAGAAAATAGGATTAAAAAATAATCATGAAGAAAACCACTAAAGCATGTAGAAGCTACAAATTTTGTCAAAAAGAAACTCCTGATCTGTAGAACCTCCTATAAAATAGAACTTGACTACGTAGAGAAGACTATAATTTTCATCAAATTAGGAGGAAAACAAATGCAAACAACTAAACTTGAAAATACAGATGGCATGAAACACCGAAGCTTGAAGAGCTAATCAATTGAACCAAGGAAGGTTCCAACCAATGTAGGAACAAAAAGAAGAGTGTCTATATCATAAATGCTCTAGCCACTACAATTTCCTAGTACATGGGACCAAATACTGAATACATAGCTCACTCCATCGAACCAAGGAAGCATGAGAAACAACAACAAAACCCCCCCAATGTAGACAAGGGTGAGGTGACAGTCAACTAAGAAGGTGGGCCAATATCTCCTACAAAATAGAAAGAACCAAGAACATCAAGAGTGAGGAAGAGGTATAGACACCTATAAAGGCATGTGTCATCAACATTTCATGGGGCTAATGTCATGGAATGGACACTCACTTGAAAAAGGAAGAGGGCACTAAATGGAAAACAACTACCCACCCCATGGCACTTTATAATGTAGTGCAAGTACAGTGATCTCAAGAAGCAAGGAGTGACACTTTATCTCAGTGTGTTTGCATAAATAATCTTAGAAATGATCAAAAAAGGACAAAGAGTTATTGCAACAAATAGTACAACCCAAAAGAAGAGATTTCATGCTATGAAAATGATCCCTAAACCTGAAACATCCAAGATATCCACCATAGAGAAATAAAGAAAAAATATCATAGAAAGAGCATGGACTAGAATGTGGAAGAAAAACTAGTATTTATGAAAAGAGGACTAAACTAGCTTTTCAAAAATATCACATTTCAAAAAACAAAGATGAGACACTCAAGATATGCCCTCTAGAGTGAGAATTTAAACATCTGACTTTGACTACCCAAACAAGCAACCAAATTGCATCACAACCATAAAACACTTAACCACTATCTCCATCTCAGAACCCACTTTTTTATGCTTCTTTTGGATCAAAAAAATACATTCATATGCTCAAGTTATGGTGAAAAAACCAATAGGGGCCCTGGAAATGCTTCAAATTTTTTTTTTTAAAAATTTAAAAATAATGTTTAAACTTTAAAAAATTGCACCACTGGTGGAGCAATGGCTAGGAAACACATTAGGTAGTAGTAGTGGTGGGAGGGAAGAGCCATAGTGGAATGGGGCTATGGTGGTGGGCAGGAGGCACCATTGGTAGTGATGGCTTGTTAAGCGATGACAATTATCAAGAGTTGCTATGGTCAGTGGGACCATCATCAGTTTATAGGTGGTTAACACCAACCACTAGCAATCTTAGTGACTTCTGGTGGTTTTTTAAAACTACAGTGGCAAAAAAATGCAAAAAAAAAATCTGATTTTTAAATTACTTTTTGCCTTGGATTGCATGCAGAAGTCATATGGTTGTGCCGGGCAAATTTTTTTTGCCTCCCAGATCAACATTGTCCAAAATGGACAAACATGATATAGAAATAGGGGTTTTAACACCTTATGGATCCATCTGTGAAGTCTGTTTGGCCTCAAACTACTCTAAAAATTAGTGATCCTCTATTTTCTTAGGATATACCCAAAAGAACTCTAGATCTGATCTATCAAACCCTTGTTCTCCCTTTTTCTCCAAATACTGAACAAGCTATAGCAAAGTTGGATCTGATACCATGAAGGATTTGAGAAAATACACAAATCAAATCAATAAAGCCCTTGAATACCTGCATGTATAAAATTTGTCACAAAGAAGAAAAAGACAAGAGGAGGCAAGGGTTTGTTCTAAAAACATACAAATTGTGTTCTTAGATGAAGAAAAGATAATTAAATTACAAAGAGATCAATCCTTATAAAAGAAGATCGAAACCCGAAAAGGGTAACCTAATAAGTTACAAAGAGTAACCTAAAAGGGAAAAGCTATTCAATAATTACTAATTAATTGTTAAATGGAGAAAGCAAAAAATGCATAAAGCAAAATCTTAATTAATTAATCTTTCCCATTTTCTATCATGCGGTTTTTTATTTATCACAATTTATGTCTGGATTTGAAATTTTCAAACATGGAGTTTGTTTTCCACTTACTATTTTTGGCCACCAATTTTTAATCTAGCACCGACCCTTTGATCTAGTGAGAGTGTCTTTTGCAACATCCTATTATGTTTCTGGCAATTGGATTTTTTTTTGATAGGGGTCATTTTGTAGCATTTTTTTTTTTTTTTTGATGTTCATTTACCCATCAAATTTGGGCTTGTCACTTGCTTACATTAGTGCTACATCAGAATTACATAACCACTTCATATCACCTCCTCAACCTCTTTTTGGACCTACCTTCTCTTTTTTTCTCATATCTTAGGCATACAAACTCTATTTTTTTCAAACAAGATATTGCTAGAAAGTTGGTTCTAAGCCCGCCATAATGGTACAATTAGTTTTTAGTTTTGATACCTTTTTAATGGATTTTTCTATTGTCAAAGTCTAGAGTTCCTTTGTGCACTCCAAAAGGCATATCTTGAGCATCTAATCTCCAATTTAGGAATTATTTATATCATTAAAAAGATCCTTTTGACCTCTTTCTAGTGATGCTAGTTGTTTTTTCAGATTCTACTCCAGGCACATTCTATTCACTCTTTTTCATTTTTTCATTCTAGTGGATATCTTGGTTGTTTTAGGTTTGGGGGTCATTTTCATTGCTTTAGATGATTCATTATGACCTCTATCTTGTTTTTTAGTCTTATGTCTCTTGTGGTCTATTTAGACATTATTGTATGCATTCTTGCAAACACACTGAGATAAAGTGTCATATTGCATTTACATTTACATTTTAGTTGTTTGCCTTGTTTTTTCCTTATGATTTGAGTTGTGTCATCTAAGGACACTCATGAAGATTATTATATTCTTAGAATTCACCAAATCCTATGCCTTACTGTACATGCACTACTCTGATAAAGTGCCATGGGGGGTTGACGTTTTGCCTTTTTTTTACATCTTCCTTTGTCTAGTGAGTGTCCCTTCCATGATATTAGCATCATGTCATGTCTAAGATTGATCACCTTAGTATACACATATGTACTATTCTGTGCATCTTGATACTGGTTCCTTGAGTTGTAGTTCTTTTGGCCCAATTTTTAGTTTCCTATCACCTCACCCTTGTCTACATTAGGGGGAGTTCTTCTATTGTTTCTCATGCTTCCTTAGTTTGGTGGAGTAAGCTTTGTATTCAGTTTTTGTTCCTATGTACTAAATGGATGTAGTGGTTGGGTACCTATGCATTTCAGTGAGATTGATCATTTACCATATAGATAGTCTTCTTTTCATTCCTACTTTGGTTATAGCCTTCCATGTTTGATTGATTAGCTCTTCAAGTTTTGGTATTCCATGCCATCTGTATCTTTGAGTTTAGTTGTTTGCCTTTTGAAGCCTCCTAATTTGATGCAAATTACAGTCTTCTCTACCTGGTAAGGTTCTATTTTATTGGAGGTTTTCTAGATCAATAGTTACTTTTGATAGAGATTTGTAGCTTCTACATGCTTCGGTGATGTTCTTTATGATCATCTTTTGTTCCTATCTTTTGGGACATTCCCTGGTTTGGAGGCTTCTTTAGTTCTTCACTAGTTCTTTCAACATTATTTCAATCTCTTTTTGGAATAGGGTTTTTCCTATGTGGTTTTCTTTATTTTTCCTTTTTTTAAGAGATTTGATTCTGTTTGGCTACCTTATTAGGTCTTGTTTGCCAAGACCCAATTCTACTTTCAATAGTAGTTTCTGGGTTTATAGCTACTCCCTAAGTTTATCTTAAGGGGGGATGTTAGATTAATTATATATTTTCTAATTAACTCTAGTTTGCCTAAGCTAAACTTTAGGAATCTAATAATTAATTCTTTTATTAATTATTTTGATGCAACCTAGGTTAGACCTTTTTAGGTTTTTGATCTCCTTTATAAGGATGATCTCTCATTGTAAAAATTAATTGAGAACTGAGATTAATTCATTGTTGATTATAGCAATCTTCTTTTTTTTCTCATCAAGAATGTCTTGTCTATGGATTTGGCATTTTTGGCCTCCATAGCTTTTTGCTTCTCTTTTTTATAATAGGTGTTTGCATGTAGGTAATTCTTGGGAGCTATGGGGTTGATCTTTCCTCAAATTCAACATTATATGATATGGGAATGGAACAAGCTTATCCATGAATCTCACTCTCAAGTAGTGGTTAATTTTTTTACTTTGTAGTTTTGGCTTTAGTTGTTAGTCAAAATTTTCTCTTTTTACTTGTGTAGAGTCCTTTAGTTTTAATTACATTCCTTGAGAATGGAACATAGTTGCTAATTGTTTGGGCAAATGGGCTTCTAATCATGTCCAAGTTTGGAATATTGTGGATTGGGGGAAACTACCCTTAGATCTGTCTCACAAGTTAGATGACATTGTTGTTCAGGATATAGCTCCTTGTTGAGCTATCCTTTTTGTTTCTCTTTTTGTCTTAATAAAAATTTACCCCTCTTTTAGTATAAATTTAAAAAGTATTTTATTAATATCAATAATATTATAAAAATTAGAATAGTTACAGTCTAACTCAAAATTTAACTAATTTTTATAAGTATTATTTATTTATTTTTTGCATATTTTTTGGTTCTATAGATGGGCTCAATGTTACTAGCAATGGATCCATAATCTCATTTGCCCCTTCTACCTAGAACCTTTCTCTTAGCATATGGTTGTTCTAGGTGACAACACTCAGACTCCCTTCAAGTACTCTGAGATTTGTCATGCTTTCAGATAGGAGATCTTATTTACCATTTGGAAAGATTGCAATGCAATTATTTATGCTAACAACACACTTGACATTAATGTTGTGATTTATGGTAAAGCATGTATTTATAATAATGTCATGTTGTAGATTCAAGTACAAACAAATAAAGTGGCTCTAGAGGTGGCTCACCTATAGGAGCTTTTGGCTCATTGGGGAAATGCCCCCTATATGGTTTCTCATGTCTTGCTAGATTTGGCCTTTGGCAATCATACCCCTCCTCATGGTTGCCATCAAGGACATAACACTTCTGCTCGTCATTCCCACACACCTTTCTCTCAGCCACACTGCTCTCCTAGCAATGGTGCTTTTGGTCAGTGTTTCTCTTTTGGAGGCTTTGGTGGTCGGCACCACTCTTCCTTGCCTCCTTGAACGTTTGGCTCAAGGTGGTCCCCAATGCCTCCTACTACTACTGGTTAGCCCTTTGCACATTGAGACCCCAAGTGGTTGTTTCTTCAGCTAGACTTAGCCATTTCTCCTCCTAGGACTAAGGGAGAAAAAGATGAAGATAATGCTACTATTGTTGATGATGGATGGGCTCCCCCTAAGCTGTCTACTCACACCACTCTCGGATGGGGATCTAATGATAAGGATCCTCCTCCCTTAGTTGGCACTGCATTGGCAATATGAGAAATTTTTATGTTTTTTGTACTTTTTTTTAATGAATAGTTGATATCTACTCTTAGGCCGTTTGAACTCGTGAGGTGATCTTGTTTCCCCCAACCCCCTTTTTGTGAATATGTAACATTATTGTATTTTTTTGAATATAAAGGACTATTCATCAAAAAAAATTAGCATTTAAAAAATGAATACAAAAATAATGATATATTATATTTATTATTTAAATATCTTTATATATATATATATAACACTCTATAATGTATATATAAAATATAAATATAAATAAATATAAGTTAAATTAAAATAGATACAAAACTTATCATATGTTATATAAATACCAAACAATATATTTTTATGGAAGCAAATGAATCACACAAGTGAAAATAATATTACCAACGATTTTTCTTTATAGATTTTTTATGAAACTTTTACTAATTTTTTCCTACTAATATTTTTAAACATGATTTTAAAAATAACTATAAATATTAATAATATTTACCACTTTTACAAACCATTCTATATTATTTAACACTAATATAATATTACTATATCAATTAAATGAGAAAAGAAAAATATTAATTATGAGCAAATAAATTTTAAAAGTTATCAAAGATATGCAAAAATTGAAACATTTATTAAGCATAAATTTTCAACTGAATGTAACTAAATTAACTTCCACCTAGATTCAATAGTTCTACAAGCATATAACAGAGGCATTTAGAAATATACTTCAAGAATTATATTCAAACATTTTTGCCTCAAAAATATGTATATATCTGTCAATACAAATAAAAATGATTTGATATTCAGAGCAAAATATCTCATTCTAGACTTTTGAAATAGCCAGCTCAAAAGAAGCACACTCGTAGAGTAAAACATGTAAAGTTGATGATGTGGCAAGGTCATGAGATTCACGGTCCACAGCCGCCTGCGTGGCATCGCAACATTGAAGGACACCTTCCTTCTATACATTCTATACAGGTCACTTTAGTTTGGTGAAAAATATTTGATCGCGTGTCCAATTATTATGTGGGACACGCCGGTCTATAAATAACCTTATGTGGCTAAATAACAAAAATGACAAATGAATCACAATAAATAAAAAATAAAACTATGTACTGTAAAAATAAATGGTCATGATCAATGCCATCATCTTGCACTAGCTATAAGAAGATGAGAACCGTTGATTGGAAAGTGAATTGAAACATCTCAGCATAGTACACCATTGAACGACGTAAAAAATAGAACTATGTACTGTAATGAAGCATCGTCTTTGAACTGCAGTTTCACATCAACAATCCCAATCTCACTGGGAGGCGCACTAGGGCTCGATGGATTTTTGTCAAACGTGAGGCTCTTCAGAGACTTTAAATTCCTCGCAAATGTAGGGAATGATCCACTCAAACTATTTTCATGGAAGAAGAAAGCTTCGAGCTTTGGCAGTATACCAAATGCTGGAGGAATGTGGCCAGTGAAAACATCATTTTCCAAGTTCAAATCGCTCAACTTGGAAATGTGAGTGGGAAGCTTTCCAGCAAAGTGGTTGCTGGACAAATTGAGCTTTTAAAAACATTTACAATGAAGGAGGGCGTGGGAAAGGGGCCACTGAAAGTATTGGATTTGAAACATACCAAAGGCTGGAGGGATGGGGCGACTGAACGCAATCATACCAAAGGCTGGGAAAGGCGCCCTTTTAATTTCAAGCAGAATGACGCAATGTTGCAAGAGGAAAGTGCTGTGGAGAAGGAAATGAAAAAAGTTGAGCATGCAACGAAATCAAGTGAGAACGCAGAAGGGTATTACTGCTGCCACGAGATCTATGGTTTTGCGAAATAAAAAGCTCTCCTTGCAGAAACGTAGGGAAAAGTCTCAGATTTAAGGCTCGATAATACATCGCAACTGCGTTATGCTTTTAATTTAACAAGCCTATGACTCTATCTATCCAACCCATAGTGCAACCATCCTATATTACAATCATGCAATTCTAAGATCGCTTTATCTCGTGGATTGTGAATAAATGAAAATAACTATCTTTTTGGTTTCAAATTATTTTGCACTTACCTTCTATGAATATAGTTTTGCATTTTAAATTTAAATAAATAATCCTAAATAATTTAAAATATTTAATAAAGTAGAATTATCATTTCTATGGATGACACATTTATGCAATAATATAGGGAACAATGTGGCTAATGGGAATAGTTGTTTGAAACTTCACCGTTAGTTATAGAGTCTCTTCAAACACAACAAAATTAAGTAAAATGGATTTGTTTCTTGTGCGCCATCAAATGGATTGCTTTTACAAAGAGATAAAAAATCCTTTAGAAACCCAAGTACAAATTATTAAAATTGTGAGGACAAAGAAAGCATATCTAGACATAGGAAAACCTGATAATTTCCCTCACAATCATAACTTTACACCATACTTTCCAATTTCTGATGATAATTAGATCATCAAAACCACTCGATTTGGTGTGCAATGGTGAAGAGTTGTTTTGATGCCGCTAATGCCTCAAAAAGGGTTGCGTATCCAAGCTAATTGCACCAAAACATAAAAATAATAGAACTAAATACTATAATAAAACATGCATCTTTGCACTACCTTGTTGTAATTTTGGTCTACCTCATTATTTTCTTTATACTTTGAAAATTTCAGGTTTTGGGTCGCTGTAAAACCTAATTTTACCTTAATCTGAAAAAGCATTCATCAATTGTAACTTGATCCCATGAATTTGATGGGTATGGATTTAGCCTATTGTTTCTATTTCAAAATGTCATGTTTCAAAAACCCAATGATGATAACATAATACATATAAAGGCAACTACTTCCCATCTACAACATACTCATTCAGACACTGAGGCCAACTATAAGGCTATACTCCTTCTACTTTAGGCTTTGCAAAACCTATATGGGTGAACCTTAGATACTTGGTACTAGTTTCAAAGCATATAATTGAATCTATATAATAGATAATACCCTTGAATCTTCCATGCTTATGCAAACAACAAAGACATGAAATAACTAAAATTATGACATATGAATTAGATAAGCCAAGCGAGGGTAAGATTTTGATTTTAAATTTGATTTTAGCATAACCAAGACGTGAACAACACAATACAAATATCATGTAGCTTATTAGTACCTTATCTATTGGGAAATTCCACAAATCACTAACACACGTCCTTGGAAATCATTGAGACATTTCATGTATCGGGACTTCTAGATCTATCCATTCACCTATTGAATCAAACATCTATGTCACTTCTGAATCTCATACTCAACCTATCCCTTCATGAAATCAGAACCCTATGATGATATATTAAGCATTTACATGACTCCGTGAATCTCAAGCAAAATATATCAACATATACAACCTAGAACAAATTGCAACTGAGTTTTATGCTCCTAATTCACAAAACACAAAATATTAGAAACTACATGATTATGAGACAAGATTCAGACTAAAGATAAAACTTGTTGCTACACTTTTATTCATTTCCTTGAAACAAATACATAAAGGATACATGGAATTAACTTATAAATAACTGAATAGACCAAGACTATCTCTATTCTCATTAACTATTGTTCATTACATAAGAGAAATGTTGAAGAATAGTGGAATCACAGTCATGACAAGAATTTCAAGCTAACTGGAACCATTCTTGTGGTATCACATTAGTGGAAAATGTCTAAGAACTGGCACCAACCCTAAAGAACGAGAAGAAAAGAGAATATAAAGATAGGAAGCAATCCTAGCTCAGATAAGATGTTATCATTTGTCCACTTGAAAAGCTTCCATTTGTTGATGTAAAACTTCTCTCTATTCTCTCTCTATAACTAAAAATTAGATTCTTTTCATGTAGCTAAAGAATGCATGAAAATATCTCCAGACTGATAGAAACATGTAACTGATTTAGATGCCAGATCTAATATTAAACTAGGACCAAAAACACCCACCAAATGACCTCTTATAGGAAAAATGCAATTCTCAAAAATATTTTCCTCTAAATTTGGAGTCAACAAACTTTAAGTCTTCTCTTCTAACTAAATTTGATGCTTCATCATAGAATTTCTCATTCTATTGAGAACGCCCCCCATTTTACAAATCTTCCTATAGCTCTTACCATTGAATACCTATGCATTTTCTAATTGAAAATTTGAATATATCATCTTCTCTTGGTTCCAACAATAATTTACACTATGTATTTTTTATATAAAGAATGCCCCTCTGGCATGCATTTGAAATTTCCAGGTCCAACTCATATTTTGAGACTAAAATGAAAATTTCTAAATTTTTTATAGTTTCAACTATAGAAAATCTTTAAAACATTTAAATTTTTCAAATTCATGGATTGCAAGTGAAAATTTTGGAGCAAAATCAATATAAAATCATTTTTTCTTAATTTCATATTTTAGCCCCTTTTTTGAATCTGGGTCAACCCTCCTGGATGACCACTAAGTAGGCACCATGTGTCATTCACCAGAGCTACTACCTTACCACTGCCCCGTCATTAGGCTAACTAGATCACTGTAACATGTCGCCTCCTCGCGAGTTCATGACCTTAACTCCTAACTCCACCTTAACCTTGGCAATCATGTGAAACAAGGTTTTCACATCGTCAAAACCTTTCTAAGTTAATCAAAATTAACCCATGCAAAACAATGAAATATTTTTTTTTGCATCATTGGGAACTCAAACTTGACCTTAGCATCTTTTGCTATGATGTTGTGATCAACGATTAGTTGACTATTTCACACCATCACATGGTTGTAATGCCTGGTCAAGGAATCCAAAAGAATTAACCTAAAGTTAACTAAGTTTACCAAACTTTTTTTTTTTTTTTTTTTTTTTTAAAGAAAAAAAAACACATCAATCATAAAGTAGCAGAAGCAATAACATACAATTATACATAAGCAAACATAATAGATAACATTCCCTACGGATCTCAAGACATTGAATCACTTTAAATTTAATTAATACTAAGTCTAATAAATAACACATCCACATGAAAGTACAACTACAAATCCATTCCACTTAAATAATATTCATTTGTTTTGAATGCCACTTGGCAATAAAATTTGAAATGCTCAATCATCCACTGTACATGTCATAGGGTATGAAAGGCTAAAAGAATATACATTATGAAAATAGATTACACCATTCCTTTTGGATCCAAGAAACAAAGTACAATACAATAAGTGAAGCCATCCATTATAAAGATATAACCATCCATCATAATACACAAAGATAGAATGAAAGGAAATGTAGACAGGGAACTCCATCCATGACATCAATGGGCGTATCTCAAAGGTAGGAGTAAAAAGCACTACCACCCGACCTCGTGGTAGCCCAAAAAGTTCCACTCCCACCACGTTGAGGAGATAATCTCAAGTCCCAAATAGGATATCAATCCCAAAATCAAAAGTAATTTATATGTCAAGGAAACCCTAAAAGTAATTTAATTCAAAGTTTCCAAGGTAAATTGACATCTAGATCAAGAGGCAAAAAAAGGCATGTAGTGAATCTACTATTCAAGTAGGCAAGTGTCACCACATGAATCAACACTAGATTTACCTTGGTAGTCTAACTTGACCTCAGCCCCCTAGTGACTCTATGCGGTACTAGTATCCTTTTTTACTAACAAGGCATACTAACGATGCATGGTCACAACCAAGCATTCTCTTTACTCCCATCCTAGTCTATACTAGCACTTGATGCATGGACAAGAGCATACAAAGACTCTTATTAGGTTCATTTTACTCTCATTTAGTGTAGTATTTTCACTTATTAAACAACCTACAATGGGTTACTTTGGTAGCCACATTGGGCCCCAGCCTCCATTGTGAGCCACTTCCTAACATTACATATAGATAACCTACCCTAACCTCATAAAATTAAAAAATCAAAGAATCATAGTATTTCACCTCAATCCTATACAAGTGACTAGAAAGCATCAAAAGATAATTCACAATAACTAATTAGTTCTTTACAGCAAGTGGAAAGTATCCCATACATAATAGATCAAAGACTCAAAGGTCAAGACAAATATGTCATACCATATATCTCATAGTCATACAAGGACATTGAAAGAAATAATGAACAATATAACCAAACTCAACATAGAACATATGAAACACATTACCATGGTTGAGTTTAATAGATCAAGTTCAAATCATCATAATACAACAAACACATAACTCTCAGGCCTCTAGTAGATGTTCTAAAACTAGTCAACACTCTAGTTTCATAGTTTGGTATGATTTTATAACCACATAGTTGAGTTAATAGTAAGGTTTGAATTTTTATTTCAATTAAAGCTTTCAAACATATGTATTTTTACATTTTACCATTAACTATATAACCCATTTCTTGAATTTGAATAAAATGAACACTTAGCCTTATCAGATTACAATTAAATGTTCTAAGTACTTTAAAGGTAACTATTTACTAAATTATTAAAATAATTACCATATTATTAAAAATCAAATCAATAATAATAATAAACTAAATAAATTTAAAACTTATTTAAGAAAAAGATATTTATTTTAAATTTGACTTAATTAAAACTAAATTCAATTAAATTGATTAATAATTATTAAAAATAAAACTATGTTAATAATATATATTATTAATTAATTAATAATAAATAAATTTTTTAAATAAATTTTTGAACAATTAATAATTAAATTTAATACAATTAAATTATATTAAAACAGTAATTAAAAATATATATAACATGGCCTATATTTTGAAGGCCCACTAGCCTTATACCCTACGGTGGTAGGTTATACTACTATTGCGAGCAACCATATACCTACTGTTGTGACTTAAGGATTGTGACAATAGGTACTAGGGGGGTTTGGCGTGGAGAATCCCCACCCCTCCTTTCTCATTTAATAATGTTTTTCCCTTAAATTTGGTATATATATAATATAATATAATTTGTTGGGAGGCGTATATATATATATATATATATATATATATATATATATATATATATATATATATATAACAGAATTTCTATCGATACTTTGAGAGGAAAAAATATAGCAAACCAATCAAATTTTCAATTTAAAATTTCCATTCCATTCAAAACCCTTCCTAGTTTAATTTTCAATTTTAAATCTATTGAAAGAGCGTTCAAATGATATTTTAATCTTCACATATACAGAAGAACCCACATGCATACCAACAATTCCAGGACACAATATTGAAAGATTCATCACAATGAAATTTGTTAAACAATTCATAATCATGAAGAAGATAGGAATAATAAATAACTTAATTAACTAGGTGATTAAAACACAAGGATCTACCTGGTTTTGATGCTAAATTCGCAATACCTAAAGACACTGTGAGAAATGTTTTCTCTCAAAACCTTCTTTGAAAAATTCTCTCCTTCAAAAATTCCCCAATCCTCCAAAAACTTCAATTTTTGGCAAATAAACTCTAAATTGTTGATAAGGAGTTCTCTCCTAAATTCAGGGCACTAAATGTGCAATCACTCGAGGGAACTCGTTGATCACAACTGTATAACTCTTTATTATCTTTTCTTTTATGTTTTCATGCACGTTTTTTGCAATATAAAATATCTTTATTCAATTTACTTGCTTTCTCTTTTTAATTAATTTATTATATTGTAATCTCATGCATAAGATTTATGCAATTTAATTAAAATATACTTTATAAATAATCGTGTACTCTTTCTTAATAATTTTTGAAATGTTTTTAATATAATATTTATTAACATAAATAATAATAATAATTAGCATTTATTTAAAAATGATCTCCTAAATATATTATTATTAAATTAATTAAATATTATTACACTCTCAAAATAGATTATAATTTTCTCTTTAATTTTAATTATTTTTATTTAATTAATTTTGAACTAATTAAATATTATTAAATATTAAAATAATCTTAATAATTTTCCATTAAATTAATTCATTAATTAATCTTTTAATTTTTCTTAATTAATAGAAAAGTCACTAAGGATCTACAAGAAAAAATATGAAAGCCCACCATAAAATACCCCATACAAGATCAAACTCAAGGGTTATAATCACGAACTTACATCATACAACAAATTTAGAAGGGTAATCATCATAGATACTTGTCCTAATTTTCTAGGATAATTGGTTTAAATGTTAGAATTTGGACTTAAGAATATATGTCCCCTCTCTTACCATTGAGATAATGCATTAGAGTATGCTCATCCTAGCAATTTAGGGAAGTTGATGTGCAGTACTTGCAATCTACATGAAATCCATGCATGTACAAACACATATATTCTAAGCTAAATAGGTAATGGCAGGAAGTGGTGCATCATGTAGATCCCAACTAGAAGGTGACTACAAATCCCTTCCTTAACCACATCAAAAACATCATACATAAAGAAAACATACATGCACACCATACACATGCAGTATGGGGTAAGTATTCATAAGAAAACATGTATAATAATCTATCTAGTTACTCATCATCAAATAACTGAAATCACTATAACAATCGACATCAAGGTATAATCACATGGCATACATGAAGTAAATAGTACCAAGTAGTCTCATCACAAAATCAACCAAGTGCGAAACAATATTTGATAATCTAAAAGATAATGCTACTAATAATCATGCATAAACTAGCCTAGAAGAGTTCACCAATAATAACAAAATGTAAACTAGGGGCAGACACTACAACTGTTATTGCCTAACTACATGGTAACCCTGTGAAGCTACCCCTAATCACCACGGGTCCTCATATGACATCATCCTCTCTTCTCTTTGCCTATTATTTTGTTAAAAAAAAATGCATATGTCATCATTAAGTTATAGCTTTCCACCAACCACAGGCCCCACCACACAAGCTTGCGGCCTCAAAAGCCTATTTGTCTTAAAGAAAATTGTAAAGAGTGTGGTGATATATTTAAAGATATAAAAAGGCCCCCAAGGGACCAATGAGGGATTGACATTTTCATTTTTTTCCCAATCTTCTTTCATGTCACTATGTTTTCATGTTGGTTCCTTAAATAAATTGCTAGACATTCACAATGAAATGGAGGCACCAACACGAAGCAAGGAAGCATCTCTTTTTAACTCTATGGAGCAAGTTTTCAAATCCACCCACCTTTGATTAATGTACGCATGAGCCTACTTCTTCTTAGGAGCATGGATTCCATTAGCTATTAGGAATCAAACTAAAAAATCTCCTCTTAGAAGTGTCACCATGTCCCACACGACACCATGGCCTTTGCACATTGCCTTCACTATTGTTGTAGGTTCTCCTAGTCACGACACCTACTCAAACTATCCAACATTTTCTTCAAATTGTTGAAGTGTGCTCTCTATAAATTTCCTTCCTATTGGCATCATCCCTTCTTAATCTTTGCTTCCCATCCTCACTGTCATTTTAGGACTCATGCAAAGATGAATAACTTGGGGAGATCATCCAAAAATTACATCTCTATACATGGGCTAGTTCATTGGTTGGGGTAACAATTGCAAATAGTTTATTGCAACTTCCAACCTCTCTCCACTCAAAAATGTTTTCAACACATCCTTGAATGTGCACCCTCCTCTAAACCTTCAAACCTTTATTATTTATCATTTTACATGGAAAACTATTGACGTCCTCTATGTGGTGAGATCAATGGATGTGTCAGATCCACCCACTCCAAAGGATGTGGCTTTTGAGGTAGAATTGGCACTTCCAATTCTTTCACAAGATGATCCAAGTTAGGGAAATACTATCAAGTGAAGAAGCAACTTGCCTATCCTCTTAGAATGACCAACACATAGCATCCACTATTGGGTAAGCTGCTTCAAATTCTTTGCATAAAGGCCAAAGTTTTTAAGAGTCTTATCGATAAGCAACCCTAACAATGATAATTGCTGCAAACTCTTACAATTCTTAACATTTTCTCCAAAATTTGCATCTGTAGGCTCATTTGTCAGGTGGCCTAGATGATGGGGATCCATGATATAAAGGTGGGATTAAAAACATAGTTCTCTTTTTGGTAAAAGTCAAAACTTGTTTCCTGGCAACTCTAAAATCGCATTCAAAATGCCTTTGCACATATATGGAACCACATTATTTATCTAGTAAGATCCCTCTTGTAAAATAAAACATGATGGAAAATGAAGCATAGATTCGAGTTCCATCCCATTGAGAGAGAAGTCATAAAACATTATCTTGCAAAGGGTTTTCAAAAGAAAAAACCATTTACAAAGTAATACTTGGTCAAAAGTAGGCCCAACCCTCCTTAGATGCTCAGTTCATGCTTTCGTGATTAGCTATATGTAAAACATAAAATTTTCACTTGATCAACAATGATACACATATACTGGAACACCATTACAATCCACTCTTTCTAACACCTTACATCTCCTATATTGTATTAGTCTCATGAAGTTAGTCAAGCCTCAAAGTGGGTATGACTAAAAAGAAATTCAAACTAAAATACCTAACTCTTGGAATCCACTGATTTGACTTCCTCAACTAATTGGATTCAATCTAGATTAGAATCAACCACTAACTAGTCATTTAAAACTCATTTTCATCATATTATGTGTTGCCCCACTTTTCCACCATATATGAATTTTTTCAAAGTGGAGAGTAAACTAATATCATGTTCTGTCAAGTTGGGTGACTCGATCATTCTTCTCTAGGTGCTGAGTTTCTCCATTGAGTTTTCATCTTTTCCTTTCTCCTGTGTCACATTTAGCTTGAGTGGGTATTTGTTGGTTGTCATGAGTTTTAGGGGTAGTTTAGAGCCATCCCCAATGGAGATTCTTGATTTGTGCTACATCTTTTGATTTCTATATAGCTCATTTGATCTAGAGTTAAAGAAAATTGAATCGGCGAAAAATCAAGTTTCGGCTTCTCCTCGACAAGTTTTCGCACCCCGAAGGAAAATTTTCGCAAAGACTGGAAAATGCTATTTATAAGCTTCCTTGAAGAAAAGTGAATCATGTTAAGAAAAGATCGTTTAAGTGATATCATAATCTCATAGCGAGAACCATTTTAAAGCTTGGAAAATGATCAAGATAAGCATCAGAGGAAAACCAGAGAAGAGCTTCTCCATGACGAACTTTGAAGTCAATAATCAATTTTCTGAAAAGGTATATGTAAAGGAATTGAGAAAGCTAATGGGCCCCACCCATCACTTTTGAAGTCATTTTTTCATTTTTTGGAGGCTTAAAATAAAGTGAATAAGGTGGAGGAAGTAAAAAAATGAGTATTGGCAAAAAAGCAAGTTTATTCTTCTCCATTGCGGGTTTTCGCACCTAGAAGGTAAAACTCCACAGAGATCCATAGCTACTACTAGTAGACTAAAACAAGGGTATGTAAGTCGCATAATGGTTAGATCATTCAAATATCATTGAGTTTCCATAGCGGAAATTACTCAGAGCTCATTAAGATGAGCAGGATAAGCATTGGTGGAAAATTTAGAAGTGGCTTCTCCTCTAGCGGATTTCGAACCAAGAGTTAAAATTTTTGCAAAGACCCAAATGGAAAATAGAGTTACTAAGTGGACCCCATTTTTCACCCGCGAATCCTCTTTTATGTTTCCCGAAAGTTTTTATTAAAGTGCTTAGGGTTGAAAGGTAAAAGCTAAAGTTAAAGGGGAAAATCAAAAATCTGCTTCTCCACTGCAAGTTTTCTACCCTCTAGGGCCATTTTTCGCATTTGAGGAAAAATCATTCCTGCGGGCATGGTAAGCATGTGAATTGATTGTAGATTGTTTTGGGCAAAGAAATAGAAGAAAATCAATGAATTGATGGGGTGTTTGCAAGCAGATTTTGCCCTAGGAAGTACTTCGTTCTTGTTTTTTTGAAAGATAGGTGAAACGAAAAGTAAACCAGTAATTAGTGAAAGTTACCATTGAAGCCAACAAAAATAGTGAAAAGACAAAGATAAATCTGCTATAACCTTTATATTCACCAATCCAACAAATTGACCCTTAATTCCACTCGTGTGGAGCAATTTATAAAATTTAACGGAAAAATCTGGGTTTATTCCAGAAAGAGTGAAGTAATAGACTTTCAAACTACCATCTTATTGTTATACTGTTGCATTGGATAGTGTTTTCAAGTATTTTTCAAATACAGAATTTGCATCTTGTGTCAGCTGTAACTATTTGAGTTTTTGCTATAATACATCAAATAAAATGGCAACAAGATTCGCAGATTTTGATGGATTTGGTGGAATTAGGTCAGAGTGATCAACTTTCACGAATACTTCACTTTGTTTCTATGATATGCATGATTTTCAAAGGAGATTGAGAGTAGAGCGAATCCACCTCATAACAGAGAAACTTTGGGGAAGTGGATTAGTAGAAGCAGTTGGGTTCCCTGTAGTAGTACAAGCCCCAGAGTTGATTTTAGAATGCATCAATCATTACAACCCGAATACAAGGCAGATTCTATTGCCTGATCAGATAGTGTTGATTTCAATCGATCAACAATCAGTGGTGAATTGCTTGCAGATTCCAGAATGGGAGGAGTTCTCTAATTTGACAATGAGTGGAGCTGTGTCCAAGTACTCATTGAAAAAGATGGTTTGGAGGAAAGAAATCATGCAGTCTTGGTTTCAGAAGCCAAGGGGAGCTAAGAGTAAAGTCCCTAAAACTCTCTTCGGCACGGACCTCAAACCAAAAATTGTTGATATTTTGGTTCTGTTGCATCGACTCAAAGGTGTGGTAGAAGCTTTTAATTTTGTAGAGCAGTACTTCTTTTTGGTGCAAGTTATTTGCTCAGATACACAGTATATTGACTGGGTGCATGAGGTCAGTGAACAGCTTTCTAGGGCTCTCAGTGCAGCTAAGTTTTATAATTCTTTTTATATGTCCTCATTCTTGATATACATGTTTGCTTCTCTTCAATTGTGGCCAGGACTCCCTAGAATTGAGGATTTCCTTGATAATGTAAAAAGTTATGAGTTTTATCCATGCTTGCAATTATAGAATAGTTATGCAAAATACATTCGGGTAAATGATACATTCACCATGAGGATTTGTAGGGAACTAAAGGGGTGCCTAGAGTGGATATTCAGTCAAGAAGCGATGGTGACCATCAGCCAATTTGGCAGTTACTTCATCTAGTTCTCATCTTTTTCTTATTTGCATCTTGTAGCGTTCGACAGGTTCCCACTGAAGCTGCCCAGGTATCCAAATGATATGATTGTGCTCGTGGAGATCGTGAGGCAAGCAATACAAGTGAACGTGTTGAGTGCTAGCCTGAGGAAGAAAGGGTATGAATTCCCTATAAAATTTGGAGCATATAGTTGCAAGATCAGATCAGATGCAAAGAATATACTCAAAGCATTTGAGAGTAAATACAAATTGGAAGAGTATGAAGCAGTAAGGCCCCTATTTGATCCTAATGGATACACTAGGGATGTGCTCCAGATTGGAAGCATGATCAAACATGTAACAACCATGGAGGATTATTGGGCAGATTGTAAGGATGAGCTAGAGAGCCGAGGTCACGCCTTTGCCAAATTTACAATTGATCAGATAAAAACATATGGAATAAATTTAGATGTGGAAGGGCTATAGGATGACGGTCAAAATATGTACAGTAATACATATTTGACAAAATTGAAGAATACTCCCATTAGCTCTGAACCATATGTTGACATAGAAGAAAATTTTGATTTCACGATGGCAAGAATTATCAAAAGAACTAGGAAGTGGGTTGATTGGATAGCTAAGAAAGGCCAAAGCAAGAGCAAAGCTACTCAGGCTTCTCCAACTACAGCTACTCCTACTTCATCTCAAAGTGCCACTCCCAGTGCTACTGCCACACTGGCTCAAAGACCAACCCAATCTGTAGGAGGAGGTGACCAACCCCCAGAGATGCATGTTCCAATAGCCCCAACCTATCAAGGTGGATCACTACTAGTCATTGGAGCTCAAGTTGGAGCTGAGAAGAGAATGAAAGAGAAAAAAGATGGATCCCTTGCTCCAGTCACACCTCCACACGCCACTTTACCCCCATCTCCTCAAGCTTCTCCAACTCCATCTTCTCATGTCACCCCTATCTTATCCCCTCATCATAGCCCTACACCATCCATAAGTGCTCCTCTTCTAAAGCCCACTGGTTCTCCTATTCAAATAGTAGAGATCAGAGATGATAAAAGTAGTAGTAGTGAATCCACTGATTCTAATGAAGTTGCAAAGAAAGCCCAAAAAGAAGAGAAAGCTCCAAGTTCATCTCGGCTTCTTTCTCGAAATCCAAAGAACCCCTTTTCTGCAACTAAAACAACAACGACTCCAATGAAGAAGAAGATGTTCAACATTGAATCACTTGGAACAGCCTCCAAAATGATTAGTACAGAATCTTGGCTCAAGGATACTTTGGAAAAGAAGAGAAAAAGGAAAGATGAAGGTGTTCCTTCAAAAGATGTTGTATCCCAAGCGGTTCACTCAGGATCTGCCATGGTGAAAGCTTAAAAATAGAAGACCTTGTCAATCCTGGGACAAGATCTAGAAATAGGACACTTAACTCTGGAGGTAACGAAACCAAAAAAGGCAGGGAAAATTAAAGATATGACCCTAGAAGACTTCACTCTGCATTCAATTGATCTCGAGGAAGCTAGGCATGATACAAAAGTGGGCCTATGGAGATAAAGTAACGAGGTGATAGAGGAACAATTAGAGGACCTCAAAATGTCAAAAATCAAAATGGAAGCAAAAATTGAGGAATTGAAAAGATTCATCAGGCAACTAGTTGTTCCATTGGCAACCATTACTGGCATGCTTGCTACTGAGAACCCTACTGCAGAAGAAGTACAAGCCTTCATCTCACAACTCCAAAAGGATAGACATTTTGGCCAAATTGGAAAAGAATGGATTGAGAAGCTTAGTACAGATGGAACTGTTCTGATTGATCAAATTAAAAATGTTATCCTTTGGTTAGAAATTGAGAAGGATAATATTACTTCTAATCACAACACTTTGGTTGCAGAAAAGGCATGAGGTGTGATGAATGTGTTTCTCTCCTAAATATGGTCATTCAAATGAAGGCAAAAGAGGCAATTGAAGTGAATATTTTGAAGAAGGGGACTGAGCCTCTGTTTGAATGGCTTTAGAAATGATTTAAGAGGTAGAGGAAGGACTCAAAGAAATAAAGGAAAAGGTGAAGAAGATCCAAGACAGAGCATTTGAGCTCATGCAAGGGTTACACACAGATCCACAAAGCAGTGGGCAAGGAAAGGCTCTCATTGGGATAGAGGTAATGAAGAATAACTTCTCCACATACTTGAATAATCTATTTGGGATGACTTCAAGCCGTAAAAACAGAGTGGTAGAGTTGCAAACACTCAGTGGATGTGTACATGTGGCAGCTGGAGAGTTGACAAGTTAGCTAGGTGCAGTAAAGGAATTGGCTCAGGAGCATTCAAAGTGTCTCTTAAGATTCACCAATGTACATGTGCCTGGTCACAAGGAGATGATCCCAATTATAGTTGCAACTAGAACATATAGGATGAAAGTTGAAAAGGGGAAGAAGTCCAAATGATTCAGATTACCCCCTTTTCCTTTTCTGTTGTAAATTTTGAAATCCTTGTTAATAGTTTGATAATTATAAATTGGCATCTTGCCATTTGTCATCTAAAGAAGATGAACTGATTGATATTCCTATTGTAACAGTCATATCTCAAATCCTATATGTATGAAATTTAATGATTAATCAAAGGTCAAAAAATTTTTGGTGTGAAGTATTATCTGTTGTAGAGACAATTGAATGGCACTTTTTTTCAATCATTTTTCATTCTAGTAGGTACTGTAATTTGTTAGTATTTCCTTTCTGTGTTATGGAGAACTAAGAAAGAACAGAGTTTCATTTCCCCTGTTTTATGGAATTCAAATGGATGTAATAAGTATTGTCATATTTCATTTGACAAAAGGATTTTTTTAGTTTTCCCAACTCATCAGTGGTAGTTTAGATTTAGATTTCAACTTATTTTAGTCTTGCTCGGATGGACTTATGAATTCATAAGAAGTGTGGATGCATAGATCTGTTTTGATATTGAGAAATTTTTCTTACCTGAATTAAGTTCTAGTTAGGTTTAATTTGGTTTGCCTCTCCTGCTCTCAGGTTAAGAGCATACCCTGATTTAGAAATTAGAAACAAACATAATTCATTGAAGATTATTCATATAGGGAGTTGTACCTACCAATTCAGAGAAAAGTCGGTAACCATATGTGAATAGATATTGTTCATAATTTGGGCATTAAGAGTTATAATTTCATGAAAAATAAAAGAACAAATTTATTTACCAACATTATGCAAACTGCTTTTTTCATGCCAAGGGGTCCTCTAACTAGCCTTAAAAATTGATAGAAACATCTGACTGAGTCCTGAAAGTAAACATGCTAACTCGTTGTTCCACATTATTACTCCCTATTAGAATTCATGTGATGGAGACACCAGGGTCAAAATATATTGACCATAAAGGTTACCTTCTCTAAACTACGTGCAAATGAACATGTTAGAAAACCATAAAATGCATTTGATTTTGGCTTTGAAAATAGGTCAAACTAATAGTTAGGGGTATGAAAAATGGGACATGAGTTCACTGTCATTAGGAGAGTATGAATCTTTCATTTAGACTCATGAAAAATAATAAGGTTCTTCTAGAAAGTCGTCAAAGCAAGGTACTCATAATTGCAAAACTGGGAACACTAGTAGAAGAGTAATTTTCTCAATCATAATAGACCTAGAAAAGTGTGTAGACAGATTGTTCAAGACTCAAAAAAGTTGGCACACTTAAAAGTATTTTTAGATTAGAAAACAATGGTACAATCCATTTGGTTTCATCAAACATGGATTCAAATTTATGACATCCTGAATAGGGGTACTGATGAATATGCATTTCTTGATGCCAATAAAATTTTACAAATTGCATTTGGAATCACCTTTGCAAACTACTCAAACAGATTAGTCATAGGCTCAAAATTGGAACATATCGAGTGTCTAATCTCTAGAAAGAAATCAAAAAATAATTTTCTCATTTTGGATAATTGGGTCAAAGTTATAATTGGTCAAATAGGGCCTCCCAAAATTTTAAACAATTTACATCAGCATGACAATAGTAAATAGCCGACTTTAAGGGATTCAAAACTTAGTCAAAACATATCAAAATGACTTGAAAAATGAAATATAGAATCTTTGATATGCATACTAATTACTCCCAAAGTGATGAATCATGAAATATAACCAGGTGCAAGATATTCAATTGCAAACTAGGCTTCTTGTCATTGTTTGACACTTAGCAAAAATGTAGATCTAAACATTGCTCAAAACGAAACTTCACGAAATGACTTAGAATGGAAATTTACCATTAGGTAATGCATGGATATGCTAAATGCATGGATATACTTTTAACAAATAAAATATACATTAAAAAATAATTATTTCTTCTTTTGTTCCCTATCTATACATGCCATCTATAAGATATTTTCAAATCAGAAAAAAAGAAAAGATGATTTGCATATACTTGTTTGACGAGAACTACGCCCAATATTTTTTACAGTTAAAAAAGGGACTTCAAAATAAAATAAAATGAATAAATTCTTACTCAAAAAAATTATAAGCATAAAATTCATCCAATTCTACACATTTCATTAGTCTACATCATCCTTTTATAAAGAAACGGGATATCAGAATGTGACAATTCAACATTAATGACAAAAAAATGGTATTTGTGTTAATAATATGAAGATGATGTAAACTAGTAAGATGTGTAGAATTGAATGAATTTTATGCCTATAATTTTTATAATTTTTTTGAGTAAGAATTTATTCATTTTATTTTATTTTGAAGTCCCCTTTTTAACTGTAAATAATATAGGGTGTAGTTCCCATCAAACAAGTATATGCAAATCATCTTTTTTTTTTAATATTTGAAAATATCTTATAGATGAAATGTATAGCTAGTGAAAAATAATAATAATTATTATTTCCTATATATATTTTCTTTGTTATAAGTACTCAAGTTTGACCTTATCAAAATCCAATAGTTTTTTTCCTCCCATCAAAACTTCCTATCAAAACTATATCTTCTTAGAAAAAAATTACATATTCGTGAAGAGGATTCTCTCCTTTAGAGATAATTTTTATTTTTTTATTTTTTTGATATGATTTACTATATTTTTCCTTTTTAGAGGGAGAATCTTCTGAAATGTTGAAATATTGACTTATAATATTTTGAGATTATAACATATTATAACCAATCAAAACACTCAAAAAATTATACAATGATGATATTGAATCTGAGATCTATAAAAGGGTATTTTTAGTTTTTGAAAAAAATTGAGTTTTGATAGAGAAATGAGATTTGACCAAAATAGGTTTTGGTATCATAAATGGTGACACAGATCTGTGCTTTTACCCAGGACTTGAAATCCACAAGTTTCAAAATACAAAGATAACAACAATGGAGTCCAAAATTACAACTAAGAAGGAAAAATATAATAAATATAAATTTCCAATGTCTTAAAATCAACAACCAATAGAACAACACAAATTAGCAACATACTAGACCAACAAAAGAAAAAATGAAACTAGAAAGCTAGAACTAAGCCAACTCCTTCAGGAGCTTGGTTACCTAGATCTTTGTTAGGGTTTGACAGATCCAGAATAATATCAGAATAAAGAGTTATATGTAGAAATAATAGAAGAAAACACAAAGAACATAGATAACGCACAGATTTAATGTGGTTCACCCAAAACCTAGGCTACGTCCACCTAACACAACCTTCACCATTTCTATTATCCAGCAAAAACATTCACCAACACTACAATGTATTATGTATCTCAGCCACTTATAACATCATTTTAGGGAAACCTCTAAAATTGACCATTTTAAGATTTTTACAATGTTTCTGGTTTTCTTTTCCCAAAAAGGCACCAAAGCAATTGACACTGTGTGTCAGCTAGAGGTTCGGGGCTACTACCCCTCATTTCCAACAACTACTAAAGAAGCCACCATAGCATCAACCCCCACTACATGATTACTTTCCACAATGTCAACATATCTTAGCTACCTCAAGATCATCCTTTGTAGTCTTAGCAACAACATTGGCTTTTGTGTCTAACTTTCCTCTTGTTATTTTACTTTGACCTCTTGTTGTATCAACCTCTTGACCTTTATCCTCTCCAGAAAGGTCCATTGCGAGATTAATGCATTCAAAATCCACTTTCCCTTTACGAGTGATGATATTTTTGACCAACCCTTAGATTTTGGTTTTAGTATCCCCAATAATTTTCTTTAAATCCATGACTTTCCCCTAGATATCTTCTTCCAATTTTCTCTAGTCTTGACCCCTTGTAGTAAATATTTATCTATTTTTCCAACTACATCCTTAATGGCTATAATCTCAATAATAACCCAATTTATAAATGTAATGGAGGCCTCTACTTTATCCTTAACCTTTCCAATGTTATTAGGAGTAGCCTGGATAGAAGTGGAAGTGATATCATCCTTTTTGTTCACAATATTTTCCACAAGATCATCTTCAGAATCAATCACTGGGTACCTGACAATTTTCTTGATCAGAGAAATCACTTTCTCACTATTCTTCTCATTTCCATCATCCCTAGCCTACTTATCCTTCTTTTCCTCTTTAGAGGTCTTCTTGTTAGTGGAGAAAAATATAGGTTATTAATTCTTTTAGTAGGAGGGGTATATTTACTTTCTTCCCCTATTTCCATACCATCACCATCTTCATCCCATAAATCTTTAGATACCCTATCCTCCTGAATGTCCATAGAGTCTTCCTCATAATGTGTTTACATTCTTAAATCATTGCTCTCTTCATATTTTTTCTTCTTAGTGGTAGTAGATTTTCTTTTCTCTCCAAGCCATTTTCAAACTTCACACTAGGGCTCATGACAGGTGTATTTGCTTTGCAATACTCAATTAAGAGAAGAATGAGACTGTCATGGAGAATATGCCAAAAGGAATTCTTCCTATGACTAGAAACACTCCTATTCAAGGAATGCATAATATACTAGGGAATGAGATTTTATCCCCATACCTGAAATGATTTAGAAACACAAAATTAAAATAATGCACCCTTTTTCACTTACCATCTAAGGCAAATTAAGATTTCAAACAACTTAGAACACAATGCTATAAGGGTTTGATTTTCTAATTAGAAAAAGAACTACCCTCCTTTACCAAAGCCCTTTTTTCCATGTTATCCTTCGAGAATTTGTTCAATGCTTATTCTGTGTCTTTCTTTCTTTAAAGAATTTCTTCCCTTCCTTTGGAAGTCCCATGATATCAAGAGATGAACTTAGTGTTAAGGGGGAAAAAACTCCATACACTATAATATTGTGCTCCTTACATCCCTTATATAATTCTTTCATTGTCTTTGGATCAAAGTCATACATATGTTCAAGATATGACATCACTCCAGCATTAACTAGTTGCTCCCAACCCGGTGGTTCATCCCTCTATGAATTCATATTTATTTCTTTATAAAATAAATATTTATTTTTGTGCTTACATAAATTTTCAGGAATTTGGGTTATTTGAAATTTAAAGAATCTCCATAAAAATATAGTACATCATATTTGTTGAATTCTAGTATTTGATAAAAATGTAGATTTTTTAACTCATGAAAATGTGTATATCAAAATACTGTTTAATTTGATTGGAAAGAACTATTAGTTCCTATGGGTAAACTATTGAATTCATTAGGTTCTTAAAGTGTAATTAATCATACCAATCAAATTTTAGAAAAAATTTAAGTGTATAATTTACTATAAGGTTTGAAATATTTCCATATTTATTAAAGAAAAAAAAAAGATCATTCATACATGATCTCCTTCATTTCCATTTCTATCAATTAATATCTACTTCCCTTCTTTTCTAACTTGTAATGAAGGATTGTGATAAATTAGCACATGCTAACAAAGATTTCTTTATGATTAGTTCTATAGTCATATGCCTAGTGAGGAATATCAAAAGTAACATGTCATATGCATTAACCACTAAATGTTTCCTTCTCTTTGTAAGATAAAATATTTCCTTCAAAACTATTATGGGTTAGATGCTAGTTTTAGGTAGCTTGGATAGTTGTTCATCCATATATGATTAATTAGCAAATATTTGTTAATTAATTGACTCCTAGAAGCAACTAGTAACCTATTGGTTAGGTTGTTTGTCCGAGAAGCAATTAGAAACTTCTTGGTTAGGTTGTCTTGATCAAGAAGCAACTAGAAACCTCTTGGTTAGGTAGTATAAACAAGGGTCAAGGGAGGTATTTTAACAGAATAGAATAGAAGAGCAACAAGAAGTTGTAGAAGCATTTGTAGTGTTAGCAAATGAATTTATAGTGATAGCAAACAATCTTGCAGTGTTAGCAAGGGTGTAGTGATAGCGTTAGGAATAGCAATGGAAAATATCAATAGGAGAAATTAGGAGGTTCTCTAAATTCTGTTGGTGAGAGGCAAGGAATTTTTTATCTCTTGATTTTCTGAAATTAATATATTTTCCATTTGCAACACTATTTTTTGTAGGGATGATTTGCCCAAAAATATTGTGTTCTTTATGTTGTGAATTTCTTTCCATATTTTATTGGTGAAGTTGTAGTTGTGTTATTTTTCGATATTAGCCATGAATTATTTTTTCAATAGTTTAATAATCATTTATGATAATAGATTAATAATTAGTGATTGTAATAGGAATTTTCACATGGTATCAGAGTAGTTTTGAGGATGGAAAAGCTTTTCCCTAGGAAAGAAATAAAGGGTTTAAATAACCTAGATTCATCTCTGTAGAGTTATTATTGCTTTAATCCCCTAAGATGGCTTCATCTAGTTTGAGAGATTAGGATAGATTAGATGGTGCCTCAAATTTTGGATTCTTGAAGGCCATAATTTCTTTGTTTTTGGAAGAGAATGGTATCAAAGATTATGCTACTAGTGTTGTAGTTGTACCCACGAATGTGACACAACTTGCAACATATAAGAAGGATGATGCCAAGGTGAGGAGGATTATCCTTGATGATGTCAAGGATCATATTGTTCCACATATATCAGAGCTAGATATGATGAAGAAGATGTCAGATGCCATTTTAAAATTGTACCAGAATGCTACCACCAATAGGAAGATGATTCTCAGAGAGAAGTTAAAGAATACTTAGATGAACTAGGGAGAAGATGTTACAAATTACCTCACTAGGCTTAGACTTGTCAAGGATGAGTTAGCAGTTGTTGGAGATAGTCCTAGTAATGATGAGGTAGTGAGAATAACCCTAAATGGGTTTTCTAAATAGTGGAGTATCTTTGTTCAAGTTGTCAGTAGACTAGATACCTTACTGAGTTGGGATCAACTATGGACTAATTTCACTTAGAAGGATTTTAGCCTAAGTCGTTTCAATGGGCAACCAAGAGTCAAAAAAGCAAGGTGGAATAGGAAAACGTTGCCCTAGTGGGGAAAGGGAAAGCAAAGAAGGGGTCTAGAAAAGGATCAAATTCACAAAGTGTGAAGAAGAAGAAGGATATTTCTAAGGTCAAGTGCTTTGTATGTCACAAGTATGGTCACTATGTCAGTGACTGACTAAAAAGAAAGAAGGCAATGAAGTAGGTGGGAGCTTAAACAAGTGCAGAAGAACTCACCAATAGAATGGAAGATGATTTTTTACTTATACCTTGTATGGTGAGCTCAACCTCACATACTATCTAGTATATAGATAGTGGGGCATCATTTTATATAACAGGAGTTAGAGAGTAATTTTCCAATTATCAGGCGAAGAACACCAATATCCATATTTTTATGGGAAACTTGTCCAAACTCAACCCAATTAGGAAAGGGACTATTCAATTTCAAAGGGAGAATGGACATATAATCCTGCTTCATGATGTATTTCATGTTCTAGGAGTGGGTATGAATTTGATTTTTGTATCTGTTCTTTAGGATAGGGGTGTAATGTACTCTTTAAAGGGACACATGTGTTGATTAAGCACAAGGATTGGAAATCACCCATAACTATTGGAGTTAGGAGTGGTCACCTTTATAGGTTGTAGTTTGATACTCCTAAGGCACTCATGAGCAACACTAATCCTAGAGATCTTAGAGAGCTATGGAATAGGAGGATGGGCCATATTCATCATGGAGCACTCAATTTGGTTTGCGAGATAGTGTTAGGTGCTCCAGAGGTGAGCACAAAGAATGATGATGTGTGTAAGGGATGCATGTTGGAGAAGTTTGTGAAGCATCTTTTCCGAGGAGTGACATTAGATTTGAAGGTTTTCTTGATCTAGTACATTCAAATGTATGTAGACTGATGTCAACAAAGTCTCTCAAAGGATATGAGTACTATTATACTTTTATCAATGATTTCTTTGCGAAGACCTAGATATACTTCGTGAAGACCAAGGATGATGTTTTTAGTCAATTCCAAGAGTTTAAGGCTCTTGTGGAGAACTCAATAGGAAAGAAGATTAAGGTTCTTCGGTCAGACAATGGAGTTGAGTACAAAGGAAATAACTTCCAAGAGTTCTATACCATAAAAGGAATCAAGGGAGAGTGGATTATTCCTTACAATCTATAATAGAATGGAGTTGCTAAGAGGAAGAACCATTTTGTATCAAAGGTGGCAAGAGCTATGCTACATAACTAGGATATGCCTGCTACTTATGGGCAGAAGCATGTAATACAATAGTCTACATTTAGAACAAAGTTCCACACAAGGTACTAGGGAAGATGACACCAGAGGAAGCTTTCAAAAGTAAGAAGCCTGATGTTAGTCACTTCAAAATATTTGGGAGTTTGGCATATTGTCATATTTGAGGTGATACATGTACCAAGTTAGATCATACTACAAAGAGGGTGTACTTTGTTGGGTACAGTGAAACCTCAAAGGTATATAGGATTTTTATTCCTAGGACTAGAATAATCATTGTCAAATGTGATGTTAAGTTTATGGAGGACAAGGCATTTAGAAGGTCCAGAGATTTACTAGCAAATGATCAGAGTGAGCAGCCAATAGAACCTCTAAGGACTAGTCAAAGGTAGAAAAGCACAAGTACAGTTACCAATACAAGTGTAGGCTCAGGTGGTGAAGATTCATATAGCATGGAGCAATAAGAAATGCATCTAGAAGACTTAGAGATTGATATTTCATCCTCTATAGTTGGCAGTAGGAATCATGAGGTTCAAGAGACACAAAGGGATACTTAGGAGTTTGTGTGAGCTCTTAGGAAGAGTACTAGATAGCAAACACAACCAACCAAGTTCAATGACTATGTGGCATTAGTTAGTTAGTTGGTAGATAGTGAGCCTTCAAGTATCAAGAGGCTACAGAGCATCAGGTATGGCGAGATGCTATGGCTGAGGACTATTCCTCAATAATGTAGAATGATGTGTGGGAGGTAGTTCCTACACCAATAGATAAAGTAGTAGTTGGAGTGTATTGAATCTATAAGATAAAGCATAGTGTAGATGGTAGCATTGAGAAATACAAAACGAGGTTTGTGGCCAAAGAGTTCTCTTAGAAGGAGAGAATAGACTATGAGGAGACATGTTTTCCAGTGGCTAGGTATACTTTTATACAAGCTATGCTCTCATTTGCAATAGAGATGGTATGGTAGATCTATCAAATGAATGTCAAGACAACATTCCTTAATGGTGAGTTAAAGAACAAGGTATACATAGACAAACTAGAAGGCTTTGTGGCACACAACAAAGAGACCCATGTATGCAGATTAAAGAGAGCATTGTATGAACTGAAGAAGGCTCCTAAAGCGTAGTATGAGCACATTGACACAGACTTGCAAGAAATGGGCTTTGTGAAGAGTGAAGTGGATACTAACCTCTACTACTTGGTGGTTGGGGGTGAGGTTCTCATTCTCATTCTTTAAGTGGATGACTTGTTTCTTACAAGTTCACTAAGGCTCATAGAGGACTGTGAGAGACCTTGTGGAAGAGTTTGAGATGAAGGACATAGGTCTTATGCACTAATTTCTAGGCATAGAGGTGTGGCAGATAGATGGAGAGATTTTCCTTGGTCAAGGGAAATATTACATTAAAATCTTGAAGAGATTTGGTATGGAGGATTGCAAATCCATGTGTACAGCCATGATCAAGAATTTGAGGAAGGTAGATGCATCCAAGGAAAAGGATGTAGATCCCACCTTATATAAATAGTTGATTGGTTCACTCATGTACTTGATCAACAATAGGCCACATATTGCATTTGCAATGAACTCACTTAGTCAGTTCATGGTTGAACCAAAGACAGTGCATTGGACATTGGCCAAGCATGTATTGCATTACTTGCATGGTATAGTTGACTATGGGATCGAATATGTTCAAGGTGAAGGTATTAGGTTAATGAGCTATACTAATGCAGATTGGGCAAGAAGTACAATGGACAAAAGGAGCACTTTAAGGTGTTGTTTCAAATTGGGATCAAGAGTTGTATCTTGGTTCAATAGGAAGAAGAAATCCTTTAGCAAAAGTAGAATACATAGCAGCTAGCATGGTGACATGTGAAGCTATATGGCTTCAAAAGTTGTTAGTAGCCTTGTTTGGTCAAAAGGTTGAGACTACTATAATACATTGCAACAATTAGACTTGCATCAAGTTGTCTGAGAATCCAGTGTTTCATGATAGGTCTAAACATATAGACATCAAATATCACTTTATTAGAGATTGTGTACAATGGGGGGTTGTTCATCTATAGTACATACCTATAGAGGAGTAAGTAGAAGACATTCTAACTAAGGCATTGGCAAAGAAAAAATTTATCTTCTTGAAAGATAAGATAGGTGTCATGCAAAACAACTTCCTTGCTAAGAGGGAGTGTTATTTTTAGGTTGCTTGGATAGTTGTTCATCCATATGTGATTAATTAGCAAATATTTGTTAATTAATTAACTCCTAGAAATAGCTAGCAACCTATTGGTTAGGTTGTTTTAGTCAAGAAGCAACTAGAAACTTCGTGGTTAGGTTGTCTTGATCAAGAAGCAACTAGAAACCTCTTGGTTAGGTAGTATAAAAAGGGGATCAAGGGAGGCATTTAAATAGAATAGAATAGAAGATCAAAAATAAGTTGTAGAAGCATTTGTAGTGTTATCAAATGAGTTTGTAGTGATAGCAAATAGTCTTGTAGTGATAGCAAGTGCATAGTGATAGCATTGGGGATAGTAGTGAGGAATATTAGCTAGAGAAATCAAGAGGTTGTCTGAATTCTACTAGTGAGAGGCAAGGAATTTTGTATCTCTTGATTTGCTAAAGTTAATATATTTTCCATGTACAGAACTATTTTTTCTAGGGACGATTTGTCCAAAAATATTGTGTTCTTTGTGTTGTGAATTTCTTTCCATATTTTATTGGTGAATTTATAGTTGTCTTATTTTTTTATATTAGCCAAGAATTATTTTTTTCATAGTTTAATAATAATTTACGATAGGAGATTAATAATCGATGACTGCAATAGGAATTTTCACATTAGACGCAATCGTTTGAGATTAAAAGCACCCCCAAGCTCTGGAGGAATCTTGCCTCTCATACAATTGTTGTTGATGTACAAATATTCTAGAGATTACTCGTGAAACTTTGTATATTTGAATAAATTTTAAATTTGATTTTATAGAATTAATGAGAATGGAATAGAGGATTCTGATAATCAAGCATATGCTAACAACAGTCGTTTTATTAAGTAGACAATCTCAGAAGTAAAGCATCATACGCATTAACCACTCAAATGGTTCCTTCACTTTCTAACATAAGATATTTATGCCTTAGAACCAGTTGTTGCTTATCTCCAACCAAGTCAAATTCTTTGCTTCACTGATAATAGCTCGAATTTGGACTTCAAATTCATTGTCACTGAGAAATAATTGCTCGAGATGAGAAGAACCCGAGAGCCCAAGAGGAATCTTACCACTCAAATTGTTGCTGTTGATGCAGAAAAGAACAAGAGAATCACTGTCTCCAAAGGATGATGACATACTACCACTAGATTTTTTGAAGTGGCATAAAAGTAGGTGAACACACCTCCCTGACATAGGTTATTTAGCAGAAGGCCTTCCAAGTCATTCCCCACCACATCAACCAAGTCGAGGGGGGAGAAAGTACCCAAGTTTTGGGGCAACCATCCATTCAACTTGTTGTTGGACAGTTCCAAGTAAGCCAAGTACCAAAAACTGCTAAGCTTAGCAGGTATCTCCCCACTGATTCGATTCCTAAATAAATACAGAGTATCCAAATTTATGATATTTGAGATTCTATAGGGAATTGTGCCCTAAAGCTGATTTTTGCTAAGATCCAAACTGGATAAGCTCTTCAATTGGCCAATGTTTTCCAGAACTTGTCTAGAAAAATTTTTGGTGAACAGATACAATATATTAAAATTTGAGAGAACCATGATACAATATATTCAAATTTGAGAGAACCATTAAACTGGTAGGAATAGAACCTGAGAGATGATTTTATGACAAATCCAAATCCTCTAGTTGTGTTAAATTGCCCAAGAAACTTGGCACTCTGCCCTCAAGACTACAGTTTCATATCCACAATTATTGCAATTGCTTTAAATTACCAATCTCACTAGGAAGCACAGTAGGACTCAAAGGATTGTTGTCAAGAGTGAGGCTCTTGAGGGACTTCAGATTCCCCACAAATGTATGGAATGGTCCAAGCAAACTATTTTCATGGAAGAAGAGAGGTTTGGGCTTTGATAGCATACCAAAGGCTGGAGGAATGGGGCCACTGAAAGCATTATTTTCCAAGTTCAACTTTCTCAAGTCACTCAACTCAGAGATGCAAGTAGGCAGCGTTCCAATGAAGTGGTTGTTGAAAAAAAAGGGCTTTTGCAAATGCTTGCAATGGGGGAAGGCATGGGGAAGGGACTAGTGAAAGCATTTTCTTAGAAAGTCAAGGAAATGAAATTAGGAAGGACACATATGATGGAAGTCAAGTTGCTAGAAATGGAGGACTCCATGAAATCAATAGTCGTAACTATGTTGAGAGCATCGCGGGAGGTTCCTTGCCAAGCACATGGATTTTGTGAGAATCATTCTAGTTGCTCAAAGCATTTCTCTTTTCCTTCCAATCTTCAATTTTTTTTTGAAGCAAAATAAAGCCATCGTGTGAGAGGGGAGTGGATTGGAGACACAAAAGTAAGAAGGTGAGCATTATACAGCAAACAAGAGTGAGAGCATGCATGGGTATTGATTCCATAATATTTTTTAGCAAAGGAAAATGCTCTCCATGTATAAATGTGTCAAAACATCTTCTAAATTTAAGGTGTGTAATATTTTCTATTTCCTTCTCACTTCCAAAAGGTTTAGATCTTTTTCTTTACTCTCGAAATATTCTAAAAATGACACTGCTGCTTTAACTAGTGTGCACTTGCCATTGACCCAAAAAACACAAATTATGCGACTAATCTGCGTTTATTTAACTTTGTACCCTACTTTTTCTTTTGACATGCATACTAAACGGGTCTTCCGAGAATGTGATAGTATTCCCAAATCCCATCCAATCTAGACTAGTTTGAGTTTTTTCCTCACCCTTTGACCTCTACATGTCCTACAATTTTTTTATATAGAAATTTTCTATTTTCCAAAATAAATTTTATGAAACACTTCCAAAACTTTCGCTCTATTATAATGAATCACGATGATATTAACTCCATTTACTGAGAAGGTGAGAATGCAACAAAAGAAAGCCACAACATGCATGAACATAGATGGTACCAAGCTTGGAATTTGATAGTCACCCCTATTTGTCATATTTTTTTAAAATGACGGGGGACTTATTTTACTAGCACGTGTATCTATTTATGAATATTATTATTGTTTGAAATTGCGTAGATCACTACACAGTTAAAAATAAATTTCTTATGATATATAGGATTTTTGGTCATGAAACAATAATGGCTATGGTGTCCAAAAGTGCTAAACAACAATGGTATTTATTAAGCTAAATAGTAATTTACAATATAATTGTAAATTTCCATTAGAAACATGCATAATGTTTGATAAAAGTGCTTAATAGAAAATGTATTTTTGAAGCTTAATAGTAGTTAACAGTATAATTATAAATTATCATTAAAAGCATGCATAATATTTGATAGAAGCATTTTATATAAGTAAAATTAAGTGTGCCAAATTTGATTGTACAATTTTTTTGTATGGGTAAAACTTGTAGGATTTCCCATATAATTTGAGTGGTGGAAATATTTGGAGTTCATTACTAAATCTTGTGTATGACAAGTCAAAATGACTTTTTTCATTTCTTTGTTGCAACTAGTGAACTTGTAAAAGAGAAGTACATAAAATTATCAACAAACAAATGACACTCTTAGTTTAGGTAATTGAAGAAAAGAAAAGTGTATTGAAGAGAGGGAGTGAAAATGAAAAATGTACCATATGAAAGTGAGAACAAGAACAATCAAAATTTCTTCTTTCTTTCTAATAATATTGTAGAGTTCTTTTTTTTTTTCATTTTGTAAAAGTGCTCAAAAGAGAAGGCCTTGTAGGGATTTGACACTAGAAATGGTTGTAAAGGTGAGACCTTGTCTTTTAGTTTTACCTATATCAATTGTGGTCTGCTCTAGGGCAAGGCCTTGTGATTTGTGTATAGTGATAGCCTATGCAATGGTTAGTGGTAGTTGGGTATGATGGCCTTGGGTGATTGGATGGATTGGTATAGTTTTTTCAGTTGTTGATATCCCATGGTGGGCCATTGTAGTATCAAATGTGATAGTAACATATTTGGCAACTCAAGAGGCTTAGATGATGGGGCATATACAATGTCCTTTACCTCACCAAGAGATCCATTGAGAAGACCAACTTGTATCCATAGGTTTGTGGTAAGCATGACACATTAGAATTTTACATAGGAGAACTTCTTGTGAGAGCTGGTCATCTATATAAGTTTTAACATATTTGCATTATGTATTTATATCTACAAAGAGTGCAATAGGTGAATTTAGTTGTTTGAGTCTTTGTTTATTATGCAAAGAAACTAGTTTATTTGTGTCAAAAAAATGTATTGCTTGGTTGAAGTCTGCTTGCTCATTCAGTGGTAGGTGTTTTTTTGTGTGTGTCATTAGTAATTTCTAGTCATCTAAATATGGTTCTACATTGCACATGTTTTTTAATGAATTAAAAAAAATTATTTGTGTTGGGTCACCACTATCTTGTCTAAAAATTGTTTGCTATGTTACAATGATATTAAACTTGAACCAAATATTTTGAGCTATCATGTGTGCTACATAGATAGGTTTGTCCATAGAAAGTGGAATTTGTGCAAGGTCTCCAATTAGAATTATATAGACATACCCCCAAAAGAAATGTGTTGTCAGTGGGGAATGTGTCATGTAACCTAGAATCAATCTTAAGTAGCAATTTCAGGCCAATGAAACTCATTTGATCAATCAGAATATATTTGATATTTTTCATGTCTTCTTGGAAAGTTGTTAACATTTGTTCTTGTAGTGGTTTCATTTCTCTAATTGGTATCTTAAAGGTTGTATGTATAGTTGTTGCATTTATATTAAATGAAACAATTCCTATTGGTGCAAGAATAGGGATAGGAGTTAAGCCATATGAAAAATTATTTTGGAGATATGTTCTCATGCAATTAATTAGATATGACATGCCCATTCCTATTGTGACTTGCAAGAGCATGTACAAAGGTTCAATATAATAGTTGGCAATGGAGTGGTCTAAAATTAGTGAAAGGCCCAACTATTGTTTAGGTGACAACTCATAGTTGTGATTGAACTCATGTGTTGGGGCGGGGGGGGGGGGGAATAGCCGATTGAGACATCTTAGTTCTATGAACAAATTGGTTTGCATCTTCATGCAATTGTGAAGGAACATTGTGACCTTCCCAATTGTAGTTGCTCTCAAAATCATGTTTTCCCAACAAGTCAAGTTCATTGAAGTTCAAATTATTGGAAAGGGACATATGAGAAAGAAGTTCCCGCTCATGTAATTATGGCAGGTCTTGTAGAGATAGCTCATCCTCACTTTCATTATCTTCTCCCAAGCCATTTTCAATTTGGTCTTTGTGATCAATATGACAGGCATTGTATTTCAGCAATGACATGGCCTTCTAGTGAGTAATGATTTCTTCTTTGAAAAGACCAATATCTATTGTGACAGAGTAGAAATGTTTGTACAAAAGGATCTCACTCCAATAGAATAGTTCAAAATTGTCAGAGTCTTTAGGTGGAACTATATAAAATTTTGAGAAGACTTGGACAGTTGCTTTGTTATCTTTAGGACAGCATGTGTACCCTTTATGATTGGCTTAATATGTATAAGATGTAGCTGAATCAATGAGTGAAAGTGGCTCTAAGTGTGTGGGACACTTTATGTAGGCTTGTATGTAGGTAGATTGTATCTCATGTCCATCAACAACTAGTTTACTATGATGAAATATTTTTTTGTGACATTTAGTGATATGAAATGGTAGTTGTACATGACAAGAGAAAGTTTTGTAGTGTGTGGCATGTTCCTTGTGCACTAATATCATGCTCAAAAATAATTTCAGCCATGAATTTTTGGTATGCTTTGACAACATTATCTTGTTGGTTAGCATCTAAATAAATACTTTATAGAATATTAACACAACTCTCATATTTTTCTCTATTTTAGAAGCATATATGGTGATGTATCTGAGAACAAGAAGTCATGAGGTGACTGGTTGGCAATGAATATTTACCTTCCATATAGAGAGAAAATGTGGATTATGGATGTTAACCCTATCATCATTGTGTGTGGGCTCATATGACTTGCAACTTGAATCATCACAAAGAAATTGTGAATCATCACATTCTATCCGAGGTGATTTATACCTACATTAGAATTGGTGGCCTTTTTTTTGTAGGAAAGTCCACCCTGTGCATTTGGTGTGTTGTTGAACATGATTAATCAATTCTTCATAGTCAACATATGGATTAGTAGCACATATTTCATGTGTGTTAAGCAAGCTTGGATCATCAGTTGGGGCCCTATAAATAACATTTTCAATATCACACTTGGATCGAGGGTTCCAAATAGTGACATATTGGTCAAAGAATTCTTTGGCCTTTTTTTACTTTGATAGGGTTACACCAATCCAATGTATCCACATTCGGTGAACCCATGAATGTGAGAAAACCCTCAATTTTTCCACTCGTAATGGTACCATTAATTGAATGCACCCATTAGTTTCTCAATGACCTCTTCACAAAAGATTGTGAAACCTTAATGTAGGTATAGTGTTGTTGAATGAACCCATTAGTTTAATCAAATTTTCATTTAATTAACACTGATGCTAGAGATTAATATGATGGTGCATCATAAGGTTAAGGAGAAAGTACCTAAAGAGTGGGTGTTGACCGAACCCATTGTTATGGAATTGCATGAGTTGCATAGCATATTTATGAAGTCATACATCTCATGCTCAAGCTTGCATGTGTTAGAAGTGTAGTATAGACTAGGTGACTGGGGGGGTGGATGGCATGAATTAGGAACCAATACAACTTATACTTTAATTCACCAATTAAACCACCACCATATAATGTGATCTAATTGTATACATGAAAGAATGAAAGCAATAAAACATTTATAACACTTGACACAATATTTGGTAACCCAAAAACCTTCCCAATAGAAAGTAAAACTTGGGTGGGGATGATACCCAATAGACTATAATAATACAATATAAAGTTAGCCTATTAAAGATTACAATTGATCATTTCTAGTGATCTTCCTTGTTAGGAGCAATAAGGATTGTTAGGTCCACCTTATGAAAGGATTTACAATATACAATGAATTATACACTCAGTTAGGAGATTTGAAATAAGACTATTAAGTCCACCTTGTTAGAGAATTTGACTAATGCACCTATCAGAATGAATCAGTGGCTAATCTCTAATTTGCAACTCTATTTGCTAAATGAGATTCCTTTGAATAACAATGATCACCTTTGTTGTGATAGATAGGTCTCTGCTTTTCCTTATAGTGCTTGTAGCCTTCTTTAATTCATACTCATGCTTCTTACTTCTTTTCAATTACATATTTGGATATGATACAATGCTATATATATATACATATCAACTCAATTAATTACCTTTTGGAGTCGGCTGCAATACCAAACTCTAATAATCTTCACTAAGTCAGCCCACTACTACAACTTAGGTCCTTAAGACAACTCTGGTGAAGTTATGACACTCACTAAACACTTTCAACACTCAATAGACTCTGACACTTGGTTGACATTGAATCTTAGTCCTTATTGATCACTTAGAGTAACAAGAACTCAATCAACATTGAATGACTTGGTGAGTACTAAAGAAATTGGTAGATATTAAATGACTTGGTTGACACTACATGGCTTGATCAATACTATCTTCATTCACTTTGTTAACACTACAAGCTCAGTAGATACTATGGAGCTTGATTAACACTATATCCTTTATCATTTATACTAAAGAGCTCAGTAGCCTCTGCTATGCTTAGGTAACATTGCACTTTGCCTTAGAATCTCAATAGACATTATAAAACTTGGCAAGCACTCTATTCTATCTCATATTCTTGGTAGATGCTATGAATCTTGACATGAACTATAATCTATCTAATTAGTTTGATAGCAATTGAAAAACTTAGTTAACACTACTAGCAGTATGATAAGCTTGGTAACAACTATAGAGCTCGATAGAAATGTAACCAACTAACTAAGCGTTGAGTCACTAATAGAAAAAATGTTATTACCATAAGGTCAACAATCTCCCCCTTTCGCATTAGTGCTAAAAATACTTATCATACCAAAAAATTGAATACTCAAAATACAAGTCAAAACTCCCCCTATCAACTATCTGGGTCTTCAAATTGGTTTTGACTATGTCTATTGTTGTAGCTTGGTAACCTCTCACTCTTTTTTTATTTTATTTTTCAAAATTTCTTTTGTAAAAATATTTTCTACTATGTATATACATCTTTCATACATGTTGTACATGTGTTTCCTTGCTTATTACAATTCCCCCACACATATATCTAGTGTATGATAATATAACTCTCTCTTTTGATGTAAATGCCAAAGATGCAAAATTACAAGGTAACTCCAAAATGTGAAAGGAAATCAATGTGTACCTTCAAAATTATGGACATTATCTTATCCCAATTATGTTGCAAAACTTTTGATGAATGCAAGGCAATCTGTACCTCAATTGATAGCTCCACCATGTGATCAACTATGGAGAAATTGTTTTCATGGATCAATGTTTTTGCATGTGGAATATGTTTTGGCATTGCATCCATGTTAGGAAGTACCATGCCTTATATTTCTATCAGTATGGCCCTTATGTTGGCTTCTTCCCTCAACAATTCAGATTGAAGATCTATCAAATACCTAATCTTTACAAAACATATAGAATTGTTGCTATGATCAAGTGATAATTGATGGGTGCTTTCTTTCAAATCATCATCTATCTTTGATAACTATCCTTTATCTCCTTTGTGAAAATTTATGTGTCACTTAACTTTACAAAAAGGTAACAACATTATTTACAAAAATTTCAAAATTTGCAAGAAAAGAAGACAATTCTACTTGATCAATGGCTATCTTTTGAGCTACCTTCTCGAAAACTTTATTCTTAAATTTTCTTTCTATCCTCTATAGAATTTTTTCATTTTTAATCAATTCCTTATTGTACTTGTGAACTACTTCAACAAGTTGATCTAAAATTGGTTGTTTCTCATCAACCTAAATGCTCAATGCATCAATGAATATTCCTTTGATATCTTCTAGCAATTGGTTTTTCTTTTTTCCTTTGCTCTCTAAGAATATTTTATTTTTCCCTTTTTTTCTATAGTTCACCAAGGGTATCCATTTCTTTAGGAGTGTGGTCAAAAGTATCCCAATTTGGAATAACAATTTCCTCATCCAAATCAATCTCTTCTTTAGAGGCTTCTACCTTTTCACCCTTTTCCTTTAGTACAACACAAGAAACCATTTCTTTTTCTTTGCTCAAAACATCTATGCTTGGTTGAGACTTAACCTCAACTATCATTGGACTTATTATTGATACACTTAGTAGTGAAACAATAGTAGAAACAATAAATATTTCAAAAAATGCAAGAGCAACAAAACTAACAATAGGAATGCTTGAAATACCTTTCTATTGCTCAAGATATTCTACTACTTTAACAACTAGAGTTTGTAACTTGGTAGATGAAGTGATCACCACTACACTCATTAGAGTGGGTCCAAGAATTAGTTAGGTTCTTGGCAATACAATGCTTACCTCAACTAAATTGGTAGTGACCTACTCTGAGCAAGGTGGCACTAAGGCTTTTCTCAGAGAGTTAGGAAGAGAGGCCATTACCTCTACTGCTATATTTTTAACTTCTAAGACTTCAATACTTTGTATTTCAGGAAGATCTCCTCTTGTAGCTTCTTGAACCTCTTCATCTTCAACATCATCTTCTTTAATGTTTTCTACTTCCTCATCATCTATATCCTCATGATATTTTTCTACATCTTCTTCTTCATTGTCCTTATCATCAATTTGTACAACTTGATCACTATTTTTGTGCAACCCATAGATATTCTTCCATGCTATGGTGCTAGATTTCACAAAAAATTCAATGTCCTTTGACAAGATTAGTAATGCATTGAATTTTGGTGTAAGCGTCTACTCATTTTTCTTCAATAATTCCTTCACTTCCTTGTTTGATAGATTAGGCACAAGTTGCCTCAAAGATTATTCTCTAATGACTTTTGAAATATTAAGTGCATTCTCCCATAAAGGTGTAACTTCCTTTAGAATATTATTAGGAATTTGCTTGATCAGTTCATCAAGAGAGTATTTCCACTTTGCCATTTTTGCCACTAGAGCATCTTCTATCTGTTTCTTCTCCTCTATGCTCCTAGTGTCATACTTAAGAGACTTGAAAGATGACATACCTCCTCCTTCTTCTAGTCTTTTCAATCTTTTTTCAAAGGTAGGGGCAGTCTTCTGAAAAATGATTTTCTCTGTTCCATCTTCTTCATCATCATCGCCTAAGTTCAATTTCTTCCTTGATTTTCTTGTTCTTTTGGTAAACACAATATGAAAGGACTTTATAGGTTTGGTTATTATGACCTCCCCTTTCTTCTTGGGAGGATACTCCTCTTCAGGTTCTTCTTCCTCTCCTTCTTCTTCCTTAAGGTCATCTCCTTTGCCTTTAGTCAACAAAAGAGGAGATCTGGATGATTTACTATCATTAGGAATTTTCTCCACTTTCTTTCTTCATCTTTTTGAGCCTTGAGGTAGTTTTATTTCTAATGCAATTCTAGCATTTGCCTCCTCATATGTGCCAAAATATGGTGCTTTGGGTTCCACTAGCTCATTAATAAGAACATCAATTATATCCTTTATGTCATCTATGTTGACCTCATATCCTAAAGGCTTAACCCATGCCACTCTTAGCCTTATTTCTTGGATATGGACTTTATCACAATCAACAAGAAATCATATATCTTGTTCATAATATTCCACCAATTTATTGTGGATTCTATATCTAGTTTGTATTTTATCTCTAAATGACTCAAAGTAGTTATCCATAATACTGTCAAAAATTTCACCCATTTTTTCTATAAATTCATTAATTTGAAACAAAATGGGTGTATCCTTCTTCCAAACCATAGTTCCTTTGGAAGGGAAACACTTTTGTATATAAAAGAATAAACAAGTCAACAAAGATATGAACTTACATGGATTGTTCTTTAAGACTTGGATACTATCCATATTTTTGCTAAATTGGTTCAAAAACAACTCGAAAAGGTTAAAGGTTTGGTTATTCTTCACCACCTTGTTATGGTAGGTCAACAACTTCATAGGGAACATTATTCAAATGGCTCGAGATGTAAATCTTGTGTGCTCTAACATGAATGTCAAACTTTATCTCCATGTCAATTATGTCATTTAGTTTCATGCCTCTGCCATCCCACTTGGCAAGAGTCCTTTTGGCTAGTTAACCCCAACCTAGGGTTTTTGTGGCCTTTTCCATATTTAGAATTGGCAACCCTATTATTCTATTTATCATCTTCTTTGTAATCTAAATAGGATGATCCAACCAAAACTTCATGTCGTGGACTCAGCTTAAGATAAACCTAATACATTTCCCTTGGAAATCCCTCAATGTATGTAAGATATGCATTAGAAATTTTGTCTCTAGATGCCTGTGCTCAGGTTTCAAAAAAATACACACATAAGCTCTTTGTACACTTGGTTCATCTCTAGTGTTCCCAACTCTTGAATTGAATAGTGGTAATATGACTAAATATCATGTATAAGAAGTACCTTGGGAGGACTTTGCAATTGTGCTCCAATAGGGCCAAGTACTTCTGCAACTACCAGACTTAGTTTGAATGTTAGATTCTTGCATACAACTCCTTGAACCAGCATTTCTAAACACTTCTTAACCTTGTTCCGAGAGGATGCCATTCTACTTGGTAATGCTTCAAACGCAAGAGTTTATAAACTTCAACAACAATTGCTTCAAATCACTTGGGGGCTCTGGAATGCTCTTTCACTCCATGCTCTTGAAATTCATGGTGAAAGAAATAATTCAATTTCTCCCATTTTAATGAAATTTAATTTTTGTAATTGTCATTAATGCTTTGTATAATTATTTTCTGAATAATAGGTTGTCCTCCACTTATTTAAATCTTCATCACTCGAAAGATACCTTCAACTCGGTAAAGTCTCTTGACTAAATAGGAATTATCACCATTGGGTCTAAACTTGGTACTTGACTAGTAGGGTCACCAACTCAACATCTACATCCAACATGGTAAGGTTATGCAACCTAACCTTGCTTGGTAAGGTCTTGTGACTTGACCTTGCTCGGTAAGGTCTTCAACTATCATTTCAATTCAGTGATCCTTGTGCATCTTAAATGTTGATATGGATCTTCTACTTTCTAACTAGAAATAATGTGAGATTTCTTCTTTGAATAATAGTTCTTGTAATCTCCATAAAGAACTAGGTTGAAATAGTTGAGTCACCCAACTCATTGACCTAGGTGTCAACAATTTTAGGACTTTGGTTTGCATCCTCAGGAGATTCCTTATCCATTTTTGCCTCATCTAATTTCTGATATTGTTAGCCTTTTCTTTCTTTTCATTTTCAACTCTTCCTTGGTTCATATAGTTGCTAGAAAGATCTCCAAGCACTATAAAAACAAAACATATTTTTGTAGTGTCTCTCTTCCTTGTGTGATGTTTTATGAAATTTTCTCCAATGTGCCCGAACTCACCACGGTAGTGACATCTACACCATGTTTTGTAATCCCAACCAAATATAGCTTTCACAATTTGTACTATTGCATTCCATTTCTTTGTCTTGCATTGTAAGGATTTGTGCCCTTGTTTATTGCAATTGAAATAGTTTCCTTCAAACTTGGTTTTCTCTTTGCACTCACTTGCTATGTGTCCTAGTTTGTTTCAACTATAACATTTCCCATTGAACTTTGATTTACCATTGCTCAAACACTTGTTTGATGTATGACCTATCTTTCCACAATGGTTTCAAGTATGTCTTCTATTCTTTTGAGCTCCTTATTGAGATGATTCACCTTCTTCTATGTATCCTAATCTAGCTTTACCTTTATGTCTATATTGATTTTTCTCATTCAATTGATTCATACTTTCTTATGATTTCATCATCCTCTCATTGGTTTTCTTTTCTATGCCAATATCATTCTACAATCATTCATTCTCTTTTCTCAATTTGACAAGTTCTTAGTTTGCATCATTGAGTTGATCAATAAAATGTGCTTCCTAAATGGATAGCTAATGGATTTCATTGTCCTTTTCTTCTATCTTTTTAGTTAGCAATATTTTCTCTTCTTTGGCTTTGACCATTTGTTCCATATTTTCACACATTGTGACTGATTGGATTTCTTGTTCTCTTTTCATCTTTTTGACTTGTTCACGAGGAGTAAGATTCTTCTCAAGTAGATCTTTGACTACTGCATCAGCTTCATCTGAACTTCTATCTTGACTAATGCCTTCAATTCTTTCTTCAATGTAAAGTTTTTCATTCAATTGTGTTGCAATATCTTTTCTTCTTTTCAAGGATTGAGAGAGTTTCTCCTTTTCTTTCTTGAATTTATTCATGGCCAACTATAGATCCAACTTTTCATTGTCAATAGCTTTATCCAGTCTACATCCTTCTATTTCCTATGATATTTTATCAAGCTACTAAAATTTTGATGTGAGAACCAAATACTCTGCTAACAATTGCTAGAAATGTAGTATAGACTAGGTGATTAAAAGGGGGGAGGGCAGGGGGGGAGGGTGAGTGAATCAAGAACCAATAAAACTTATACTTTAATTCACCAATTAAACCACCACCATATAATCTAATCTAATTGCATGCATGAAAGAATGAAAGTAATAAAACATTTATAAAACTTGACACAAAATTTGGTAACCCAAAAACCTTCTAAATAGAAAGTAAAAATGGGATGGGGATGATACCCACAAGCTTTATTACTGTAGTATTAAGTTAGCCTATTAAAGCTTACAATCGATCACTTCTAGTGATCTACCTTGTTAGGAGAAATAAGGACTATTATCTCCACCTTATAAAAGGATTTACAATATACAATGAAGTATACACTCTATTAGGAGATTTGAAATAATATTGTTAAGTCTGCCTTGTTGAAGGATTTGATTGATGCACTTGTCAGGATGAATTAGTGGCTGATCTCTAAAATGAAACTCTATTTGTTGAATGAGATTCCTTTGAATAACAATGATCACCCTTATTGTGATAGTTAGGTCTCTTCTTTTCCTTATACTTCTTGTAGCCTTCTTTAATTCACACTCATGCTTCTTACTTCTCTTCAATTACACATTTGAATATGATATAATGTATTACATATATCAATCTAATTAATTACCTTCTAGAATTTGGCTATGATACCAAATTCTAACCAATCTTCACCAAGTCAGCTCACTACTACAACTTGGGTCCTAAAGACAACTCAAATGAAGTTTTAACACTCAAAAAATACTACCAACAGTTGGAAAACTCTATCACTTAGTCAACGTTGAATCTTGGTCCATACTGATCACTTGGAGTAATAGGAACTCAATCAACCCTAAATGATTTAGTGAGTATAGAATAACTTGGTAGATACTAAATTACTTTGTTGACACTACATGGCTTGATCAACACTTTCTTCATTCTATAATGCCCCGCTAAGGAATCCAAAGAATTAACCTAGAATTTCACTAAGTTTGGTAACATTTTTTTTTTTTTTTAAATAACATGAAAGTAAATACCACATATAACTTGTACATAAGAACGGAAGCAATAGCAATGTCCATCTGAAAGTAAACATAACATACATAACCGATTTCATTCTTTAAGAATCCCTTAACATTGAGTTACATCTAAATTAACTAACATACATAAGTCCATCTAGTACAACATCCACATGAAATAATAATGATAAGTCCAATGTTTAAATATTACATTTAAAATGCTCATTCATCCACTGTACATGTCATAGGGTATGAAGGCTTAAAAGAATATACATATGTGAAATAAGCTACATCATCCTATTCTAATCCATGATACATCAAAGACAATCACATGATACACATGATACATCATCATAGAATACATATACATCCATCATAAAGATCAAACATAATTAACAAAGTGCACAGTTCCTCCCAACCGTTAATAGCATCATTAGACCATCGTGGGCCCTAGCCATCCCTCTGTGCGTAACATCCTAAATTACCAAAGAGATCATCGGTATTAACATAGTAGGAATGTCACTCCTAACATATACAACATCATATGTAGAAAGTAATCTAACATGAAAATATAAGTATAAGATAACATCATCTAACATATGCTAATCATCAAATGAAAGGATACATACCCACCATCATGAAGGACGCATCAGCCACGATGTCTCAATGAATCTCAAATGATAAGAGTGGAAAATACACTACCACCCGACTGCATGGTACCTAAGTGGTCCACTCCCACCGTGCTGAGGAGATAATCTCAAGTACCAAACAAGTTGTCAAAATCTCATAGCATAAATCTCTATAGTTCAGGAATCCTAAAAGTATACTAACTCAAAGGTTCCAATCACAAAACTGTCATCTAATCCCAGAGGCACACAATGACATGTAAGAACCTACTATGTAAGTGGGAAAGTGTAATCGCAATTATCACGTACAAGTTACCCTGGTAGTTAGCTAAACTCCACGGGTCCATACTGATTTCATGTGGCCACTAGTATCCTCTCATACAGACGAGGCATACTACGGAATGCAAGGTCACAACCATGTGTCTCACTACTCCCATCCTAGCCTGTACAAGCACTCAAGGCATGGGCGAGAACCAAACACTTATCTTTTTAGGTTCATTTGGTTAGTATTAGGTGTGAATGTTATCACTTATTAATCCAACTTACAATTAGTTACCCTGGCAGCCTCTTAGGGCCCCAGCCCCCATTGCAAGCCACTTGCTGACACTACATGCAGATATCCTACCCTAATGCTCATGGACTCATAAATCTCAAAATTACAAAAGATAAAATTATCAAATATGCATAAAAGCATCAAACCTCCATGAGAAAACATCCATAGAAAATCATGAACACAATAGCTCTCTATTGGCAACTGAAGTATCACTGATAATCAAAAGTATCCAATGGTTCTCAATAACCAAAATATATCTCAAACACATTGATCGAAGACTCCAAAAATGGTTGATTCAAACATGTCACAACATGACATCATCAAGAATAAATCCACATCTCAGTCCCATCATGGCAACTAGAAAATAACCAAGGATAACTGATCGATGACCAAAATAATGGTTAAGTCAAGTGTCTCATACATAAGAATTTCAACTATAGAAATTAGTAATCACAACCAATACATAGAGCATTCCATCACATAACCATGGTTGGGTTTATAAAGATCGAGATTAAAACATCATCATGACATCACAATCACATAACCCCCAAGCCTCTGGTAGACGTCCTATACTGGTCAACACTAGTCAACCCAAAACCCAAAACAATAGAATAAAGAATACACAATGTAAACACATGTTTTGGTTTTGCTAAGTTTACAACTTGAATTTAAATGCAAAAGTCACGGTTTACATTTCCAAGTTTAGAGAAAGAATTTGAAGGAACATTTTGTACGTTTTTCCATGTATTGTTTTTGGATGGATAAAAACTTTTCCTTTATAAATCCAATTTCCAATTACAATATTTTATTGAAATCGTTCCCCACCAATCTTTTAATTAAATTTCATATACTTTATATATTTTATAATTTAAAACTACTAATTAAATCTTAATAGTTAAATTATAAAATTATAAAATTATTCATCATTATAAAAGATGAATTCTTAAATCTTTTATCAAATAATAATAATTCAAATTTATTAATTACATATTTACATATTACATATATATATATATATATATATTTATATTAAATATATTTATATATACATACACATGTACATATATAAATAATAATTATTATCGCATTTTTAAAAAAATGAAATATAAAAATCGAATTATACAAATTCGATGGATGACATATATTATAAGTTAAGCGCTTCACATATTACAACCGGCGGTGACCATACTCAATGGTTAATACACTGTCGCCACACATAAGCCGTGCGGCCTGCAGCACCGACACTCTGCCAAGTGCAGGTGTCGTGCACACGGGTCTGCATACGATGGACAGACGGGTTGGTACGTCCGCCCGACCCATGGTCAATGCATATAATGTTTAGTTTTATAGCATTTTTTAAAAACGCAAATACAAATCGTAATGCGATTTTGCATATATATATTTTCACTGCGATTATTAAATTCGATTCCTCAATTAAATATATACACATGTATATATATATATGTATATATATGTATGTATGTATATATGAATTTTGTGTCATAGCATATAAATAATGCATAAATATATATATATATATATATATATATATATATATATATATATGTATGTATGTATGTATGTATGTATGTATGTATGTATGTATGTATGTATAATATGCATATATATATCTATGCAGATATAAACATACATATACACAATATATATAAATTCTAATTCTCAGAATTTTCTTATAAACTTTTAATCCCAAATTTTTTCCAATAAATAATCTAATGGATTTGGCTATGAATTTAAACCCTAGCCCCATTATTTTTTTTTCAAATCTATGCATATAAAGATTTTCACATAAATTCAATTGCCCATATTGAGAATGCATACAATAAAAATATGAAATTCCTCAGAAGACATATGGAAGACACAAAGAAGACAAGAATGAATGATGTGGAAATAGCATAAGAAAAATTACAAGAATCTACCCGGATTCTTATGCTAATTCGCTTTTTGTCAGAAAATCCGCAGAGCAAGCTCCCTTCTTCAAAGTTCTTGAGTTCTCCAATGCTCCAATTGCTCTCCACCCTCTCCCTAAGCTTCTATGAATGCCTGAATATAAAGAGCTCTCAAGAAACCTTTGGAATGCTTCTTGAAACCACTGAAAGGTGTCGCCAACTAAGCATGGGTCTTTTCCAATTCTTTTTGATGAGTCATAGAATTGTAGACACCTTGTGCTTAATTGATGCACTAACCCCCATGTTGTTGACACATGTTAATTCTCATGCAAGCTTATAACTCCAATTTACTTTTTAAATAATTTCTATTTAAATTTTATAACTTTCATTTTAATTTTTATAACTTTTATTATTATTATTTTATTTATTACTTTATTATTATTTTATAATTATTATTAATTTTAATTTCTAGTTTTTTTTTATTTAATTCCTTTCCTCAATAATTCACATTTAATTAATCACAATCAAAATATCAAAGACCATGATATTTTATTAGTTTTCTCAAATAATTAATTTATTAATTAAATCTCTTTATTAAGACTTAATTAACAGAAAATTCACCATAGACCTTCAAGATAAAATATGAAAACGCATCATAGAACAAATCATACAAAATAAATCTAAAAGGTTAAAAATCATGAAATATGTCATCTGACACATTCGGTGGGTATTCAAATTTGATACTTGTCCTAACTCACTAGGACAAATAGTTTTTAGGTTTAGGATTTGGACTTGAGAATTTATCTCCCTTCTCTTATCATTGAGATAGTATAATAGGGTACACTCATCCTGGCAATTTAGGGAAGTCGATACCCGGTACCTGCAACCTACAGAAAAATCATGCATGTACATACAATATATAATGCTAAGCTAAACAGACAATGGCAGGAAGTGGTGCATCGTGTAGATCCCGACTAAGCAGGTGACTACAACTCCCTTCTTTAACCACATCAGATACACCATACAATAAGAAAACACGCACACCATACACATGCAAGTATGGGGTAAGTAACCATAATAAAACACATGAGATAATAAACCATCTAATTAATCATCATTAATAACTGAAAGCAATGTAATGATCATCATACATACATGAAATGTAAAGTCTAAGTGATCTCATCATATATCAAATGAATCCCTATCATAATATCTGATAGTGTCAAAACAACACCACTAAACCATCAACATAAAACTAGTCTACATAGTCTAATAATAATAGCAACAATAAGTCTAGAAAAGATGTGAACGAGGGTAGGCACTACATCCACCCCCCCTTGAATTAGGCTTACTCCTCCCAAGTAACTGAAGAATCATCAGTAGGGTCTCATTGGACCCTTACTTGCTTGATGGTTCGACCCCTGAGGGTCAACTCCCACTGCTCTAGAATACGAACCGGCTCCAAAGCCAGCTGCCCGTCCTCTACCTGCAACGCATTCCAATCAAGAACATGCACAATATCAAGAATATATTGCCTAAGCACTGAAACATGGAAAACATCATGAATGCGAGCTAGGCTGGGCGGTAGAGCAAGACAGTAAGCAACCGGGCCAATCCTCTCCAAAATCTCGAATGGTCCGACAAAGGGAGGTGCTAGCTTAGAACCCTTTCCGTACTGGATCAAACTCTTTCACGGTCGCACTCTCAAGAAAACCTTATCACCCACAACAAACTGCTTATCAATCCTATGAGCATCAACATACTTCTTCTGCCTATCCTGTGCCATAGTCAAATGCTCACGGATACGCACTACCTGTTGCTCCATATCATGAAGCATCTCAGGTCCCAATAGAATGCAATCCTCGAGGTTGTCCCAACTCAATGGTGTACAACAAGGATGTCCATATAATGACTGAAATGGTGCCATGCCAATAGAACTATTATACCCATTTTTGTAAGCAAACTCCACTAGGTAGAGATAGTCCTCCCAATGTGTCTGCCTATCCATCACATACATCCATAACATATCCTCCAAAACCTGGTTCACCCTCTCTGTCTGACCATCAGTCTCTGGATGATATGCCAAACTGAAGTTTAACTGCACTCCAAGCTCATGCTGCAATGATGTCCAAAATGCAGATGTGAATACAGGATCCCTGTCAGAAATGATCTTTCTAGGAATACCATGTAATCTCACAATGTCACGCATGAAGACATTCGCTACAGAAGCTGTTGTGTAGGAAGACCTGATCGGTGAAAAATGCGCCACCTTAGTCAACCGATCAACAGTAACCATGATAGCATCATGACATCGAACTGTCATAGGTAATCCTACTATAAAATCCATGGAGATGATATCCCATTTCCAAGAAGGAATGAGATTAGGCTGCAATAGTCCTACTGGGTGCTGGTGTTCTGCTTTGACTCTTTGACACTCAAGACACCTAGCCACAAAATCAGCAATATCTCACTTCATCTTGGACCAAAAGATCAAAGGTCTCAAATCAACATGCATCTTCTTGACACCTGGATGTGTTGAGTAAGGTGTACGATGGGCTTCTGCCAGAATCAAGGTGCGAAGCTCATCCAGTAATGGCACATAAATCGTAACTTGCAAACTTACCCTCCAAGGGTCTCCCTAAATCTATCTCTCTGCACATTTCCTGATACCAGGAATCCATAGGAAGTGCCTGAAGAATCTGAGTCCTCAAATCCACACTAAGAGTCATCGATGTTACCACATGTCTACTATGACTCAAAGCATCTGCCACCACATTCTCCTTACCCTGAATGTATTTAAATTAGGCTGAGTAAAAATGTACTGAAGACTATGATGATCACTATGTAGCTCAAATCTGTGCCCCAACAAGAAATGTCTCCACCTTGTCAAAGCATGAAGTACTATTGCTAACTCAAGATAATGTGTAGGGTAATTTAACTCATGATCCTTGAGCTTGCGTGATTCATACGCAATCACCCATTCATTCGGCATCAACACTGCTCCAATTCCTTCAAGAGAAGCATCTGTACACACCATGAAATCACCTTCTGGATTAGGTACAACTAAAATCGGTGCACTAGTCAAAATATCCTTGAGCCTCTAAAATGCTTCCCCACATTTCTCTGTCCACACAAACTTCTTACCTTTCCTCTGAAGAGAAGTGATAGGATGTGCTATCCTAGAGAAGTTCTAGACAAATCTGCGATAATAACCAGCTAAACCCATGAAACTACTAATCTCTGACACCTTAGTTGGGGTAGGCCAATCTATTATCACCTAAATCTTTGCAAGATCCACTGAAATACCATAACCTAAGATAACATGCCCTAAATACTAAATCTTCGATTTGAAGAATTCACACTTAGTGGCATTGGCGTAAAGCTGATTGCCTCTCAAACATTGCAATACCAACCGCAAGTGTTCCTCATGCTCCTTCTGAGTCTTAGAAAATATCAATATGTCATCAAGAAACACGAGAACAAACCTGTCAAGATATGATCAAAAAACACCATTCATCAAACTCATGAACACCGATGGAGCATTAGTCAATCCAAAAGGTACCACTGTGAACTCATAATGCCCATAGCGAGTTCAAAAAGCGATTTTGTGAATGTTTGCTTCCTTAATACAAAGCTGGTGGTATCCTAACTTAAGGTCAATCTTGGAGAATACTGTAGCTCCCTTGATCTGATCAAATAAGTCATCAATCCTAGGCAAAGGATACCTGTTCTTAATAGTCACCTTGTTCAACTGTCTGTAGTCAATACAAAGGTGCAAAGAACTGTCTTTCTTCTTCACAAAGAGCACTGGAGCTCCCCATGGTGATACACTAGGTCGAATGCTCCCTTTGGGTAGAAGTTCCTTTAGTTGAAGACATATCTCACCCAGTTCCTGAGTAGTCATACGATAAGGAGCTTTAGAGATAGGCTCCGCTCTAGGAATTAGATCAATGCTAAAATCAATGTCCCTCTTTGGAGGCATGCCTAGAATCTCACTTGGAAAGACATCTGCGTACTCCTGTAAAACTAGGTGATCTAAAGTCTTCTTCATAGGATCTTCCTCATCAAGATCATTTACCATAACAGCAAATATCTAACATCCCTTACGAAAACTTCGCTTTATAGCAGAAATCATAAGCAGAGATATAGACCTCGGTATGCCAACTATCTTCACATCATTCCCTTGGTCATCTTGGCACAAAATAATCTTCTTCCTACAATCTATACTTGCTCTATGAGATCCAAGCCAGTCCATGCCTAAAACCACATCATAGGTACCAAGGGGTATGACTCGAAGATCCACTGCCGTATCAAAGCTCCCTAAGCTAAGCCCACACTTATGAACTACAGAATCCGTGGAGGCCTTAATCCCTGAGGCTAGTTCCACTTGCCAACCATGATCTTGCTTCACCGCATCTAGCTTACACTTAGAAACTATCGATGGTGAAATAAATGAATTTGTAGCTCCTGAATCAAACAATATTGAAAGAGATATACCTTGAATAGCACATGTGGTCTCAACCACTGTTCCCTGATGATCTACCTGACACTGATCAACTGCTGCAAAAACTCTATGAGCTCTCTCTGCATCACCAACTGTTGGTTCTGAAGTTGTAGGCCTAGGTCCTGAAAACTGAGGTACTCGTTGTGGACACTGAGCAGCAAAATGTCCAATCTGACCACATGAAAAACATTTTGTATTCCTTCCAGATCCTCTTCCATAGGTGGTACATTAGATTGCTGGCGACTGTTCCTGCTTACAAAAGACTGGCTACTCTGAGTTGGCTTATTGGACTAATTCTATTTATTGCATTGAGCATTACAGTTGTTCTTAAAGTTAGAACCTTTGCCACCACCTTGAGCCTGAGAATTTGATCCCTTCTGCTACTGCGTCTGCTGAGACTGCTGCTGATACTATTTTCCCTTAGAAAAGAAAGGCTTCTTGTTACCACCTGAATTGAAGTTGCCTTTAGATCCTGATGCTGCTGGTGCTCTTACAAAACCACCTTGACCAATTTTGACACTTTTCTCAACAAGGATTGCTCGGTGTACCACATCCTTGAGAGTTTTTGGCTCAAATACCTTGACACCCCCAATTATACAGTTATTCAAACCCCTAATAAAGTGTTGTGTCAACTGAGCTAAATTTTCACTGAACCTTGAAAAAGGCATAAGCTCATTAAAATTACGCTCATACTCGGTCACTGACATAGTGTACTGCTTGAGATTATGAAACTCATCTGCCCTTTGTAGTTTCCATTCCTCTGGTAGGAATTGTTCACGAAAACTCTCTAAGAATAGTTCCCACGTGACACTGCTCATATCGATTCCCAGCTTCTTCTCCTCAATTGTCCATCAAGTGGCCCCAAAATTCTCTAAATTAGTGATCACAAATCTTGCCTTAACATTGCTGTCAAAATCCTGCATGGCAAAAATCCTGTCGAGGGAAATCAGCCACTGCTACGCCACATAACCAGAACCTTGCCCATTGAAAGGCTTGACCTTGGATCTTGAAAGATCCTTCATCTAAGTGGACACAATGGACATCTGATGATCCTTTTGAGGACTTCTAGATCTGGGTCTATGCTCTTATTCTGTCTGATGTACTCTAGGCTATTTTTGAATAGGAGGTAGACGTTCTAAAATAGTCTGCATCATCTGTCTCAAACCAACCTCTTCAGACTTAGCTTGCTCCTCTCTACAGTTCTCTTACTGCTACCTATTAAAGTTCTTTTCCCTGCTCTCTACACGAGCCAATCCCTCATGGGCAGACTCATGGGCACTGACAACTCTGCCATGACCATGGCCTCTTCCTCGGCCTCTACCACAACCTCTAATAGAAGACCTAGTCCCA